>CM076579.1:49373700-49711205 GCA_034641835.2 Pinus albicaulis
GCTACTTCGTAGCTATTTGGTGAGAACCTTGACTGAAGAAGGTTTCATGGGCTCTTGGAGCTTGTTTGTAACAAATAGGTTAGGTTGTGAAGAGAGATGTATTGCAATTAACATCGGACTTGAAGATTGTAACCGGTTTGAAGCAGAATCAATACAAGTTTTCGGATTTATGGGATCCGTCTACGCGATGGTGATGTTATTCTCACTCAGAATCCTTGTCATTTATTTCAGTTTTTCAATGAGCCATTTTCCACGGAGAAAGAATGCTTTAGAATCAAAGGTTAGAGTTTTCCGTATACCAGTGACCTTCTCTGGCTGAAAAATATTTATCCCAATGTTTTCTTCTTATTGTGTTATTTAGAAATGATTTAATTCAGTCTAAGCACAGAGATGCTGGCGTTCCCTCATCTTTTCGTCACTGCTGAATGTTATTTTTAAATGTTACTTTCATATATGTTGTGTAAGGAATGAATTGAGGAAATCAAAGGTTAGCCCCGAGTCCCTTTCTTGTTTGCTCAACTATTTGTCTGTTTCCCTTAGGATGTGTCAAAAGCTGACTAGTTTCAAAGTACTTATCAGATCTTGGGCCATTCTGTGTTATCTTGGTGATTGTCTTGGAAGTAACCAAGTAAAGAAGAACTAAGATGAGGAGAAAGGTGAGCCCTGCCCGCTAGTTTCTGCTCCAAAGGTTGCCTTCAAGTTTCCCTTTGTTTTTTATCTGTGTTCTATTAGAAGTGTATCAAAGGCTGGATAGTTTCAAAGCACTTACCAGATCCTAGTTTGCTTCTATGTTTTTCTTAAGTGCCTGGTCAAAGGCTGGCTAGTTTCAAAGTACTTACCAGATCCTGGGCTGCTCTTTGTTCTGCATCTGTTGATTCCCTTTCTTATTGTATCACCCCATTCCATAAATCAAACTTCAAAGAGATCCTTAGGCTTAGATGACTTGCCCCATAGATTACTCTTGAACCTGGATGTTTCAATTAAATTCTCTTATGACTCCATAGCCCAATGGATTGAAAACTTGCCATCATCTTTCTTTAGAATCAAAGCTTATTTTGTTTACTTGCAACTTCTCACCTTTGAACCTATTCGCATATAGATCTTTCCGTCTCAGACAGCAACTATGTTCAACCATCCAAGAAAACCAAACAAAACACTTGGCCCTCATAACTAGCCTAATACCATCACCCTAAAACTTCAAAGACAATATCCATCTTTGTACATATTGGAGAGATCCCTCTCCGGATTCAGGAGGGCTAGATCCTAGAATCCCAAAGTTGGTTGAAATGATGTTAACTCTGTGATCGGACTTTGCCAATCTTGCTTGTTACAAAGACCTAACATTTCTGGCGACTGCGCTAGGGAAATGACTTGAGTTTTTCATCTTTTTTCCCTTTATTTTCATATAACACCTTGAGAGTGAAAAGCAGCCTTTTCAAGCACTACCAAAGAATGGTAATCATGATAAAACTTGTTTGAATCAGTGACAAACTAGGTCAATCCTAGGGTTCTTTAAAGTTTTTATCTAACCTTGGAAAATCAGCTAGCTTAGCCATAAGGACAGACTGTCTTTGTTTCATAACCGTAGCTAAGTTTTGAGGCAAAGTTAGGACATTCTTTTAAAACCACAATATAAACAATTCAGAAAATACCAAAAACATTTCAGATTGGTAGTAAAACACTAGTTTTTGATATCTTGTATAGGCCTTTCATGTGTTTTACTCTATACTCTTAGACAGAGTCTGGAAAGGGCCAGGTAGCCTCTGGATCTCATCCTCGTTTGGGGGTGACATATCTGGTGAATGCCCTCCCAGTCAATCTCTGGTTAGAGTTTGTTGTGTTTTGAGATATCCTTGAAAAAGAATGTTTCACAAACACTGTGGTGGACAGTGCATTCCTTTGAAAACACTCTGAACCTTCCACCTGGCGACTCCACCATCCTGAACAGACCTTAAGACTCCACTGGGAAGAACCCTTATCATTATAAAATCATTCAAACTCAGTTAGAGGGCTGTAGGATTTGAAAATTGTAAAACAGATTGGTTAACCTCTTAAAGATTGTCATATCTGGTTGAACTTTTCCTGTTTAGTTGGGTCTAAACATACAAACATTGTGGCTCCTAAAAAGATTCACACTAGAGCCCATCCTGACCCAGATCCTCCTGAAATAGTTGATAACCCAGAAAGAATTCTTAGGAAGTCTCCTAGGATACAGTCTTAAACTATTTTCAGACCACCCCTAAGAGCCAATTCAGTCCATGAAAACCTTTCAACTCTTCATGAATCACAAATTGACTTATTAAACCCATTCAGAACTAGGTCATTTGGTGATTTAGATCAGTTAGATTCTGAGCCTACCCTTTCATCTCCCGAAACCAGTGGGACTCTTGGGAATAGAGAATCAACACCTCCTGATTTACATTTTCTACATAATTTAGGTGTCTCTCACCCAAGATCAGCTCAGAGATCTACTGCTGTTTCATCCACTTCTATTCATCCTTCATCCACTGCTCAAACCACTCCACTTCAACCCACACCTCCACTTGTAAACCCACCCCCACCACATATCATGGCAGCATGGTATGCTCCCTTAGTCCTTCCTGTACCATTAGTCAATCTTCCACAGGACTATCAGTCCAAAATTCCATTATATGATGCTAATAATACTATAACAGCATCTCAACATGTGGACAAGATGAATGACTACTTTGACAGAAATGAAATTGATAATGAATCTGTCAAAATCAGATTTTTTGCTCAAAGTTTGGGGGGAGATGTGAGAAAATGGTTTAAAGGTTTAACCCCCCATAGTATTAACGACCTTCAAGCCTTCCATCAAACATTTTTAAACAAATGGGAAGTAAGGAAAAACCCTCTCCAAGTCCTTGCCGACTATAACAATCTCCATAGGAACCCCGGGGAAAGTGTACAAGCTTATTGTACCAGATTTAACAGTGTGTATAATGCACTTTCCCCTGAACTGAAACCTCCTCAGGGATCAGCTTTAAACAAATTTCCTGAAGGGTTTGATCCAGACATGACATATTCACTCAGAGAAAGAGTCTTTGCAACCCTTGAAGACATGCAAAGAGGTGCCCTTTCTGTAGAGGTGAACCTTATGGAGAAAAGAGCAAGGATGAAAGCTGAAAAGAGAGTATCTTTTAGGGAGGAACCCACCCCTTCTACTTCAAGCTCAAAGATGGAAAGAATGATGGAAGAAATGATGAAGAAAATGAGCATTCTAGAGAGAGCACAAGCAAGTCTAAATCAAAATGCTCCTCAAAACAGAAATCAAAACCAGAATCAGAATCTTAGAAGAAATCAGCCTCCTAACAGACCCAGGGAAGATGATCAGCAGATCATTCCTCCCTTTCATCAGAACTTTTTAAGTGAGGTTGAGCAAACAGATCAAATAACAGAGGAAGATGATATAAACCTGTTTGGGATAGATGATGATGACTTTGAGGTTCATTATGATGAAAAACAAGGTCTTTATACGCCTTGTGATGACAGAAGAGATGATAATCAGAATTACTATCAAAACATGGAAAACGCTGTCACAGAGCCTTTAAAGGAATATGAACTCAGAAGTAAATCTAATCAACAAACCCCCAACAATAAAACCTCTGACAAACCTTCTCAAAACAGCACTGCAACCAAGTCTAAAACAATCAAACAAAAGGACAAAACGGTGGCTGTCGATTCTGGTAATGGTAAAGAGAAAGACACTCAAAATATTGAAAAACAGAGTGAAAACATTAGTAGTACTAGCACCTCAGTTAGTACTCCTGCAAAGACAACTGTTTCAACTGTAGATAAACCAAATCAGCAAGCTGTTATTGCTGATAAAGTGGCAGTAAACAAGGCCGAAGTCAATGCTCTGAAGAATCAAAACCTTTTCAGCCTGGAACAGGAAATCTCAAAGGTCAAAATCTCTGTTCCTTTGACTGAGTTAGCTGCCCAACGTGTATATAGGTCCAAAATTTTGAAGGCTTTGAACTTAGAAAATAATGAAGATACCCTCAATCTTAATGATGACCAACCAGAGCTTATTTTTGGTCCCGAGATTGAAGGAAAGTTCCAAGAGGGTCCTATCCCTCCCTTTTATGTAAGCTTAAACGTTCATGACAAAATTCTGCACAATGCTATGCATGACTCAGGCGCTTCCCATAATTTAATGCCGAAAGCTGTAATGGAAAGCCTGGGTCTTGAGATTACCAGACCTTACAAAGATTTGTATTCCTTTGACTCCAGCAGAGTTAAATGTCTATGTTTGATAAAGGATCTCTGTGTTAACTTAGCCCAGATCCCAACCAAATGTTTAGTCATGGATGTTGTTGTGGCTGATGTCCCCCCAAAGTATGGAATGCTTTTATCAAGATCTTGGGGGGCTAAGTTACAGGGGACTATGCAAATGGACATGGCCTATGCAACCATCCCTGTCTTCAATCAAACTAGGAGGCTTTATAGAGAATCTCACATGCAATACACAGTAACAAGCCAGGAGCGGCCTCAAAACTCCCCTCTCTATGCTATAAACACTAGCCTCGATTCTTTCATCATGTTCAATGATGAAACACTTATGGGACAAGCCATTTCAGAGGAAATGATGACTGAAACAGAGGGAGAGGAACACAACGCTGAAATGCCGGAGCAGTCTATTGTGTCTGAAGATCCTAGAAAACTAAACACGGATCTTGAACTGCAAGTTATCCATCCTTCGAACTTAAATTTTGGCAGTCAGGGAGACAGTCCTCAACCCGATGAAAAACTTGAGGAATCAAATGATACAAAGTCCATTCATCAAACTGAAAATCTGCCTCTCTGGACTATGTATTTTGATGGGTCATGCACCAAAACAAATGCTGGTGCAGGAGTCTGGATCACTAACACTGAAAACAATCATACAGAATGTATCTCATGCAAATTAAACTTTCAGTGTTCCAACAACATAGCAGAATATGAATCCCTTCTCTTAGGCTTACATCTTTTGAAAAAACTAGGTGCCAAGAGAATCGATGTATATGGGGATTCTGAATTAATCATTAGGCAAGTCAATGGGAAGTATAATGCAAATCACCCCAGACTTAGGGCCTATAGGAATGACGTCATTGATCTTTTAAAAACATTTGAGGAGTACACCTTATCTTTTGTCCCAAGGAAAAGAAACATCGCAGCCCACAATTTAGCCTTTGCTGCTAGAACTTGCCCAATACTGTATGATGACACCTCTCAAATAAAATTCAGACCAGCTATTCCAGATAACAAGAAATATTGGCAGGTATTTGGTGGAGATAAACAAATAGAAGACTTCATGCAATTCAGAAATGAGTTTGAACCCCATAGTTCAGATTCAGATTATGATACAGACTGCAGTGAAGAAAATTTTCTTGGTGAAGAAGAGCCATCTCCACAGCTGGTAGATATAAACCTTCAGACTATCACATCCACACGCCAAACAGAATTAAGTCCAAAACCTCAAACAGAAGAAATGGAAACTCTACATTCTAAAAATGATAGTCTGCCCAAGGGTTTGGCCCCTCTAGAAGAACTGTTTGATTTTGATGATGTGGCCAACAAACCGAAACTGGAACCTGTAGAAACCGAGGTGGAGGAATGTAACATAGGCAGCGAGGAAAAACCGAGATTGATCAAACTGTCTAAAACTTTACCAGCTCACATTAAAGTCAAATACTTAGAGCTGTTTAGAGAATTTTCTGATGTGTTCGCATGGAGTTACGAAGATCTTAAATCCTATGACACTGAAATAATACAGCACAAAATCCCTCTTAAAGAAAACCAAAAGCCATTCAAACAAAAACTGCGCAGGATCAACCCTGCCCAGCTGCCATTGGTTAAGAAGGAAATTATGAAGATGCATGATGTTGGTATTATTGTCCCTATTAGATATTCTGAGTGGGTATCTAATCTGGTGTCAGTTAGGAAAAAGACTGGAGAAATCAGGCTTTGTATAGACTTCAGGAATTTAAACAAAGCTTCATTGAAAGACAACTACCCTTTACCCAAGATGGATCATATTTTGCAGAGGGTGGTAGGGTCTAAAAGAATTTCTTTGCTGGATGGCTATTCAGGGTATAACCAAGTCCTAGTCCACCCTGATGATCAATTAAAGACAGCTTTTACTACGCCTTGGGGCACTTTCATGTATGTGAAAATGCCTTTTGGTTTAATGAATGCTGGAGCAACCTTTCAGAGAGCCATGGACATAGCATTCTCGGAAGAATTAGGCTTCTTCATCATTATCTATCTTGATGATGTAACTGTGTTTTCAAAAACAGATGAAGAACACTTAGAACACTTGAGGAAAGTTTTCGAGAAGTGCAGAAGGTTTGGGATATCTTTGAACCCCAAGAAAACTTTATTCGGTCTCCAGGAAGGTAAGCTTCTTGGACATATCATTTCAGAAGAGGGTATAAAGATAGATCCCATGAGGATTGAAGCCATATTGCAAATCTCTCATCCTCGAAATATCAAAGAGTTGCAGTCTTTCATAGGGAAGATTAACTTTTTGAGAAGGTTCATCCCCAACTTGGCTGAGCTCCTTAGAAATATCACAAACATGTTGAAGAAGGAGCAAGGGGTAAAATGGACCGCAGAAGCAAAGACATCTTTTGAACTGGTTAAACAAGCGTTAACCAAAACACCAGTTCTCATAAGTCCGGATTTCTCAAAAGATTTTTATATCTTCTCATTTGCATCAGAACATACTATAGCTGCTGTCCTTTTACAAAAAAATCCACAAGGACAAGAGCAGCCCATTGCATTCTTTAGCAAGGCATTGAGGGATGCCCCTTTGAGATATAACATTATGGAAAAACAGGCTTTTGCTTTGGTAAAAGCTTTAAAAGACTTCAGGGTATACATCCTTCACTCACACATCATTGCCTTTGTCCCAAATTCAGTTGTTAAAGATATTCTAACCCAGGATCCAGATGGTAAGAGAGGTAAGTGGATTGCTGTTATTCTTGAATATGATTTAGAAATTAAACCCACTAAGCTTATCAAAGGACAGGGTCTAGCTAGGCTAATGGCTGAATCAAATTGTGAGGTTCTTGATATTAATATGATTAATGCTTTGGATGACCAAGAAGAATTCTCAACTCCCATTGTTGAAGATTATTTTGCGAATTCTCCTTGGTATACTGATATTGTTTATGTTTTGCTTAATTTAAACACACCTCCTGGTTTATCCAAAACAAAGGCAAGATTCCTAAAGTTAAAAGTTGTAAACTATTGCATTATTGATAAAAGTCTTTATTGGAAAAATGCTAGTGGTATATTGCTTAAATGTTTGCCTGAGTTTGATGCAGAAAAGATTAAGCAGGAATTCCATGAAGGAGAGTGTGGAGGCCATTTGTACTGGAAGTCAACAGCCAACAAAATTTTGAGGGCTGGTTTCTATTGGCCCACTCTTTTTCCTGATGTACATAAACTGACAACCACTTGCCATAAATGCCAATTGTTTGAGGGCAAGAGAAAATTACTACCCCTTCCTCTGCATCCAATTACTGTTGAAGCCCCTTTTCAGCAATGGGGACTTGACTTCATAGGAGAAATCCACCCATCATCCTCTGCCCAGCATAGGTGGATCCTTACCGCCACAGACTATTTCACTAAGTGGATAGAAGCCATTCCTTGTAGACAGGCCAATGATTCAGTTATCATAAAATTCATAGAAACCAATATCCTTTCCATATTTGGCTGTCCTACCAAGATCATTACAGATAATGCATCAGCATTTGGATCAAAGAGAATGGTTGAATTCTGTCATAAGTATCAGATAACATTGGGACACTCCACAGCCTATTACCCTCAAGGTAATGGACTTGCAGAATCGTCCAACAAAAGCTTAGTGAACATAATAAATAAACTGTTGGAGGACAACAAGAAGTCTTGGCACATAAAGCTGGTCCATGCACTATGGGCTGACAGGTTAACATTGAAGAAATCCATTGGTATGTCGCCTTTCCAGCTTGTATATGGTACAGATGCAATTTTTCCTAACAGCCTTGGTGTACCAGTTATGAAGTTGATTCAAGAGTTGCAGACTGAAGAGAATGACATAATCAGAAGGATAAATCAGACCATCCATCTTCAGCAAACCAGAGAGGAAGTGTACCAAAAAGCCTTACAGAAGCAAGACAATATCAAGAAGATTTTTGACAGAAGAACAAAGGCCAGTAATTTCAAAGTTGGGGACAAAGTTTTAAAGTGGGACTCCAAAAGGGAAGACAAGGGAAAGCATGGTAAATTTGAAAATCTATGGCTTGGCCCTTACTCCATTCATTCAGTTGCTGGGAACAATGCATTCTTCTTACAAGAACTGAGTGGAGCAGAATTGTTTGGGGGTCCTGTCAATGGCAGGATGCTTAAGCATTACCGGTCTTAGATTATTCCATGTTTGAAGTCTTTTCATCTTTTTTCCACTATAAATATTTCATCCACCATTGCATTTAAGTTATGAAAGATCAAAAAATACAAAAACAAAGAAAGAAAGAAAAGAGGGCAGAAATGAAAACAAGAAAGGCAAAGCCCCATGCCAAAAAAGAGAAATAAATCTGAAAGTGTGCAAGCTTAAATGCCACTCCTTGAAACACTCTTCTAATTGGTCAAACTGTTTAATCTTGACTAATTAGCTTTCAATTTTCTACTGATAGGGTAGCAAATTTGATTTGCCAAACTTTTTAATCTTGGCTTATCAGTAGATAGATTAGGGTAGAAATGAAGGTTCAAACAAATTCAAAATATGAACCAAAATTTCCGAAGAAATGACTCCAAACTACACCAATTTCTGAGTCAACAAGAAAATACCTGGTTCTAATTCGCTCAAAACTTGAACCAGAAGAGAAGCAAAGATAGCTCACTGAAAAGAAAAACAGAGCTGTAAATATGAGAGAAGGCCACAATGAGAAAATTTTCAGATCTTAAGCCTTCTGTTTTGATTTAAATTTTTCTGCAAATAATAATCTGTGTGCAGCTTGTCTTTATGCCATAGATCATAGCAAGTCAAACCGCTCAATCTTGACTTGGCTATTTTTAAATTTCTGTTGTAGAATTTAGAGAATAAAAGTTTGTTGGACTGTTTAATCCCAACAAACAGTAGAATAGGTAGAGGAATATCTGAGCTCAACTGTTTAATCTGAGTTCAGGGAGAAATAAGGAGTAGAAATAGATTAGATTTCCTGTTTTCAAAAGAATAAAATGTTGTGTTAAGAGTTTGCCAATCCAAGTGCACTCTGATGAAGAAAAAATGTTAGATCAGTAGGATTGGGGTAGGTAGAAGTTGTATTGATGAATTTCATCTCTCTTTCATAAACTGACATTATTTTGTCCAGAAGGAAAGCAAGAGCAAGTGCTGGGTCAGACACCAGTCAGCATCCCGGAGAAATCGAGTCTGAATTCTTGATGCCTTCAAGAAGGCACCATCCCCAAGTGGAGCCACTGTTAGCCACCTATATTTTTCAAATTATATCAGTTAGTGGCTAAATATTCTTTGCAGCCTTCAAGAAACAAATTTAATCCTTAAACTTGTTGGTGCTTGAAGACTGTTGGTAAGGTTCCAAACTACTGATTGGCTCTACATACCCTTTATCCTCTCTGCCTCTGATGTTCCATGAAAATCCTAATCAAATATTGCTGCATCCTTCTCCTGTTTCCTCTCCCCTTCTTCCACCTTTCCTTCGTTTCTTCAACTCTACTTTCATCCATAAAAACCCCCATCAAACCCTTTTATTTCCCTTATTCCTCCATTAATCTCATTTCCTAAGGTCAAAAACCCACTTTTTGACATATCGGAACCTTTCTCCTTTTGCAAAAAACAGTTAAAAAACCATAGAAAACATGCGTTTCTATGCGTTAGGCTTTAGCCCCTCAGGCTAATCCCCTTTTCGTTTCTTCCTCCATATGTCCCCCCGCCAGAACCATGTGCAAAAGTCCTCAGGGCGCTTAACCCTCAGAAATAATTTATCACCCGAAAAACATTGAAAACCTTTGTAAAACGCAAAGTCGGGTTTATTTTATTTTCCCCCCAAAGAAAATCATATTAAAACTCCATCGTCGATCTGTCCCACGGATCAATGGTGCGGAGTGTATCCTGTCATCTGGTGGACCCCCCCTTCGCCGCGCTGGTTTTTATTTTCCGCCTGTTTCATGCCCGCACCACCTTTCGCCCGGAAGCAGTTTTAGACCGTCGGCCAGCGATTCCACGCGCTGGCCGACACGTGTTCTCCACCTCACCCCCAAAACCACCGTTCCGAGTCTTTTCCCCGTGCGTTAAACCTTTTCCTATGGCCATGTAGCAGGATTCATTCCCGCCATCGGATCCGGGCCCTCCCATCCGACGGTCCCCGATCACCTTTCTCGCTCGCCTCCGATGCGCTCCGACCATATAAAATCAAAGAAAGATTTCCCATTTTCTTGTTTTTTCGGCAGATTTGCTTCTTCGTATTCTATGAAATCTAAAGGATGAGGGTGACGACTCCAATCCTTCCGATTTGTCCAGGGAATCGATCATATGGAGAAGAACAAAGATATCTACAAAGTTTCATGAGCTTTGGTTGCCGCACGTCCCTGTAAGGCTTGAAGAACGCCGTCGATATCAGAAGCAGAGAAAGAGTATCCGGTTTTGAAGACAGAATGAACCAGAGCAGCAGTTTTGTGAAGATTGGCGTGGATTACGGCTAAGACGGTTATCAAAAGCCTAATCCCCGGCTCAGAAAACGGATTAAAGCAAAACCTAAAAGTGTTCATC
This sequence comes from Pinus albicaulis, assembly GCA_034641835.2. Lineage (NCBI taxonomy): Eukaryota > Viridiplantae > Streptophyta > Pinopsida > Pinales > Pinaceae > Pinus > Pinus albicaulis. The sequence continues at coordinate 49,384,472 of CM076579.1, forward strand.
AGACTGATCGCCTCCACCGCCATACTTTGAGGCGAATTGATTCCTCAACCACCACAGTGCCACCTATTGCCTCAGGAAGCTCAATCAGAGGATGAATTTATTGAACAGGATCAGATATTATGCCTCGAACAACCAAAGAAGTTATTACTGCACCGGATTTCAACGACAGAATGTCTGCAGAGTAACCCTAACAGTACGCAGAGCCTCAAAGGTCAATATAAGCTCTCTTCGAGTTTACTTCTTAAGTATAAACACATTAATGCAATGTAACACCTGTAGAATTTCTTCATCGAACCTCACGGGGTCAGGAAGACATTAATTCTGCATTGATTGTGTTTGAGATATTTTTATCAGATCTCACCTCCTCATCCTTCTATAAATACTTCAATAGAAGATGAGTGAAGGGTTGGTTTTTTGTTAGTTGGTTGTCAATGTAATTGCCGAAGCACTGTAGCTATTTCTGAGTGGAGAACTCTTGACTGTAAATAGTGGTTTCATGGGCTCTTGAAGCTCCTCGTGTAACCAATAGGTTAGGTTGTGAAGAGAGATGTATTAAAACATTGGACTTGAAGATTGTAACCGGTTTGAAGCAATCAATACAAGCTGATTTATGGGATCCTGGTCTATGCTGATGGTGATGTTATTCTCACTGTAACTTGTCATTTATTTCTGTTTTCAATTTGTTTCATTTTCCACTATAAAGAACAGTTTAAACAGTGTTAGAATTTGCTGTATACCAGTGATCTTCTCTGGCTGAAAAATCTTTATCCCAATGTTTTCTTCTTATTGTGTTATTTAGAAATGATTTAATTCGGTCTAAGCACAGAGATGCTGGCGTTCCCTCATCTTTTCGTCACTGCCGAATGTTGTTTTTTAAATGTTACTTTCATATATGTTGTGTAAGGAATGAATTGAGGAAATCAAAGGTTAGCCCTGAGTCCCTTTCTTGTTTGCTCAACTATCTGTCTGTTTCCCTTAGGATGTGTCAAAAGCTGACTAGTTTCAAAGTACTTATCAGATCTTGGGCCATTCTGTGTTATCTTGGTGATTGTCCTGGAAATAACTGAGTAAAGGAGAACTAAGATGAGGAGAAAGGTGAGCCCTGCCCGCTAGTCTCTGCTCCAAAAGTTGCCTTCAAGTTTCCCTTTGTTTTAATCTGTTTTCTATCAGAAGTGTATCAAAGGCTGGCTAGTTTCAAAGTACTTACCAGATCCTAGTTGGCTTCTACGTTTTCCTTAAGTGCCTGGTCAAAGGCTGGCTAGTTTCAAAGTACTTACCAGATCCTGGGCTGCTCTTTGTTCTTCATCTGTTAAATTTCCCTTTCTTGTTGTATCACCCCATTCCATAAATCAAACTTCAAAGAGATCCTTAGGCCTAGATGACTTGCCCCATAGATCAATCTTGAACCTGGATGCTTCAATTAAATTCTCTTATGACTCCATAGCCCAATGGATTGAAAACTTGCCATCATCTTTCTTTAGAATCAAAGCTTATACTGTTTTCTTGCAACTTCTCACCTTTGAACCTATTTGCATATAGATCTTTCCGTCTCAGACAACAACTATGTTCCACCATCCGAGAAAACCAAAACAAAACACTCTAAATTTTCATAACAGCTTCTGACAACATCACCTCCTAAAACTTCCTAGACAATACCCATCTTTAAAGCATATTGAGAGATCTTCTCCGATTCTAGGAGGGCTAGATCCTAGGAACTTCCAAGTTATTGAAATGATGTTAACTCGTGATCTGGATTCTTTGCCACCCGTTTGTTACGTAGACTCAAGGACCTCCTCCAACTTGTTAGAGACCTTCAACCCTAAATCCAAGTGTAGATGCATCTTTAGGGTTTCTTTGCCAAATACATACCTTTCCATCAATGAATTCTAACTTGAATCCTTTATCTTCCACCGTAGAATAGACACCAAGTTCTCCTTCAAATCAGGTACATAAAATACTTCTTGTAGATGAAAGGTTTGACCGTGATTTAAGTGAAGAGTGACAGTCCCTATCCCTTTCAAGAGGCAAGTGGCATTGTCTCCGAGTATGATCTCCAAATTAGTCTTCTTTTCAATCAAATTTGAGAGGACCTCCTTGTACCCAGTGAAGTGCCTTGAGGCACTACTATCAATCAACCAATTATCCAAAGTGTCCAGAGGAGAGGCAGTAGTGAGGGCGGAAATAAGATAAAATTCTTTTTGTTTTTCTACAACAATAGTTTCCTCATACCTGGAGTTTCTCGTCCTTTTGGGAGGTTGACTATTACCATATCGAGTAGCGAGAGCATTCCTCTTTCCTTTATTGTCGAACATGTGGTTCCTTTGATTACCATTGCCTTTGAAATTGTTGTGATTGTTGTGATTGTTGTTTTTATCGTCATCCCGTGGAGTATCCTTCTTCTGAGGACACTCTCTAGTATAGTAGCCAAACCTGTTGCAATTGTAGTACCTTCCTTTTCTTCCTTCTTTGAATCCTTGCTTGGATCCTTGACCTTGTCTCTTTGGACCAACATTGTTTTTCCTCTTTACATGAGCGGACAAAGCAGTAGGTTCATTTCCATTTGAAGGCTTGTCTCTCTCCATCATCCTTCTTTCTTCTTGAGTGCATCAACCCAATAATTCATTGAAACTAGGAATCATGTCATTGTTAAGAATGTTGATGTTAAACACATCCCATGCTCTTGTTGTGAAAATTCTACTGCAATGTATTGGTTTATTTTCTCCTACTTGATTTAATTAATACAAGTTATTTTCATAAATTAGATTCAAAAAATACTGAAAATAAACACAACTATAGCCTATACATGCAGATTATTTACTAAATATTACAATCATGTAACAAAGTGACACATGGATTTTTGGACATAAGTCCCCGGAAAAACCCAAAGCGGGAAAATCGGTGCAGCAGATATAAGGGCTTATTATTAAGTAGTTTTGAGTTCAGCAAATCTGGGTTCCAAACTTGGAAAACCCGAAAGAGAATAAAAGATATCAGATCTGCAAGTAACCTAAAGATCTAGTGCCAAATATCTGACTGATCCACACCCTCAAACGAGATTTACAGAAATCAACCCGGATTCAGCCCTAGAAACCCTCAGCGCTGCTTCTGAAGCCCTATCATTGCCCTAGAAGGCATATGTCAACCTCTGTGTGGCCCTAGGAGGGCCTGCGTCACCCTTGGAGGGTTTACACTGCCCCTGTGTTGCCTTTGTTAGGCCTGTGTCAGCCTTGCATGGCGCTAGCTGCCTCTGCGCTACCCCTGCTGGACTGTGTGGCTCTGAAGCCCCTCTGCGTTGTCCTTGTTGCTGCTACTCTGCCTCTTGCTGCCTCTTGGCTCTTGGAACCAGATCATTCCCTCAGCCAATACTACCCCTCACTGCAGGAAATTCCTCCAGAAATTCTTAGCAAACCCGTCCTATAATTCCAAATCTATTCCTCAGTTCTACCAAAATCTATGTGTTCAACTGAACCTCGAGCCTTTCTCTTATACTTTTTCATTGAACCCTTCAACGGTCGACATTAAATCATCCATCAACGGTGTTATAGGTCAATTTGGGCACCATTCCCAATGACCTGGTTTAACTGGACATCATCCCCAGAACCAATGAATAGGGTCTATCATCCCCTATCATTTAAATTACTATATGCCCTAAGCCAAAGAACAAAGACAAATCATTCCTAACTTCCATTGGAAGGTTTCCAAGATTTGAAGTATATATTATAACACCTATGAGCTCACCAACGCAGTCTCTCAAGGGGCTAAGTGTGTTGCATATGCAGGTACCTCCATTCCAAGGTGCTCTGCAAAGCACTTCCCGACACTCAAGGGTGCATTAGTCAATTAGGAGCGAAATTCTCATTGTTCTAGAATCTCCACTTGGCCAGTGCCTTCTAGAAGAGTGCATATGTGTCAAACTTCGAATCCATGTTTCCATTTGATACCTCTGAGCTTGGAAACATGTCTTGCCTAGTATTAGAAAGTAATTGATTGTAAAACTACCTTCAGCTCATCTATAAATTGAGCACATATCTTAGTGCTTGGAAGGGAAGAATTAGAGTAGAGAAATGCTAGTGGAATTTCAACTGAGGAATTGATTTGAATGATATGTTGCTGGAGAGATGTTCGTTGTGATGAGGTTGGGATGATGCTGGAGATGGTGACATCAAATCAACCACTGGTTGTAACCTCCCCTTCTATCCATTACTAAAGATTGTTGTTTACTTTCCCACATATGTATCTGTATAAGCTTCCGTCTTCCGTATTATGAATCATTACTTGATGTATATGGTTCATGTTTCATTGATTTTACTGAATAACTTGAATATGCATCTGTATATTGCTATCTCTTTGATGTTTAGTGTTCATTCTTGCAGGAAATATTTTGGCGATAAAGCTTGGATTTGAAGCTACAGCAAGAGCGACAAAAGAGTGCATATGTGTCAAAATTCGAATCCATGTGTCCATTTGATACCTCTGAGCTTGGGAACATGTCTTGCCTATTATTAGAAAGTCATTGATTGTAAAACTACCTTCAACTCATCTATAAATTGAGCACATATCTTAGTGCTTGGAAGGGAAGAATTAGAGTAGAGAAATGCTAGTGGAATTTCAATTGAGGAATTGATTTGAGTGATATGCTGCTGGAGAGATGTTCGTTGTGATGAGGCTGGGATGATGCTGGAAATGGTGACATCAAATCAATCACTGGTTGTAACCTCCCCCTCTATCCATTACTAAAGATTGCTGTTTACTTTCCCACATATGTATCTGTATAAGCTTCTATCTTCCATATTATGAATTATTATTTGATGTATATGGTTCATGTTTCATTGATTTAACTGAATAACTTGAATAGGCATCTGTATATTGCTATCTCTTCGATGTTTAATGTTCATTCTCGCAGGAAATATTTTGGCGATAAAACTAGGATTTGAAGCTACAACAAGAGCGACAGAAGGAGAATTGGAAGCGCTTGAACTCCAAGTAAGTTTCTTGATCTGTTCTGTGTCTATTTACTGTTAGGAAAAGTATCTGCAAAGTCTTTAACATGTTGTTCTAAATGCAACGCACCACATTTAGGGAAGAATGTTTTATACGTAATTCATAATTCCGCATAAAAATAACATGTTGTTCTAAATGCAATGCACCACATTTAGGGAAGAATGTTTTATCTGTAATTCATAATTCCGCATAAAACATTCTTATGCAGAATTATGAATTACGGATAAAACATTCTTCCCTAAATGTGGTGCATTGCATTTAGAACAACAAGTTAAAGACTTTGTAGATACTTTTCCTAACAGTAACTAGACGCAGAACAGATCAAGAAACTTACTTGGAGTCCAAGCGCTTCCAATTCTCCTTCTATCGCTCTTGTTGTAGCTTCAAATCCAAGCTAGATCGCCAAAATATTTCCTGCAAGAATGAACACTAAACAGCAAAGAGATAGCAATATATAGATGCCTATTCAAGTTATTCAATTAAATCAATGAAACATAAACCATATACATCAGATAAGAATTCATAATATGGAAGACAGAAGCTTATACAGATACATATGTGGGAAAGTAAACAACAATCTTTATTAATGGATAGAAGGGGAGGTTACAACCAGTGATTGATTTGATGTCAAGAGCTCCAGCATCATCCCAGCCTCATCACAATGAACATCTCTCCAGCATCATCCCGACCTCATCACAATGAACATCTCTCCAGTAGCATATCACTCAAATCAATTCCTCAATTGAAATTAAACCAACATTTCTCTACTCTAATTCTTCATTTCCAAGCACTAAGATCTGTGCTCAATTTATAGATGAATTGAAGGTAGTTTTACAATCAATGACTTTCTAATAATAGGCAAGACATGTTCCCAAGCTCAAAAGTATCAAATGGACACATGGATTCGAAGTTTGACACATATGCACTACTCTAGAAGGCACTGGCCAAGTGGAAATTCCAGAACAATGAGAATTTCGCTCCCAATTGACCAACGCACCCTTGAGTGTCGGGAAGTGCTTTGCAGAGCACCTTTGAATGGAGGTACCTACATAAGCAATGCACTTAGCCCCTTGAGAGACTGCGTTGGTGAGTTCATAGGTGTTATAATATATACTTCAAATCTTGGAAACCTTGCAATGGAAGTCAGGAATGATTTGTCTGTGTTCTTTGGCTTAGAGTATATAGCAACTAAAATGATAGGGGATGATAGACCCTATTCATTGGTTCTGGGGATGATGTCTAGTTAAACCAGGTCATTGGGAATGGTACCCAAATTGACCTATAACAGATTGCCCCCTAAAACATGAAGTCAAAATAATAATAACAATATTTTTTTTTTGAATGAGATGCTTTATACTGTGATGGGCTGGAGCTGAAGTGGAGTGGCGACCTGCATCAATCTTACAATACATTACATCATAAATTGCTGAGGGAAGGCATTCCCATGCTCAGCACATAAACTATCTAATAACATATACATAGTGCAGAAATTCGTTTGCATTGGAATGTTGCCCAATATAGACATGCCTACAGATATAGACCCATGTTCGGATGACGATCTGTGTGTAAGGTCACCGTACAGATGATGTGTACAACAATCCTGAAATCGCAACCCAGATGGCTAAAACTAGATCTGCGGTCTTCTTATCTCGTTCACTCTATCATTCGGGTACAAGTCTAGCCATGCGAATATATGATTTGTAGTCGAACATGGGAAGACATCGTTTGATTTCCATCCTATGATGTGCGCTGTTAACAAACACGAGAGAACCACCATTGATGTCAATGGCCCTCAAGGTACTGTAGTACATTTTGTAAGGCGTGAATAGATGATTTGATGTCGAACGCCAAACAAAATATTTCGGTCAAAAATCTAGAAGCGAGGATCTTGTCGATGCTATAACAAGCCTCATGGTACTGGAATATGATGTTTCTAGGTGAACTTCCTAGATGATGATTTGCCGTCAACAGGAAGTAACTTTATTGTGAAACGAGAGTTACTGATTTCAGAGACAAAGGATGACTTGATATAGCAATATTCATGGATGACTGTCATGAGAATGAAGGTTTATGAGTATTGCAGAAGGATGAGTATTCACTGGATGACTTCTCTTGAACATATCAGCGACACTGAGATGAGTTGGCAGCATTGACCCAAAACCGAAGTGAAGGTATGATGAACCATAGGTATGAATGAACCGTCAAGAATATTACCCAACCCAAATAGTCACAGTGATGGAGTGAAGTGTCATGTTCAAAAGGGACCTGCTACCGTAAAAAGTTATGTTGACTTTTCCCAAATTTTCCCCTGTCATTTGTCGACCAGTACCTCTTTATTTTGTAACAAGCTTGAGGAGGATAACATTTTCTTGATCTATAATTCAACCCGTCGGGCGAATAATGTATCGCTATTTAATAATTTAACGATTCTAGCAATGAATGAAACTCGATTCTTGCCATGATCTACAAGTTCGTCGCTATTTTATGTTTAACGAGCCTAACGACAGTGACAGCCCGGTCCTTTTTCATATTTAGAGAGTTTGAAAAAGAGGACGAAAGAAAACTCCATAAGTACTTTTTTGTAAAGTTGTCGCTCAGATCCGAAAAAATGTAAAATAATATCTGAGATAACCTCTTTAGTTATGTTTGACCAAGGTATTCATTTTTCGTAAATAATCTATCTCAGTCTGGAAAAGGGTTAAACTTATACCAAGTAGATATCAATTCATTTACTTTTACGAGCTCGAAAAGACAACTTCTTGGCAATCTTTTCACATTATCGAAGTCTGAAAAGAGCTAAAAGAAGACTCCAGGGATTTCTTTTTCACTGTTATCGAAGCTCGAAAAAGAGATAAAAATGCACTTCAAGTCTTTTTTCATTTTTAACAAAGCTCTAAAAATAAGGATGAAAAGTATGCTTTGTGGTCAAATAATTCTTGAAATAAATCTGCATGACTAATCAGTTCATAAGTTGTAAAACCTATTCAGAACAACATCAAATGGATTAAAAATACCTGTTTCATAAGAAAAATGTAATAAAACCATAGTCATAGCAATAAATATTCATTGCAAACAATTAAATGACTAAATAAAAAGAGTTTTACTATTCACTTTTACCATTCAATAGTTATCATTTGCATTTTGGAGTTCTAAACCTGTTTTTGCCCCCGAACTTCAGTAGCTGATTGCAATCGAATCTGTGGACAGTTTTCATCACCGTTTGATCCAGGTTAGTGCCATGAACCTTCTCTTTCTTTCAATAATCATTTCATTTCCTTTCACTGCAAATTTTTAGGGTTTTGAGCCCCTTAGGGTAAATTTTGCTTCCAAAAAGGGCAACGCACCGTTGAGCATCAAAAAGTGCATTGTGTAGCAGCTAAAATGAAGGCTAGTTGCATATGCAACGCACTGTCCCTTGTTCAGGACTGTGTTGGGCGCAATCTTCATTTTTTATTCTTGCACTATGCCCAAAATTTGTCTAATTTTTTGCATTGAAGGATGTAATGATTCTTATGGTTATGTTTCAGGATTTCATCGAACTATAATGAAAATTACATGGAGAGAAAGAGATCATGAAGAATAGAATATGGTTGCCCTAAATGATCCGGGTACAATAAGAGCCCTAAGAGATTGTGGCTTGTTAAAGTTTGTCAGGGATGAGGCAACAAATAGAACTCTTGGAGTTCCTAGTTCGAACATGGGATCCGGCTATCGAGGCATTTCACATTAAGAACAAAGTGATTCCTATAACAATGGAGGATGTATATTTTCTCACAGGTTTGTCGAGGAGAGGCTTGCCCATTTCCCTCTCAGGGTCTGCTCTTAGAGGAGAAACTATGAGAGATTATGTTTTGCAGCATTGCTATCCAGGGGCAGAGCCAAGCAAAGATGGGAAGATAAACATCCGAGATGTTAGAGATTTGCCTTTGAGAACCATTCTTTTCACAATCGCAAAACTTATTGGCACTGTTACCCTACATGTAGCAAATAGATCATATATGCAGTATGCGCTAGAGTGCATGGAGCCAATAGTCTTCAACTGGTTTGAAGTTGTACTTTCTCAGATAAAAGAACAACTAGACAAGGCAAAAGGAGGAAGGAAGAAAAACTTCAGTTATGGTTCAATCCTCATTTCATTTGCCTTAGAGCGGATTCCACTGATGCAGCCACAGAATGTGACACTGGGTGTGTCTAATCCTAGAGATCCGAGGATAAAGAGATGGGTGGAACTAATGGGTAGGCATGCAGGCCAATCTACCATTGTGTTCTCTACTGCGTTCTTCGCCTGGTTCATGCGACAGGTTGTCACCATTGATGAGTATGCATACGGAGGTGTTGATTTCCGAGGCGATCCAGACTTAGCCTTACCAGAAGGCGCTCAGTGGGGTGCAATAGGTAAGAATGTTTTGACCATGTTTTTTGATTTTTCTAAGGTTTATACAATGTTTTTGTATTTTGATGTTTTCCCAAGATTAAACTAAAGTTTTGATGTAAAACAGATGTGGGTTGAGTTCAACCGGTGGAGGAACCAGAGCATGGAGCAAATTAGCCAGCAAAGAGGGTTGTTGGGAGAGCAGTCCTTCAGAATCTAGACATGGCTGAGACTCTGACTGAGCTTCGGCAACACATAGAGGGGTTGACCTTCAGGATTCCGGATTGTCGAATCGAAGAGTTACCCATGCAACTGCAGCGTCACACTATAGGTGTTCATAACTATTGGATGCGGTTACTGCGTAGGATAGCTAGATCTATAGCATGTTACCATGAACACCACTAGTTTACTTTTGACATGTTGCATACATTTTGAGGTCAGATGACCAATGTGTCTTAGGCACAAATTTTTGTAAAAACCTATAACTATCTATCTATTTGACTTCAGTGTTTTCTTCTGTTTATTGTGCAATTCTATTCAATTATGTGAATGTTTTCTTTATACGTGTTGCAAATGTCCGTCTAAAACTTGATTATCCAAAGAATCAGTCAATGTGTTCAAATTCCTGGAAATGTGTTGATATTGAATAAAATCAAAGTGTCTTTCCAAAAGTCGAACTCTTAGGAACAAACGATGTAGTGTTGGATTTCTAACAGCATAGACACTAGTAAGTTGTAATACCACAAGTTGTGAGTCTAACCTTATGATAATGCGGTTAATACCAAATGAAATGGCATCAGAGAGAAGTTCGATCAACGGGCTATACTCAGCGATATTGTTTGTCGATCTACCAATACAAATCCCTTGAAAACTCACTAACTCGTCGTTCGGAGCGAAAATGGCCCACACTGCAGAGGATAGATTCTGCATACTACAACTAGCACCATCAGCATATCCAACAAATGGTTCCAAAGATTCAGACATCTGCGATGAAATGTAAAGTGGATTACTAACATCAAGAAAAATCTAAAAACAAACTAATATAGTAAATGAAAATCAACAGCATGTATATACAATATAATACAAAAAATCACTACGCTCATGATTAAGCATAGTAACGTTTCAGATACAACCCATTTCTGGGTTGCGCCAACGGAATTCCATCGTAATCTACTAACTCATAGGCACCCTTAGCAAGAACTCTTTTGACAATATAGGGGCCATGCCATAATGGCTCAAATTTTCCTGTACCTATTACATCAGCTTCTTGATCATAAAGAAGGACCAAGTCACCCTCTGTGAAAATGCGAGGCTCGACATTTTTGTCGTATTGCGCCTTTATACGTCTCTTTTGCGCTTCGTTGGCCAATTGGGCTTCACGACGCGTTTCATCAAGATGGATGAGGTTAAAAGGACGCGCTTCTTCTTCTTCTGAGGTGTCAGGTAACAACTCGATTGCGAGTTTTCAACAATGGTATTTCACATTGGATAGGAAAGATAGCTTCCAGACCATACACCAATTGAAAGGGAGTAAATCCAGTTGTGTTTCTCACCGAGGTTCGGTACGCCCATAAGGCTGAGTACAGGATCAAATGCCAGTTTCTTTTACGAACTCCTATCATTCGTTGAAGCATACATTTAAGAATCTTGTTGATAGCCTCAACTTGTCCATTTGATTGTGGATAATAAGGAGTAGAATTATCATGTGACAATCCTAACTTAGCAGTCAATTCAGTCATCATGTGGTTGCGAAAATGCTTCCCATGATCTGTAACTATAGCCTGTGGGACCCCAAATCGTGCAATAACACGATTAAAGAAAAACAATGCAGTTGTATGTCCTATGTTGTTGAATGTAGGCATTGCTTCGGCCCATTTGGTAAAGTAGTCTACTGTGACAATAATATAACCATGCCCTCCGGACGAACGAGGGTTACAAGTCATGAAGTCAATACCCCATTTCGAAAATGGTCCCACAGAGACAACAGGATGCATTGGCGCTAGCAGTTTGCGGATTTTACGATCAAAAATCTGGCATGCATGACAACTTCTGACCGCGAGGATGGAGTTGTGAAATATTGTAGGCCAAAAGTAACCGGCGCAGAGTATCTTCTACGCAGTAGCATATCCAAACAAGTGTCCACCACAAGCCCTAGCATGACAGTCATTTAAAACCTTTTTAGCCTCCTCATGAGTGAGGCACCTCCTTAAAATTATATCGACACCACAACAATAAAGTGTATCGGCGACGATCAGTTAATCTTTGGCTTGGTATCAAATACGTCGTTGTTCAGAGAGAAAGGTATTAGGCCGAAAAGTTTGAGTTTGGAGATAAATGATGAAATCTCCATACCAAGGATCAAATGATCCTATCATAAATAGACTCGTCAGGAATTGATGGTTCCGACGTAGTAGCAGTACTATCAGAGGGAAGGTCACAGAGAAGCTCAGCCAAAACTAAAGACTTCTTTGACTTGGATTTGATGAATTCCAAATCAAATTCCTACAAAATGACAATCCATTTTGAGTATTTGCCCCCCAGCAATTGACGTGATAAGATATAAGTCATGGGGTTGCAATCCGAAACGACAATGGTCTTTCGAAACAGGATATAGTGGCGAAATCTTTGGTCAGCTTGAACAGCTGCCAAGGCAAGCCTTTCTACGTATGAATACTTAACTTCCGTATCATTGAGATTACGACTCAAATAATAAATCGGATGTTCTATCCCATTTTCTACTTGGACCAATACCATAGCAATGGTCGTATCAGTCGCGGCGATATATAGGAAATAATCATTCTGATAATTAGGGGGATACATTAATGACGCCCGAACAAGAGTATTCTTGATAGCATCAAAAGAAGCTTGCGCAGCTTGGTCCCAATGGAAGGGAACCCCTTTTTTCAAGAGCCGAGTAAATCCCTTAGCCATTTCGACGTAGTTGGGTATGAACCTCCTTAGGAAGTTAGCATTTCCTTGAAGTTTCTGTATCTAAAGTAAATTTGATGACGCAAGCAAATCCAGAATGGCCTGAACCTTCAATGGGTCAATTCGAATTCCTTCTTTTGAGACGACGAATCCAAGCAAACGACCAGACCCAACACAAAACACACATTTATGTGGATTGAGGCGTATTTTGTAGTGTCGGCAGCCTAAAAAGATGGCTCTCAAATGCATCGGGTGATCAGTCTGATTTCGTGAATGTGCTGGTAAATCATCTAGATAAGGTTGAACAATGTGCTTGATGTCATTGAAAGCATAATCCATTGCTCTCTGAAATGTTGCCTCAGCGTTCTTTAAACCAAACGATAGTTTCCTATAAGCGAATGTGCCCTAGGGACAGAAGAATGTTGTCTTATGTTGATCCTCTGGGTGGATATTGATTTGATTATAGCCTGAAAATCCATCCATGAACGACAAGATTTCACATCCAGCACAATCGTCAATGATTTGGTCGATAAAGGGAGTTGGATAGTTGTCTTTTGGACAAGCCAGATTGACATCCTGGTAATCGATGCACACTCTGATGGTTCCTTGTTTTTTCATGACAGGAACAATGTTGGAAACCCAATCAATTAGCGGAACAAGGTAAATGAAACCAGCACGCAAAAGTTTTTCAACTTCTTCTTTAAGGGCAGTGACCTTCTTTGGATGAACAAGACGAAAGCGTTGACGCACCGGTTTGAAATTAGGATACATATTAATAGTATGTTCAACGATACTAGTATCTATGCCTGGCATTTCCTTGTAAGACCAAGCAAATACATCACGGAATTCACAAAATAGAGAGTGATATGCTTCAAGTTATGATGGAGAACAAGACACACCGACATGAATATTTTCTACAACGCCAAGTTTGGTTGAAATATCGATAGAAATGGTTTCTTCAATATTTGACAAATTTCGCTCGCAATCGATTGCATTAATAGGTAAAGAATTCGAAAATAAATTTTTGATTGATGGGTGATATAGTTCACTAAGATAGTTTTCTTCATAATCAGGAAGATGGGAACGATTATGATAGTCTTCCCATGGTTCTCTTTCTGACATCATTGTTTCCAGAATATTCTCATCTGTTAAGAAAGTTGAGGAAAAAGGATCAGATGGAGTGCCAAAATCTAAGGAACGATCATCAAAAACAACCGGCGACGCTGAGATTTCTGATTCGCCGCCCAAGCCAAATAGATTGATTGCTATGCTAGCTCAATAGGGTTGGGCGGCAAAAACTCATCCAATGTAACAATTTCAAAATCATCCGTACTCTTCCTTAAGCCAGATGTAGTGGAAGAGATCATGTAGCAGGTCTCTATACTTGCAATTTTTGCCGACGTCACAGGCGACGGTAATGCAAAGGTTCCCATGAGAGTGGAATCCTTTAGGAGTCCTACACCAATGTTCTGAAGTGCTATTTGGGGTGCTCTCACTTTGCGGTTTTGCATTAGACAGCGCTAATACGAACTTGGGCCTCCACGTACCTTCGAGTATATTTGGGAGGGAAACTTTAAGTTGCTATCCATCCATAGTGAACCGAGTCGGTCGCCTTGTAAATTGTGATACACTGAACACAACATTCGGGGAGATTACCTGCCCGTACTTCTGGGTTCGCTAGGAGGTATTCTGCAGTTCATAGTTTCTTGGTAAACCTTTTGCCTAGCATTACCCTTTTTTTTTGTTTTTTTTTTTTTGTTAAAATAAATCAATCATCGTGTAAGAACAAAATCATTTTCCCCGTCGTTCGCGTATATTAGCATTGAAACCACCTTTACCACTAGAAGTTACTCTTGGTCGGCGAAGGCGACATCACTCTACCGAAACCAGTACTATTGGTACCTCTGATGAAGCATCATCTTCCCATATACCAGAGTCGGAAAAAGTTGTTTCTACATATCCTGGTTCATCTACTGTTGTCGAGACGGAGTCCTCACAGCTACCCGTGGTCAGGATCTATCCAATCAGTGAGACCATACCTCCTGAACCCAACGTTGTTCAACCAAAAGTTGATCCAGAACCTGTCTCTTCTTTGCCAAAAAATCTGAATCCGAAGTCGAACAACCGGAAGTTGTTCATCCATTGGTCATCCCACAATTTTCTGTAGCAATTGAGTCTCCCATATCACACAGTCAACCACCTTAAATATACTTTGGGCCTGACGGCGAAATACTTCCACCTGGTTTGATTCGATTGAAGAAATCCCACAAGACGAGACACCTTTAACTCCAACCCATTTTAGGGAGGATCTTTACTTGTACGAGTCTTTTCCTCAATCACCACCCTCTGCTTTTGTTGATCCTATTCCTTCACATTCCCGTCGATTCAAGAGGGTATACATTCGATCAAGTAACCATGCCTGAACCAACATCTTCGGTTGGGCCATCTGTTCCAATTACGTCAGTACCTACCCTCGCTACCCCGTCGATGTTTACAACTTCACTAGAATCATATTTTCATGGTGGACCTATGGTCCCATCAGGTTATAAATCTTTATCTGGAATTTTTTCTGGTGCATCTTCAAACCCATGGACTTCACCAATATCATCACCTGATATTCTAACTGGTAAACCTATGAGTACTGAACGGCTTGATTTTTTATACACATCATCAGGGCAATATCAAGCTGGTCCTTCTGGGTCTATTTGATCCAGTACCATATCAATTGGACTCACTGCATTTGGAGAGCAGTATTTTCCGTCTTATTATCCTCCTCATGCAGGGGGGCAACCTTTGGTCACCCACTTTGACAGTACTCCATCACTTTTTGGTCAACCTAATGTCGAAATGAATGTTTGTCAATGGCAACCCACTCTATCTATCCAATCACAAACAATTGTACACTCGTATCAACCAATTCAACCTTTTACACCCACATCACTTCCACTTGTTAATACATCTTTACCCCTGTTATAGAATCAAAATGTTATACAACAACCATTTCAGGCGGGTCCTTCAACTCAATATCATCAAGTATTGGGCCCACAAAATCCAAATCCTCATGTTAATTTACAACAACAGCCTATACCTGGAATCATATATTCACAAGCTGGTTAACCATTTTATGGGATGTCACAGCCACAACCAGGTTATACTTATCCTCAAATGAATCCAAGTTATCCTAATTTGAGTTATAACATTGGTGGACAGACCCCTTAGCAGCCTCAAGCGCAAATGCCTCAACATTCATTTCAACAAGTATTGTACCCAGGTTTTGGTCAACAGAATCCTCAAGCGTTTGCTTATCAAAACAACCCCTATCTGGGTTACCAGCAGCAAATTCCTTATGTTGGTGCTCAAAGGCCTGTTGCTCAAGCAATTCCATCATACCCTGGCTATGCTCAACCTGACCTTAATCGACGATTGTCTTTTGTTGCAACTTTAGAGTTACCAGATTTAAATCGGCTAACCAATGATCCAATCAACTATGCTCCTTGGTGGCCGGTGATACCTCACAAATTACCCTCGGATATTCCTAAGTTCAATGGAAACCCTGGGGAAGACCCGTCAACTCATGTTATGACTTGTCATTTGTGGTGTTCATCAAACTCCCTAAATGATGACTCTGTTCGACTACGTCTTTTCCAGCATACGCTCACTGGTCCGGCTGCAAAATGGTACATTGAATTACCTAGAGCTTCTTTTGATAATTTCACTGCCCTAGCTACTGTCTTTTTGACTCACTTCTAGTTACCCATACGATATGAAACTAGAACGTAACTCTTGACCAATTTTACACAGAATAGTGCTACTCACATTTCTGATCATATTCATGAGTGGCATCGTCGTCGTAGAATGGTTAACACATTTGTTCCTGATCAGCTCCTTACTAAGTGGTTCATTAAGTCCCTGTTACCATCTATAACTGAGGATGTGGCTAAGGGTGGCATCGTCACTGAAGAGCAAGTCATTGCTCGTGCGCAATTTTTAGACTTGATCTATACCCAATCTGGCACCCTCTATGAAAAAATTCCAAATGCGCCACGATCTAATTGTACTATTCCTCCACAATTAAAGGACTCTCATGCCGGAGACGGTTTGATTGGTACTGCAAGCACACATCATACTACTGCATCTGATCCTGCACCTTCTTCTGAAATCAAAGTCGTGTCCTTTGACAAAGGAAAACGTGACAAGCAATCCAGAAGTAAGAAAAAAGGGAAATCTAAGAAAAAGAAAACTTCTAACCCGTAGGAAAGATCATCTGATCAAACGTTTGGACCTAGGAAACCTCGTTATCCATGCATAATCTGTAATGAGGAACACTTTGTTCGAGATTGTCCTCACCACGCTGAAGTCTCAAAAATCATTAAGACTTCCCATGCGTCAACTGTGTTGACAAATCCGTTTCCGAATCCGGACACAAATTTGGTTGCTACGGATCCAGCTTCTAGTTCCCAAGTACTCATGTTATCTGTCACAAAACCTTCAATAGATATTTTGGTGTCAACGCGTGATAAAGATTATGGTAGTCAGGCAGCTGATCAACCTACTACCTCGACTATGAATCCATCTATGGAATCGATACCACCTACTGTTATTCCTGAATTGACAATTAAGCCACCTAAGGGAGTAATTCACAGATCGACATATAATCCTCGAGCAAGAGCTGCTCAAAATTATAATAAAGTTGAAGACTTGACTCAATCCCCTTTAGCTATGTCTGCTCTCGAGGTATTACAAAATTGTCCCTCGCAAAAACAGGCTTTTTTGTCAGCTATTGGTAGAATTGATCCGACTGATTCTAAACTTGTCGTCTTTAACCATACGGGCTATGTGCCGCAACTACCAGCAGTATTGGCATTCTCCATACAAGTAAATGTTCTCAATCACCTTGTTCATCGCACTATTATTGATGAGGGAGCATCTACCTGCATTATGTCTCTAAATTGTTGGAAATCACTTGGCTCGCCGCGCTTATCTCAATCATCAAAGACGTTGAAGACTTTCAATGAACGTACATATAAACCTCGTGGTATTATTAATAACCTGCATGTTGAACTGGGGGCAAAACAGTGAATGTTGTGTTGGAAATGTTGTCATTGATGGCAAAGGAGGTAGCAGATGCAGAAACAGGAACAGTTACAAGGAACAGAGGCAGATGCAGAGACAGGCAGAGGCAGAGGAAACGAATATAAAGGAGAAAGGCAGATACACAGCTGTTATTGCAGAGAAACAACTGTTATTCCGAGAATCTTTTACACAGCCGGGCGTTACACATAACATAAATTACATTCCGGGAATCGTATACTCCAGCGGCGCTTTATATTCAAATGCGCAGTGTGAATGGAGCTGAACCATATTCAAATGCGCAGTGTCAATGGAGTGGAACCATAGTCGTAACAGAAGAAATCACAGCGGTGAGATGCGATGAATAGTTATTTATATATAATTGAAATCATGGAGGACCGGAACCTGGAGTAGAGAACGGAAGTGTGACCGAGAGGAACAGTGACAGCGGTTTGGAGCGAAACCGTGGGTTTCATTGCACCACCATCTGTCGGGCAAGCGGTATTCCCGAATTCGCAGCGATTCCATAGGATTTGTGACACGCGTCCCTGAACGAAATTGAAAACCGTCGTTTAAAGTACGCCATCGCACGTTATACATCAACTGAAGACGCCGAGCGATATTGATATAGACCGTTGATCTGGAGGCTCGACATCGGACGGTGATCGCTCGCTGGACTTGGCCGAAGTTTAATGAAAGAGCCCGAAGGTTAACTAAGGTACGGTGCGTGCGGTTAATTGGTCTTTTGGTTGTATTGTGGGCCCGGGGCGGACATATATGAAATGAATCTGGTTTATTAACTATAGTACAAGGTCCGATGGAAAATATTAATGATGTTTATTAAGGTTTGTCGGGTTATTAAAATAAGGTGGAAGACTAAGGTTTCAAATCTGTAAAAGATTGCCCGATTATCGTTGGACTCCGTTGTAATGGTTCCAATATTAAAGAACGTCGTAATATATATATAGATATATTACGAATAATGGAATATGTGAACGTGGGTCAATATATGTACATGCCGAGGGTCAGTTTACATGGTTTTAATAGCCAAGTATTATGTCGCTTATATTTGTGGGCGTTACATATAATACATAAACCTTATTCCGGGAATCGCTTAACCCCAAGCAACAAAGCATATATATATATATATATATATATATATATATATATATATATATATATATATATATATATACGATTGTATTTTACATATGGCCCGCGAGATTCAGAAAACAAATTACTAGTGCTGGGACCCCCTCTGATACAACAAACATCGCAGTATGGGCCTATCGGAATATCCAACCAAAACTTGTGATTGCGATTGAAAGCCCAGACCCGATGGGTCTATAAGTTATGTTTTTATAAGTTTGAATTCCGGCCTAATCGCATCGGCAAAATGCAGTGAACAATGATCAATCGCAATCGGAGCAGGAGCAATCAATCACAATCGGAGGAGCAATATATTGCATCGGGAAGCGTGGCAAGTGGGCCCAAAAGGAGTTTTTATATGTTTTAAACAGGTTTTATTATATACGCCGAGAATTGATTTAAAGACATAGTAAAAGGCAGTCAGTGTAATGAAAGTTGGGTTTTATATATATAAAAGAGTTGTCATAAATATAAAACGATGGTTGCAATGGTATTAAAATATGCCACGTGGTCTGTGGACCCACGGGCCTTGGCTCAAGGTGGAGGGCGATTCTTTATATAAAACAATTGTGATGTATGTATGTTCCGCTTGCGGAACATCCACATCAACAAGACACTTATTGTATGAAAGGCGTTGGAATATGCCCAGATTTAAAAGGCAGAAGTTACACCACAGCAAAGGACAGAAAAGCAAACAGCGCTGAAAAGAGATAAAGCACAATCACAGAAAAGACAGACACAGTCAAGAAAAGACAAATGCACAGCGATCCAAAAGGCTGTATGAGTGAGCTGGAGCTCTCATTGTAATAAAATGTAATATTTTAATTGGTTTATATTGTTTGTGATGCATTGGCAAGTCTCCGGAGGAAAACAAATATCCCACTGTAATATTAAAATAAGCACCTACAGTTATGGCAGATAAAAGGAATGAGAAGACAGAAGCCAAAGAGTCATGACTGTTCACTCCAGATTCTTTGTGAAATACAAACAGTCATGTGAGGAACTCTATAAATAATATCAACTGGATATGCAAAAGGAGGTTAGAGAGAGAAAATATACAGAAGGCAGAGTATAGAAGTGTAAGGTAGAGAAGACTAAGAAAAGAAGAGCAGAAAGAGAAGCTACAGAACAGTGCTGATATCTGAGGTAAATCAGCAAACCTTCAGTTTGATAAATTGAGGAAGTTGGAGCTTCCCTATCAAGTTGCAGCTTGATAGTTGTCAGTTGTAGCTGAATGAGGTTGGAGCCTCCTGTAGATTGGTGCCTGCAGAAAATTGAAGGGAGTTGGTGCTTCCTTGCAAGTTGTAGCTTGGGGTGAGTAGTAGCCTCTGTGGGTTGGTGCCTGCGAGAAAAACGATCGTGAGAGGAGTTTGGGCTTGCCTTTGCATCACAGCAATAATAAGATGCTGTTTTCTCCCTTTATAGGTTTCCACTTATATCTGGTGTCTCTGTGCATGATGTTTATGTGTTGATCTGATTTATATCATCTGCTTAATACCTGCTGCTCTCATATTAAGTCTGTTGTTATATTATATTAATACTTGTTGCTCATATTCTAAGATTACTCACATATTAAGTTGGACATGAAATGAAGGTGTAAATAAGGTTTAATAAAAGGTTTAAAAGTTTATGAATGTGTTAAACTGATTCACCCCCCCCCCCCCCCTCTCAGTTTAACTAAGAGTTCAACATGTTGATGTCAAGGTTGTTGACGGACCCCTTGACTATAATATTCTATTTTGGAAGGCCATGGGTATATGCTATGACTGCAATTGTTTCTACATATTTTAGAATGATTGCCTACCCATATAAAGGTACAATCATAGTCATCAATCAGCTATCCTGCTTTGCCTCTGCTTCGCAGGTAACTAGAAGTGTTCTGTTCATTCACGCACCCCAACTAGCACTTCAGAACATTGGTGTAGGACTCTTAAAGGATTCCACTCTCATGGGAACCTTTGCATTACCGCCACCTACGACGTCGGCAGAAATTGCAAGTATAGAGACCTGCTACATGATCTCTTCCACTCCATCTGCCTTAAGGAAGAGTACGGATGATTCTGAAATTGTTACATTGGATGAGTTTTTGCCGCCCAGCCCTACTGAGTTGGCATAGCAATCAATCTATCTGGCTTGGGCGGCAAATCAGAAATCAGCGTCGCCGGTTGTTTGGGATGATCGTTCCTTAGATTTTGGCACTCCATCTGATCCTTTTTCTTCAACTTTCTTGACAAATGAGAATATTTTGGAAACAATGATGTCAGAAGGAGAACCATGGGAAGATTATCATCATCATTCCCATCTTCCTCATTATGAAGAAAGCTATCTTAGTGAACTATATCACCTATCAATCAAAAATTTATTTTCGAATTCTTTACCTATTAATGCAATCGATTCCGAGCGAAATTTGTCAAATATTTAAAAAACCATTTCTATCGATATTTCGACCAAACTTGACGTAGTAGAAAATATTCATGTCGGTGTGCCTTGTTCTCCATCAGAACTTGAAGCATATTGCTCTCTTTTTCATGAATTCTGTGATGTATTTGCTTGGTCTTATGAGGAAATGCTAAGCATAGATACTAGTATTGTTGAACATACTATTAATATGTATCCTGATGGCAAACCGGTGCATCAACGCCTTCGTCCTGTTCATCCAAAGAAGGTCGCTGCCATTAAAGCAGAAGTTGAAAAACTTTTGCGTGCTAGTTTCATTTACCCTGTTCTACTAACTGAGTGGGTTTCCAACATTGTTCCTGTCATGAAAAAAACAAAGAACCATCAGAGTGTGCATCGATTACCGGGATGTCAATCTGGCTTGTCCAAAAGACAACTATCCAACTCCCTTTATCAACCAGATCATTGACAACTGTGCTGGATGTGAAGTCTTTTCGTTCATGGATGGATTTTCAACCTATAAATCAATATCTGCCCAGAGGATCAACATAAGACAGCATTCATCTGTCCCTGGGGCACATTTGCTTATTGCTTTAAAGAATATGTTATCACCAAAATAGGACCCTGATAGGCTGCTGATCAGACTACCTCAGTGTAACTATTTCAAACCAATCTTTTAGCTGAGGCTTAGCCTCCTGTTGTCGCACAGACTGTCTAGGAACCGTGACAACACCTCAGATCAAGGGTTGTCACCCTGATCCCCAATCTCTCTATCTAAGTTGTCTCCTTGCAAGCTAAGGGAGGTAGACCCTAATAGAAATGAAGAAACAGAATTGATTGAGGATTAACCAATTCGTGAGACACAGTCAAATAACCAAGTACTTGTTAAGATTAACGAGATTTCACAGATCCAATTAGATTTGAAAATTAAAACCAATGTCTTATGGGGTTAAAAGATCCCGTTATAAAATTTAAAGCCAAGTAACTGATATATAACTACTGCTATAAAAATTGACCACAATGATATTCGATGAAACACCCTCACAATTATGCATTAACGATGTTCGATAAAGATATGCGATTTATCATTACTTGAAATATTTCCAAAGTGAACTTTAAACAATTATATACCAATTTCAAGCAACTTAAAACCACAATTAAAGATAACTCAAAAATCATCAACCACAGCTAAGCATTAAACTTTGAACCAACAATTTAAATTCGAGATAAAAATATTATCATGTGGGTACCATTGAAATTAAATGTCAAATATTATCAATATTTCCGAATTTATAATGTTCCAATTTATTCCAATCCAGAAATTAAAATGTTCCTATAGTCAAACTTTGGATTAAAAATTAAAAGCTCATCTTGACCATGAAAAAAAAATTTGAATTTTTTGAGAAACTCTCTAAAGTTGAAATTTTGGGCTTTTTTAATTTTTTGTTTAAAATCTAAAGTTAAAGCAAAAGCCTAAAAATAAACAAAAAGGTGAAAGGTAAAATTTTTATTTTTTATATTTTATATTTTTTTACTTTTTATTTCTTTTTATTTTATTTTTTTTTTAAACTAAAGCTAAAGTCGTAAGGCTAACTAAACTAAAGCTAAAAAAATTTAAAAAAAATCTAAAAATTTAAAACTGATTAAAACAAATTAAAACTAAACTAATTTAAACAAAATCTAAAAAAGTTAAGAATTAAAATTCTAAAAAAATAAAACTAAAACTAACACTAACCTAACTTAACATTTATTAAAATCTAAAAGTTAAATCTAAAGTCTACGAATTCAAAAAAAATTGAAACTCCTAAAAATTCAACGCTAACCAAAATCTAAATTAAACTAAACGCTAACTATCTACCATAAAATTGAAACTGATCTAAACAAAAATAAAACGTATATACATAAGGTTTTTTGTTTATGCAGGTCAACGAGGGAACTGTCGAAGGCGTTGGATAGCATAGCATAGACTAAAGGACGGATGTTGACGGGAAGAAAGGACGACGGCAAGGGAGAGTTGCTTGGACGACGGCTAAGGAATAGAAATGAAGGCAAAGGGAGCGCGATTTTGGCTGGATGGCAGTCGAGGAGGGGAGAAGACCTCGACGGCAAGGAAGAGGCGAGGCAGCGGGTAAAGGGAGCACGACAGTGGAGCAAGGGACAAGGTCGGCGGAAAATGTAGGTTGAGATGGAGCGTATGAGGTGAGGAGAAAATGATAGCGAGGGCAGAGGCAAAACAAGGGTTTCGGATGCAGTGAAAAGGATGACAGAAATGCAGAAGCAAAGGGCAACATACGGATTTGCAGATTCGTGAAGGCTGGATAGGGCTGGACAGCGCTTATGCAGGCAGGACACCAAGATTACCTCAAACAAACCCAGTACATCTAAAATCGTCCAACAGATTCGAAATTTTTCAACATTACTCAGATTTTTATAATCACTGATTTAGATGCATCTGAGATCTTCTTCTTTGTATTCAGATCTGCCAGTAAAAGCGATCCTGAGGCCAAATCTAAAAAAATTTGAGAAATCCCCCTGCAAACCTGCAAAACCAGAACAGATCCAAAACTATGCACAAAAAATAAATAAACCCTTACAACCTATAGAATATTTACAAATTTACAGTGCTAATTTACAGATCATAAACCCTCTTGGCCAGATTTAAAACAGTTTAGCACAATTCAGAAAATAAAATTTTAAAAGAGAGACACAAGCCCAATAAAGAACCCTGCAAAAAATGGAATTTAAGATAAGCTCGGGGAATTAGATCCGGAGGGCTCATCGGATCTTATCTCTTCAAGAATTCCCGTGAGTCCAAGCCAGACCTGAACGCCCAGTTTTAAATCTGGAAGATTTCTGCAAACTTGAAGTTAAATTGTCAGATTAATAGAGAAATAGTGATAAAACATAAAACTTTCATGAGCTAGAGATAACAGTTAGCTCGATCCAATTAATATTTTTACCCTAGATCTAGTAGCCTAGGCAAGATACCTGTACCGAAAATTACTCTACAAGAGCCAATAATCAACAATCCATTAAAATAATAACCAACAGAATATTAAGAACAAGTTTACCATAAAATGTTGAAGAGGAACACCACCACAAGATAAAACCCCAAAGTCTTCGTTTTTATTATTCCATAAAATATTACAAGAGAGCTTTAAGAGCGAGTGCACGATCCTGAGATCGGATGATCTAAGACTAACAAAGACCTCTAATTTATAAGATAAAATCTCCAACGGCTAGTTCAGTTGATCCATGTCAAAATAATCTCGATTGTCGAAAAGATTTGATCATCTTTTAATCTGGACTGTCGAAATTATAAATTTGAGGAAAAACGAATTTATCATTTAATTCCATTTTAATTAACTCAAAAATAATATTTTTGAGTTAATTACCTCAAAATTTTCACTTTGACTTAACCACCAAGGCCCAAGGGTCCAAAATTTCTTGAGTTAATTACCTCAAAATTTTGACTTCAACTTAACCACCTAGGCCTAAGGGTCCAAAATTTCTTGAAATTCTCAATATTCCCTTGGCATAGGACCTTTAAAAAATCATTTTTTAAGGACCAACGAATTTTGCCTTTGAAGAATTTTAATTTACCTAGGACTTAAAATTAATTAAATTTCTGTCTTAGGATTTTTAATTAATTTGGCGGAAAAATTAATTAATGTTGAAAGTTTAATTATTTTTCAACCCTCTTTACATAAAGATAAATACATTTAGACACATGAAGGGGGAAAACCCGTGTACAGACCCTCAGTACAGTACCCAATTACACGACTCAAAACATGATCTAGTAGACCAGCAGACATACAATAAATAAACATAGCCAATTAGCTAGGATTATTCCCAAACTACTTTACAAAGGCTCGGGATTACTTTTACAAGGACACAATAGAAAACACTAGGACTCACTTAGCATGCTGATGACAAAATCCACTCTAGATTTTGGGTGAGGCTTGAGGGAAAAACTCCGCCGATAACTTGTGTCGAAAAACACAAGTAAATTAGTGAGACAGAAAACCTCCTATGATAGAAATCGTCACCAACATACTAGGTTTACCTAGGTTGTTACATACATGACGGTCTTACTTAGATCATTTACATCATAAACATGTAGAATGGTTTTACATCATTCATAAAACTGTCGATTGATGATGAAATCTGAATGGTGCAAACACATCGAACATGATGAAACCCATTTTAAAAAATGGGGGTGTACTGCTATGGGGTCGTTGACAAAGTGTGGTCAACATCTGGCTCTACTTTGGGACACGTTGCTTCATCGGAGGAATATGAGAATCCAGAACAGGTATCCAAGCAACACACAAAATTACATAAGTAGCGTCCATCCAAATATCATCATATAACATTACGCACATGAAAAATAGAAGCTCTTCTATCATTTATTATTCTACCTAACATGTAAAGTAAATCTAATCTAACTACAAAATGAAATGTTGAAATAACAAGGTGTAGGTTTAGAGATACAATACAAAGGATGCCCTGTGGCATCATATATGTTCAATATAGTGTATGTTGAGCATTTTCCTACTTTCAGGCAAGTCTGTAGGCTGCTTTTCAAATGTGCCATGTCCAATCTTGCTAATTGTAGGATTCTGTCTTATCAGAATGTCAAGCTGCTCTCGGCCATCAAACAAACCAAACCGCTTACTTCTTCCTTTCTATTTTTTTCTCTTCTTCTGAGTGGGTTGTGATGTCAGTAATGAGACCACTCTAGATTTCTTGTCGTTATCTTGAAAATGCTAGTACAAAATATTTGATGAACCTGGAATGTGACCGATCTTATTCTGAATATACTCTGTTAAAGGTGACACATAAGCTTGGTCTTTCTCAACGTCCTTTGTAGCCATAGTTAATTCTTCCTTAATGGGAAAAGTGACCTCCGTGTGATGAGATGGAAATTGCTTCAGCAAACCGGGAGGCCTATGATCTGTTGACAATTTTGACTTGGGTTGGAAATTCTGCATGTGTCATCTTTCCATTTTTTCCAACTTACTTTGAATAACAGTGATTTGATTAGAATGCTTAACATTTACAACACTGGTTTCCTTCGCATGACTTTCTTCAACAGTCAACAAATTGTGTTGAAGAGGCATTTGATTAGAATGATTAACCTCCATCATCTTTAACCTGTTTTCCATGACATTTATTTCCTGTGCATGACTTGCTTAAATGGCATTTATCCTATTTTGAAGATTGCTCTGGTTAGCTTCCATGTTTTGAATCATTTTATCATTATCTGTTTTCATGGCCATGGAGATATTTTGCATATAGTTCATCTCCTTGATATGTTTTTCTTCTAAGGCCAATAACCTACTCTGCATAGAACCAATTTCCCTGGCGTGATCCGCTATTATTTTTTCTTGATTAAGTTCCATATTCTTAATTATCTGAGCTTGATTTAGTTGTATATCCTTAACCATCTGAATCAATTCGTTAACAAGATGCTTATCGTTGTCAACATTGATTTGACAACTTGTTTATGCTTCACCACTATCACGGATTTGTGCTGTCGTGGTACAAGTGGATTCATCCTGAGAATTGTCCTGGACTTTTCTGTTGATAGTTGAGTTCTCTACAAGATCAATTTCATTATTTTGCATAATACTGGGAGCACAAGGCGAGTCATCTTGTTTTATATATTTATCTGTAAAAGCATTGATGATGTCTTGTAAACAATACTCTTTAGGACAATTTCGAAACCAATCGATAGCATCACCTTTTAAGGAATAGCCAAAGATACGTATCTTGACATCTTCATGATTATATTGTGAAAGATGACAATATTTATATATAAAATAAGCGACCATCCTTAGATGTTGTAGAGCATTGCCTGGATCACCTCCTGAGAAAAAAGGAAATTTAGAAATGACCTCTTCTGGCATGTCATGAAAGGTGTCATCCATGATGACCTGCTTAAAATTTAAGAAATAAATCCGTGTTCAAGAATAGTCAAAAGGTCCTCAAGAAGCGAACTTCTTAGCAGGAACTTTTGTAAGAAATGAAAGAATTGGAGTCGCCACTTGAACATGAAACTAATTCTGAAACGGAAGAAATAATCGAGAATAATAGATGGATATCAGGGGGGATTCTTGTCTAGGAGTAAATAGATGAATAAGTGGAATCGCCACCCAAACAAGAAGCCAACCGAAATGTCCAAGTGCTAAAGATACGATGATGAAATGAATAATGAGATGATGAAAAGATGAAGAGATGAAGAGATGAAATGACGCCAGAAAATGCTATGCCTTGTGACAGGATAATGAATGGCGAGGAAAGATTAGAAGATTATAAAATGTCGCTAAGACCAAGGATAGAAAAAACTCTATCCCCGGTAACGGTGCCAAAAAATGTTGTCGCACAGAATGTCTAGGCACCGCGACAACAGCGCAGATCGGGCGCTGTCACCCTGATCCCCAATCTCTCTATCTAAACCGTCTCCTTGCAGGCTAAGGGAGGTAGACCCTGATGAAAATGAAGGAGGAGAACTGGTTGGAGATCGACCAATTCAGGAGACACAGCTAGATAACCAAATACTTGTTAAAATTTATGAGATTTTACAGATCCAGTTAGATTCATAACTTTAAAACCAGTGCCTTATGGAGTCAAAATATCCCGTTATGAAATTAAAGTCAAGTATCTGATATGTAACTGCTGCTATGAAAAATAGATTGACCACAATGATATTCGATGAAACACCTTCACAATTATGCATTAACCATCCTCGATAAAGACATGTGATTTATCATTACTTGAAATATTTCCAAAGTGAACTTTAAACAATTATATACCAATTTCAAGCAACTTAAAACCACAATTAAAGATATCTAAAAAATCATTAACCACAGCTAAGCATTAAACTTTGAACCAACGATTTAAATTCGAGATAAAAATATTATCATGACGGTACCATCAAAATTAAATGTCAGATATTATCAATATTTACGAATTTATAATTTTTCGAATAATCCCAATTCGAAAATCAAAACTTCCATATAGTCAAATTTTAAGTAAAAAATTTAGAAGCTCATCTTGACTATGAAAAAAAAAATTTGAACTTTTTTGAGTAATTCTCTAAAGTTGAGATTTTGGGCATTTTTAATTTTTTGTTTAAAATCTAAAGTTAAAGCTAAAGCCTAAAAATAAACAAAAAGGTGAAAGGTAAAATTTTTATTTTATTTATTTTATTTTTTATTTTTTTACTTTTTATTTCTTTTTAAAAACTAAAGCTAAAGTCCTAAAGCTAACTAAACTAAAGATAAAATTTTAAAAAAAAATCTAAAAATTTAAAACTAATTAAAACAAATTAAAACTAAACTACTTTAAACAAAATCTAAAAAAGTTAAACAATTAAAATTCTAAAACAATAAACCTAAAACTAACGCTAACCAAAATCTAAATTAAACTAAACGCTAACTATCTAACATAAAATTGAAACTGATCTAAACAAAAATGAAACGTGTATACATGAGATTTTTTGTTTATGCAGATCAGCGAGGGAATTGTCGAAGGCACTAGACGGCCTAGACTAAAGGACGAATGTTGACGGGAAGCAAGGACGACGGCAAGGGAGAGCTGCTCGGACGACGGGTAAGGAATAGAAATGAAGGCAAAGGGAGCGCGATGTTGGCTGGACGGCGGTCGAGGAGGGGAGAAGACCTCGACGGCAAGGAAGAGGCGAGGCAGCGGGTAAAGGGAGCACAACAGTGGAGCAAGGGGCAAGGACAGCGGAAAATGCAAGTTGAGATGGAGCGTATGAGGTGAGGAGAAAATGACAGCGAGGGCAGAGGCAAAACAAGGGTTTCGGATGCAGTGAAAAAGGATGACAAAAATGCAGAAGCAAAGGGCAGCATACAGATTTGCAGATTCGTGAAGGCTGGATAGGGCTGGACAGCGCTTATGCAGGCAGGACACCAAGATTACCTCAAACAAACCCAGTACATCTAAAATCGTCCAGCAGATTCGAAATTTTTCAACATTACTCAGATTTTTATAATCACTGATTTAGATGCATCTGAGATCTTCTTCTTTGTATTCAGATCTGCCAGTAAAAGCGATCATGAGGCCAGATCTAAAAAAATTTGAGAAATCCCCCTGCAAACCTGCAAAACCAGAACAGATCCAAAACTATGCACAAAAAATAAATAAACCCTTACAACCTATAGAATATTTACAAATTTACAGTGCTAATTTACAGATCATAAACCCTCTTGGCCAGATTTAAAACAGTTCGGCACAATTCAGAAAATAAAATTTTAAAAGAGAGACACAAGCCCAATAAAGAACCCTGCAAAAAACGGAATTTAAGATAAGCCCGGGGAATTAGATCTGGAAGGCTCTTCATATCTTATCTCCTGGGAGTCAGCTGGTCCAAACTAGGACTTCCTCAAATGCCCAGTTTTAAATCCAAAAGATTTCTGCAAACTTAAAGTTGAACTGTCAGATTAATAGAGAAATAGTGATAAAACATAAAACTTTCAAGAGCTAGAGATAACAGTTAGCTCAATCCAATTAATATTTTTAACCTAGATCCAGTAGCCTAGGCAAAATACCTGTACCCAAAATTACTCTACAAGAGCCATTAATCAACAATCCATTAGAATAATCACTAGCAAAATATTAAGAACAAGTTTACCATAAAATGCTGAAGAGGAACACCACCATCAAGATAAAACCCCAAAGTATTCGTTTGTATTATTCCAGAAAATATTACAGGAGAGCTTCAAGAGCAAGTGCACGATCCAGAGATCGGATGATTGAAAGACTGACAAAGACCTCTAATTTATAAGATAAAATCTCCAACGGCTAGTTCGGTTGATCCATGTCAAAATAATCTCGATCGTCGAAAAGATTTCATCATCTTTCAATCTGGACCATCGAAATTATAAATTTGAGGAAAAACGAATTTATTATTAAATTCCATTTTAATTAACTCAAAAATACTATTTTTGAGTTAATTACCTCAAATTTTTGACTTCGACTTAACCACCTAGGCCCAAGGGTCCAAAATTTCTTGAAATTCTCAATATTCCCTTGGCCTGGGACCTTTAAAAATTCATTTTTTAAGGACCAACGATTTTGCCTTTGAAGAATTTTAATTTACCTAGGACTTAAAATTAATTAAATTTCTGTCTTAGGATTTTTAATTAATTTGGCCAGAAAATTTAATTAATCGACTGAGAGGGGATTTAATTATTTTTTCCAACCCTCTTTACATGAGATAAATACATTTAGACACATGAAGAGAGAAAACCCATTCGTATAGACCCTCAAGTAGGTACCCAATTCTGCGACTCAAAACATGATCTAGTAAACCAAGCAGCTTGTAATAAAATAACCTAGCCAATTAGCTAGGATTATTCCCAAACTACTTTTACAAAGACTCGATAGAAACACTAGGACTCACTTAACATCTTGATGACAAAATCCACCCTAGCTTTGGGGTGAAGCTGGAGGGGAAAACTCTGCCGATCACTTGTGTCGAAAAACACAAGTAAATCAGTGAGACAAAAAACCTCCTAGGATAGAAATCGTCACCAACATAATAGGCTTACCTAGGTTGTTATACACATGACGGTCTTACTTAAATCATTTACATCATAAACATGCAGAATGGGTTTACATTATTCATAAAACTGTCGACTGATGATGGAATCTGAATGGCGCGAACACATTGAACATGATGAATTTCAAAATGGGGGTGTACTGCTATGGGGTCGTTGACAAAGTGTGGTCAACACCTCCTCAGTCTGAGGGGGCTCTCTCAAGGGTTAATGATTTTGAATAAAGATGTAAATAGATGGCTAACTCTATGGTTTATGATTTTGTAGGTTTGTTGGTTGAAAGATGGAGACTATCTACCATTGGGTTATGGAGTCAGTGACAGGGATAAAGATAACAAAATGGCTCTTCTTATAAAACTGAGGCTTGTATATACTTCAATGAAAGAGTGACACATTCAGGAAAGTCTCAATATCTTAAGGTTCAAAGGAAGTCAGAGCATGAGTGCATGAATTTTGAGTAATGATACCTCAAGATATTGAAATGAAAGTATTTAACAGAGATTTATCAAAACTTAACACTTAAAGGAAGTCAGAGCATGAATGACCATGAAATCTGAGTAATAAGTATTAAACATTGAAAGAAACCATCCACAGATAGGACCTAAGAACTCAATTCACCATAATTTAACACTTAAAGGAAGTCAAAGCATGTTCCCATGAATTCTGAGTAATAAGCATTAAAACTATGGAAGTAAAACATATGATAGAAGATAAAGCTCACTGAAGTACACTAAGAATCTCAACCTTAGAAAAGTTAAACTGCTTCTGTATATATCATTGCATCCAAAGCATTTACAAAGTACATTGTTCTGATAACATTTTCCAACCCTTCATACATCGAAGTTTACACTATTTATAGGCACTTAACCTTTACAAGTAGTCTGCCAAATGGCTAGACCATTTAACTTTCAACTGACACTTAAAACTAACCATAAACTAGATTCTAGAGACTAAGACTGACACCTTTTCAAAATAAGAGTAAGAGTCTTACTAGGACTTAAACTCCTAATTATTACATTCAACAACATTTATCCAAATCTTCCTCGAAAGGAATCCAATCTTTTTATCATGCTGATCATTAACAAAATATTAACACCATGACTGCCTTCGTGAAATAACTTTGCCCATCATTTAGGAGAAGTAAGTTTGATGACCTGGCACATGTAGACCAGTAACTTTCAAACTATTTCTTTAACTAAAAATCTCCATTTGGCAAATCTGATACTCTTTGTCACCCTGATACTCTTTGACACCCTGATGATGAATAGCTTTAAACATGCTTAACCTTCCCCCCCCCCCTTTTCATCATTTATCATGAAAATTCAACTTCTTGTTTAAAAACTCTGTTTTGAGCTACGAAATTAGCTTGTTTTAGTAGCGCACATAAAAGGATGATATGTGGTACCCTTCTACTGCTCTTTACCATTAGAGGATATTTAATGATCAAAAACAACTAGATATATCCTTCAATACTTTTCATTTCCATCATTTTAGGTCTCTCAAAACCAAAAAGAAATCTTCAGAAATTCCGCAGCAAAAACTGGGCTTCAAGCCTGACACTTGCTGCGGAATTGCCTAATACTTTGGAGATTTGGCAAAACTTAGATCTGAGCTTCAGAAAAGTATATGAACATGCCTGCATGTGTTTTATTGATAATATAAGACAAAAAGATCATGATCTAATTGTTACCTCCTTATCTATCAGCAGTTTCAAATAGCTTTGTTCATGATTCCTCTTTCCAAGTCTCCTTTCTTTGATTCTGTCTTCATCAACTCCATCTCTTCTTTTAGCTCTTTCACTTGTCTTTGAAGGCTTCTTCTCTCTGCTTGTAAACATAAGTTCCTCTTTCTTGTATGTGACACTATGATGCATAAAGGTTGTGTCCTCTTCAACAGATTTTGGCTTTTGCAACGGAAGTCTCAAAATGAGTAACTTGTTCATTTACTTTCTTCTCTACCTCATCTATCATCTCTCTATCTTTCTTATATCCTTCCAGCTCTTTCTTTGTCTCAGATAATTCATCCTTAACAACTTTCAATTGTTCTTCCAAAATCTCCTTTTCAATTTTCTGTATGACCTTATCTTTTCCTTTTCTCTGTTTGATTGTTTCTTCTTTGTCTTTGCTTTGTCTTTTAGAAGAATCTGTCTTAGGTTTCCTTTGAAACTTTCTTTTAGATTTATATGTCTTCTTATCCTTGATAACCTCTGTCTTACTTGGTGATATGATAATAACTTCTTGTGCCATTTCTCTCTTTCCTTTATCTTCCTTCTGTTTACTATCACCAATAGTAATAGTTTCTGATATTTGTGACCTAGTGAGAGGTTTTCGAGGTTTGAAAAGAAAGGTTGAATCTTCTGAAGAGAAGTCTAATTTTTTGACTATGAGTCCCTTACCTTTGGCTTTAGATGTTTTAACTTTAGCTTCTTTCACCACAGGAGTTTCTGCAATGTCTATAGCCTGTAGAATGTCTTCAAATCTGCCTTTACCTTTAACATCTTCTTCAGCATTTCCTTTAGATCTCTTGGCTTCAGATTTGATCTTGTTGTCTGTCACATGTTTGTTTGTTATCTTTCTAGTTCTAGTTGCTGGAGGTGATGATGTATCTTGGAATAAATCAGTTTGCTCTACCAAGTCTTTATATGTAACCTTTAAACCTTCATGTTGATTTCCCTCTAATTCTGCAGTAGCATAGACATCCATTTCTTGCTTGGAAGAAGAAGTTTTAAGCTTGGAGGCTTTTCTTGGAGATAAGACATCTAGCTCATATCCATTCATGAACAGGAACAATGCCCAGTCTCTATTTAGTTTATTTAACTCCTCCAAAACTAGCAATTTCATCAACCCATGGTGAAAAATGGTAGTTTCATTTCTTTCAGGTTTTCCTTGCACCTTGTCTGCCATTTTCCCGAGACTTCTAAAGAGATAAAACGGAATATCTATCAACTTCTTCCCTTTGAAGTGAAGCAATAATTTGAAATGATACATATAAATTGTCTGAAAACGACCTTCACATGTAAAATATTTTTGTATGACTGTTAACAACTTGGAAAATTCATCTTTAAGACAGGTTCTAGGAATTCCTTCAGTCATTTTAATCCCTACATGTCCGGCTTTAAGTAGTCATCACAAATTTTCAAATCAAACTTGGTAGCTTTTAACCATTCCTCTCCAGTTCTCGGGATCCCTGTTGCTTTAGAGATACTATCAGGTGAAATTGGGATATGAAGACAACCTACCTTTGTAAATGTACCTCTGAAATTAGCCACAAAGTCTCGTGATACCTGTTGATGATGCCCTCGCAATTTCTGAAAGAATTCAATGCACCCTGCTTTTGTAAATAACTCGGTGAAATATTGATCCTCCAAGACTAAATCCGGAGCTATAGGTTCATATCTGAATGGCAAACCTCCTTTATAAACCTTCTTTGGTGTAGCCATTTCCTGTGTATGCAACGGTGGCCTTCCTTGTAACTTAACACCTGTTTGGGAGGATACCCTTGATGACAGAGAGCAGTTAAAATGGAAAGAAAATGATATAACAGCCAAGGTTTCTACTGGGGAGCTTATTGACAAAGAGTTGTTTTGGTAGCAAATGATGAGCGCGGAAAAACAAAGCGAAAGAGATGAGAGATAAGCTTTCAAAAGCGGAATGAGAAGACACAAGACAAATGATGACTGATATGAGAAAGTGCATGACTTTTAAATGATGGCTTTAGTCTGGCAGCAGATCCTTGAAATTCTCAAACACTAACCATTCATCATTACTCTTTAAACCATTAAAGGCTGGCAGATTTTTCGTAGCACGTTTCATTTGACAAGTGTCAGTTTCGCTAAGGAACTACTAGGTGTTTCCATAGCAAATTCGTTAATTTCGTGGTGTATTTGCTGTGGACTCAGACAGTTTTCTGACAAATGGCCAGATTTCGGATTTATGATCATTTCAAAGTATTTATTCAGAACACACTCCTTCGATGTGACTTGGAATCATTTATAACACTTTATCCAAAGTTTTAAAAACTTAAATACACCATAAAATTTATCATTTTATGATATCTTGCAACCTAACCAATTTGAAAGAGAATTATGACTGATTTTCAAGTATGAGATTTTGAAAATTTGGAGTGTGATAATAGAACGTTGGGGCAACATTTCAGAGAGCAATGGATTATGCTTTCAATGACATTAAGCACATTGTTCAACCTTATATAGATGATTTACCAGTGCATTCACAAAATCGGACTGATCACCTGATGCATTTGAGAGCCATCTTTTTAGGCTGTCGACACTACAAAATATGCCTCAATCCACATAAATGTGTGTTTTGTGTTGGGTCTGGTCGTTTGCTTAGATTCGTTGTCTCAAAAGAAGGAATTCGAATCGACCCATTGAAGGTTCAGGCCATTCTGGATTTGCCTGCGCTATCAAATTTACTTCAGATACAGAAACTTCAAGGAAAGGCTAACTTCCTAAGGAGGTTCATACCCAACTACGCCAAAATGGCTAAAGGATTTACTCGGCTCTTGAAAAAAAGGGTTCCCTTCCATTGGGACCAAGTTGCACAAGCTTCTTTTGATGTTGTCAAGGAAACTCTTGTTCAGGCGTCATTAATGTATCCCCTAATTATCAGAATGATTATTTCCTATATATCGTCGCGACTGATACGACCATTGCTATGGTATTGGTCCAAGTAGAAAATGGGATAGAACATATGATTTATTATTTCAGTCGTAATCTCAACGATACGGAAGTTAAGTATTCATACATAGAAAAGCTTGCCTTGGCAGTTGTTCAAGTTGTCCAAAAATTTCACCACTATATCTTGTTCTGAAAGACCATTGTCGTTTCGGCTTGCAACCCCATGACTTATATCTTATCGTGTCAATTGCTGGGGGGGGGAATACTCAAAATGGATTGTCATTTTGCAGGAATTTGATCTGGAATTCATCAAATCCAAGTCAAAGAAGTCCTTAGTTTTGGCTGAGCTTCTCTGTGACCTTCCCTCTGATAGTACTGCTACTACGTCAGAACCATCAATTCCTGACGAGTCTCTGTTTCTGATAGGATCATCTGATCCTTGGTATGGAGATTTCATCATTTATCTCCAAACTCAAACTTTTCGGCCTGATACCTCTCGCTCTGAACAGCGACGTCTTCGATACCAAGCCAAAGATTATTTGATCGTCGGTGATACACTTTATCGTCGTGGTGTCGATACAATTTTAAGGAGGTGCCTCACTCATGAGGAGGCCGAAAAGGTTTTAAATGACTGTCATGCTGGGGCTTGTGGTGGACACTTGTCTGGATATGCTACCGTGCAGAAGATACACCGCGCCGGTTACTTTTGGCCTACAATATTTCGCGACTCCATCCTCGCGGTCAGAAGTTGTCATGTGTGCTAGATTTTTTATCGTAAAATCCGCAAACCGCCAGCGCCAATGCATCTTGTTGTCTCTGTGGGACCATTTTCAAAATGGGGTATTGACTTCATAACCTGTAACCCTCGTTCGTCCGGGGGGCAGGGTTATATTATTGTCGCAGTAGACTACTTTACCAAATGGGCCGAAGCGATGCCTACATTCAACAACACAGGATAGACAGCTGCATTGTTTTTCTTTAATCATGTTATTGCACAGTTTGGGGTCCCACAAGCTATAGTTACAGATCATGGGAAGCATTTTCGCAACCACATCATGGCTAAATTGACTGCTAAGTTAGGATTGTCACATGATAATTCTACTCATTATCCACAATCAAATGGACAAGTTGAGGCTATTAACAAGATTCTTAAACGTATGCTTCAACAAATGATAGGAGTTCGTAAAAGAAACTGGCATTTGATCTTGTACTTAGCCTTATGGGCGTATTGAACCTCGGTGAGAAACGCAAACGAATTTACTCCTTTCAATTGGTGTATGGTCTGGAAGCTATCTTGCCTATCCAATGTGAAATACCATCGTTGAAAACTCGCAATCGACTTGTTACCTGACACCAGAAGAAGAAGCGCGTCTTTTTAACCTCGTCCATCTTGATGAAACTCGTCATGAAGCCCAATTGGCCAACGAAGCGCAAAAGAGACGTATAAAGGCGCAATACGACAAAAATGTCCAGCCTCGCATTTTCTCAGAGGCCGACTTGGCCCTTCTTTATGATCAAGAAGCTGCTGTAATAGGTACAGGAAAATTTGAACCGTTATGGCATGGCCCCCATATTGTCAAAAGAGTTCTTGCTAAGGGTGCCTATGAGTTAGTGGATTACGATGGAATTTCGTTGGCGCAACCCAGAAATGGGTTGTATCTGAAACGTTACTATACTTAATCATGAGCGTAGTGATTTTTTGTATTATACTGTATATACATGTCGTTGATTTGCATTTACTATCTTAGTTTGTTTTTAGAGTTTTCTTGACGTTAGTAATCCACTTTACATTTCATCGCATATGTCTGAATCTTTGGAACCATTTGTTGGATATGCTGATGGTGCTAGTCGTAGTACGCAGAATCTATCTTCTGCAGCGTGGCCCATTTTCGCTCCGAACGGCGAGTTAGTGAGTTTTCAAGGGATTTGTATTGGTAGATCAACAAACAATATCGTTGAGTATAGCGCGTTGATCGAACTTCTCTCTAATGCCATCTCATTTGGTATTAACCGCATTATAATAAGGTTAGACTCACAACTTGTGGTATTACAACTTACTAGTGTCTATACTGTTAGAAATCCAACACTACATCGTTTGTTCCTAAGAGTTCGACTTTTGGAAAGACACTTTGATTTTATTCAATATCAACACATTTCCAAGAATTTGAACACATTGACTGATTCTTTGGCTAATCAAGTTTTAGACAGACATTTGCAACACATGTAAAGAAAACATTCACATAATTGAATAGGATTGCACAATAAACATAAGAAAACACTGAAGTCAAATAGATAGATAGTTGTAGATTTTTACAAAAAATTGTGCCCGAGACACATTGGTCATCTGACCTCAAAATGTATGCAACATGTCAAAAGTAAACTAGTGGTGCTCATGGTAACATGCTACAGAGCTAGCTATCCTACACAGTAACCGCATCCAACGGTTAGGAACACCTATAGTGTGACGTTGCAGTCGCATGGGTAACACTTCGATCCGGCAATCCAGAATCCCGAAGGTCAAACCCTCTATGTGCTGTTGAAACTCAGTCAGAGTCTCAGCCATGTCTAGATCCTGAAGGACTGCTCTCCCGACAGCCCTCTCTGGTGGCTCATCTGCTCCATGCTCTGGTTCCTCCACCGGTTGAACTCGACCAACATCTGTATTACATCAAAACTTTAGTTTAATCTTGGGAAAACATCAAAATACAAAAACATTGTATAAACCTTAGAAAAATCAAAAAACATGGTCAAAACATTCTTACCTATTGCACCCCACTGAGCGCCTTCTGGTAAGGCTAAGTCTGGATCACCTCGGAAATCAATGCTTGTGTATGCATACTCATCAATGGCGACAACCTGTCGCCTGAACCAGGCGAAGAACGCAGTAGAGAACACAACAGTAGATTGGCCTGCATGTCTACCCATTAGTTCCACCCATCTCTTCATCCTCGGATCGCTAGGATTAGACACACCCAGTGTCACATGCTATGGCTGCATCAGTGGAATCCGCTCTAAGGCAAATGAAATGAGGATCGAACCATAACTGAAGTTTTTCTTCCTTCCTTCTTTTACCTTGTTCAGTTGGTCTTTTATCTGAGAAAGTAGAACTTCAGACCAGTTGAAAATTGTTGGCTCCATGCACTCTAGCGCATACTGCATATATGATCTATTCGCTACATGTAGTGTATCGATGCCAGCAAGTTTTGCGATCGTGAAAAGAATGGTTCTCAAAGTCAAATCTCTAACATCCCGGATGTTTATCTTCCAATCTTTGCTTGGCTCTGCCCCTGGATAGCAATGCTGCAAAACATAATCTCTCACAGTCTCTCCTCCAAGAGCAGACTCTGAGAGGGAAATGGGCAGGCCTCTCCTCGACAAACCTGTGAGAAACTATACATCCTCCACTGTTATAGGAACCACTTTGTTCTTAATGTGAAATGCCTCGATAGCCGAATCCCGTGCTCGAACTAAGAACTCCAAGAGTTCTATTTGTTGCCTCATCCCTGACAAACGGAAGTACTTTAACAAGCCACAATATCTTAGGGCTCTTACTGTACCTGGTTCATTTAAGGCAACCATATTTTGTTCTTCATGATCTCTTTCTCTCCATGTAATTGTCATTATAGTCCGATATCATTTGACTCCCTTCAATGCAAAAAATTAGACAAATTTTGAGCATAGTGCAAGAATAAAAAATGAAGATTGCGCCCAATGCAGTCCTGAACAAGGGACATGTGTTGCATATGCAGCTAGCCTTCATTTTAGCTGCTACACAACGCACTTTTCGATGCTCAAGGGTGCGTTGCCCTTTTTGGAAGCAAAATTTACCCTAAGGGGCTCAAAACCCTAAAAATTTGCAGTGAAAGGAAATGAAATGATAACTGAAAGAAAGAGAAGGTTCATGGCACTAACCTGGATCAAACGGCGATGAAAACCGTCCACAGAATCGATCGCAATCAGCTACTGAAGTTCAGGGGCAAAAACAGGTTTAGAGCTCCAAAATGCAAATGGTAACTATTGAATGGTAAAAATGAATAGTAAAACTCTTTTTATTTAGTCATTTAATTGTTTGCAATGAATATTTATTGCTATGACTATGGTTTTATTATATTTTTATCATGAAACGGGTATTTTTAATCCAATTGATGTTGTTCTGAACAAGTTTTACAACTGATGAATTGATTAGTCGTGCAGATTTATTTCGAGAATGATTTGACCACAAAGCATACTTTTCATCCTTATTTTTCGAGCTTTCTTAAACACGAAAAATGACTTTAAGCGCACTTTTATCTCTTTTTCGAACTTCGATAACAGCGAAAAAGGAATCTTTGGAGTCTTCTTTCAACTCTTTTCAGACTCCGATAATGTGAAAAGATTGCTGAGCAGTTGTCTTTTCAAGCTCATAAAAGTAAATGAATTGATATCTACTCGATATAAGTTTAACCCTTTTCCGGACTGAGATAGATTATTTACGAAAAAGGAATACCTTAGTCAAACATGACTAAAGAGGTTCTCTCAGATATTATTTTACACTTTTTCGGATCTGAGCGACAACTTTACGAAAAAGTACTTATGGAATTTTATTTCATCCTCTTTTTCAAACTCTCTAAATATGAAAAAGGACCAGGCTGTCACTGTCGTTAGGCTCGTTAAAACATAAAATAGTGACGGGCTTGTCGATCATGGCAAGAATCGAGTTTCATTCATCGCTAGAATCGTTAAATTATTAAATAGCTATACATTATTCGCCCAAAGGGTTGAATTATAGATCAGGCAAATGTTATCCTCCTCAAGCTTGTTAAAAAATAAAGAGGTACTGGTCGACAAATGACAGGGGAAAATTTGGGAAAAGTGAACAGAACTTTTTACGATAGCAGGTCGCTCTTGAACATGACACTTCACTCAATCACCGTGACTGTTTGGGTTGGGTAATCTTCTTGACGATTCATTCATACCTTTACTTCGGTTTTGGGTCAATGCTGCCAACTCATCTCAATATCGCCGATATGTTCAAGAGAAGTCATCCAGTGAATACTCATCCTTCTGCAATACTCATAAACCTTCATTCTCATGACAGTCATCCCTGAATATTGCTATATCATGTCATCCTTTGTCTCTTAAATCAGTAACTCTCGTTTCGCAATAAAGTTACTTCCTATCGACGACAAATCATCATCCAAGAAGTTCACCTAGAAACATCATATTCCAATACCATGAGGCTTGTTACAACATCAACAAGATCCTCGCTTCCGGATTTTTGACCGAAATATTTTGTTTGGAATTCAACATCAAATCATCTATTCATGCCTTACGAAATGTATTACAGTACCTTGAGGGCCATTGACATCAATGGTGGTTCTCTCGTGTTTGTTAACAGCTCACATCATTGGCTGGTAATCAAACGATGTCTTCCCATGTTCAACTACAAATCATATATTCGCATGGCTAGACTTGCACCCGAATGATCGAGTGAACGAGATAAGAAAACCCCGAATCTAGTTTCAGCCATCCGGGCTGTGATTTCAAGATTGTTATACACATCATCTGTACGGTGACCGTACATACAGATCGTCATCTGAACATGCGTCTATATTTGTAGGCATGTCTGTATTGGATAACATTCCAATGCAAACGAGTTTCTGCACTATGTACATGTTATTAGATAGTTTATGTGTTGAGCATGGGAATGCCTTCCCTCATCAATTTATGATCAAGAGGATATATCATACTGTAATGTATTGTAAGATTGATGCAGGTCGCCACTCCACTTCAGCTCCAGCCCATCACAATGTAAAGCATCTCATTCAAAAAAAATATTGTTATTATTATTCTGACTTCATGCTTTAGGGGGCAATCTGTTATAGGTCAATTTGGGCACCATTCCCAATGACCTGGTTTAACTAGACATCATCCTCAGAACCAATGAATAGGGTCTATCATCCCTTATCATTTCAGTTGCTATATGCCCGATGCCAAAGAACAAAGACAAATCATTCCTAACTTCCATTGCAAGGTTTCCAAGATTTGAAGTATATATTATAACACCTATGAGCTCACCAACGCAGTCTCTCAAGGGGCTAAGTGTGTTGCATATCCAGGTACCTCCATTCAAAGGTGCTCTGCAAAGCACTTCCCGACACTCAAGCTTGCGTTGGTCAATTGGGAGTGAAATTCTCATTGTTCTGGAATCTCCACTTGGCCAGTGCCTTCTAGAAGAGTGCATATGTGTCAAACTTCGAATCCATGTGTCTATTTGATACCTCTGAGCTTGGGAAGATGTCTTGCCTATTGTAAAACTACCTTCAGCTCATCTATAAATTGAGCACAAATCATAGTGCTTAGAAGGAAAGAATTAGAGTAGAGAAATGCTGGTGGAATTTCAATTGAGGAATTGATTTGAGTGATATGCTACTGGAGAGATGTTCATTGTGATGAGGCTGGGATGATGTTGGAGATGGTGACATCAAATCAATCACTGGTTGTAACCTCCCATTCTATCCATTAATAAAGTTTGATGTTTACTTTCCCACATATATGTATAAGCTTCTATCTTCCATGTTATGAATTCTTATCTGATGTATATGGTTCATGTTTCATTGATTAACTAAATAACTTGAATAGGCATCTGTATATTGTTATCTCTTTGTTGTTTAGTGTTCATTCTTGCAGGAAATATTTTGGCAATCTAGCTTGGATTTGAAGCTACAGCAAGAGCGACAGAAGGAGAATTGGAAGCGCTTGGACTCCAAGTAAGTTTCTTGATCTGTTCTGTGTGTCTATTTACTGTTAGGAAAAGTATCTGCAAAGTCTTTAACCTGTTGTTCTAAATGCAATGCACCACATTTAGGGAAGAATGTTTTATCCGTAATTCATAATTCCGCATAACAAACAGCTGAGATTAAAAGACTGCTTGATCCATGTGACTTAATACAATTTCAGCACGTGTTAATTAATTCACTTTAATTATTTTATTTTCCTAAGTTAGACTTAGGAAATCCATTAAAAATAATTAATTATTTGAATAACTTGAACACCAACTGAAATTTCTCAAATCCATTTCTGAGTCTTGTAGATCAAGTGTACTCTAGTCCCTCCACAAAATTTGGGAGCTAGGGCACAACGGATGCTACCCCAAATACACAAAATCTCAACACTCCCTCTTAGCATCAGGAGTGTGCTCTAGCAATACATCACACCATGTATCACAAGATCTCGAGTACTGGATTTGTGTTGTTAATGCTTGGCCTGCTGCCCTCCATCTACTGCACTATTGCTCTCTATACTGCTGCCCATGCCACTTGCCACTGCCACTGACACTACCTCATCTGTACTGCAGCTCCCTTTCAAATTGTTGCACTGTGTTGCCCATAGCACTGCCACTACTCACTGCTGCACTGCAACTCAGTTGCTGAGAAGTAAGCAACTAAAAGACTCTGCACAACTGTTTGACAGATAAATCAAGTTGCCTTCCATCACTGAAGCTCCCTGGATGTTGATTCACGCTGTCCTCTTGGAGACACTATCATGCAGCAACACTGCATTGCGTGAGCCCAGCTTCTCTGCACTGCTGAAGTCCCATCAACCTCTCTGCGTTGCTGCCTCCACGCTGCTGCTGCCTCTGCATCACGTTGCTCCCTCTTCAGCTCTTCAAGTTCCTCTTCTGCTTCAATGTGGTCATTTGCAACCATCTTCCGACTCATCCTGCTACTGTCTTAAGGCTCCCGTAGCTCGTATGTGATCCAAGAGTAAGGCTGACTCAAGGATCCCGCCATAATCTGTAGCACTCTACAGATCCATGTCACCCCACCTCTTCTCTCGATGGGCATGAGCACTCATGGCTCCATCATCATCATATCCATCGTCATTTGTTGCTACTGCATTGGAATCAGAAGCTCCTTTGTCCTTCTTAGGACAACTGTTGGCGAAATGACCAAGATCACTACAGTTAAAGCACCGGACCTTGGAGAGGTCCTTCTTCTTCTTCCCTTGATGCAAGGGTTGCGTCCTCCTCCTCTTCTTTCTTCACTGTGGCTGATCCTCTTCCTCCACTGATAGACTTCTTCTTGGTGATCATCCTGATCTCCTCTTGGCGGAGAATAGCCCACATGTCTGCCCATGATGGTAATGCTGCCCTTCCCAAAATGCTCTGGACAAACGTTTCCCATTCTTCAGAGACAACATTTAGGGTCGTCCTCACTAGGAGCCCTTCATCTGCATTAGCACCCATGCCAATCAGTTGGTCTCGGATAGCTTGAAGTCTGAAGAGGAACAGATCTATCTCTTCACCCTTCATCATTTGGAACATCCGCATCTAATTCTGAAGAAGCATTCTTCTTTGCACAGAGCGTCCTTGGTACATCGTCTCCAAGGCTGACCACATGTCATTTGTTGTAGTCTTACCAGCAATGTGAGGAATCACGTGGTCCTTGACTCCGTCTATGATCAAACGCTTCGTCCGCGCTTGATTTTCTTCATGCTTCTTGAGTGGATCTGCATCCGTTGGTATAGCAAGGACCTTCTTTGCATTCTCTTTGAGTCCATACTCATCCAGAACTGAGAGGATTTTGGCCTTCCAGATAACATAGTTGGACATGCCGTCCAATCTATCTTAATCTCTCAGTCCATATCAAAACATCTTTGCTTAGATCTGAAAGAAACAATACTTCTCCCTCTGGATATGGGTTTCTTGGTGACTAGAAACCCTCTAGTAGCTGCTTCTACTGAAAAATTGACTTCCCTCCTGGAAATCTTCCACCAAAAACTCAAACGGACAGTATTCTCCAATCCTCCTAATCGAATCTCAGATCTATTTGGCTCAGATCTGTTGAATCATTGTCTTCCTCCCGCCTTTGTTGCCTTAGCTAGGCACAATTCTGCACCTGCAGAATCTCTACTCCACCAGCACTGCTGAAGATCTGAAGCACTGCTTCTGGATCTTGGCAAAAATCTTCAACAACAGGAGAAGTGACTGGATTGCGTCTTCGTGGCTAGCCCAACGCTGCTCAGAACTGGACTGTGTAATCCCAGACTGGGTGACGCAGTCCTTACGCTACCCTGGGAAGGGTTTGCGTAAGCCTAAAGACCTTCTGCAGCTTCAGCATTGTCTCCTGGATCTACTTTCCCCTACTGTCAAGATGCCCTTTCCGGATCTGCTGCTTCTTCTGCCACCCTGCAGAAAAAAATAAATAAATAAAAAATAAAAAATAAAAATAAAAATAAATAAATAAATAAATAAAAATAAAATAAATAAGTAAATAAATAAAATAAAATAATATATATATATATATATATATATATATATATATATATATTTTCAGCTAATTGTTGGAGATTCAACTTGATCTGCTATCGCTTTGATACCATGTGAAAATTAAACTGTAGTGTATTGGTTTATTTTCTCCTACTTGATTTAATTAATACAAGTTATTTTCAGAAATTAGATTCAGAAAATACCGAAAATAAACACAACTACAACCTACACATGCAGATTATTTACTGAATAATACACTCATGCAACAAAGTGACACATGGATTTTTGGACCTAAGTCCCCGGAAAAACCCAAAGCGGGAAAACTGGTGCAGCAGATATGAGGGTTTATTATTAAGTAATTCTGAGTACAACAAATCTGGGTTCCAAACCTGGAAAACCTGACA
This sequence comes from Pinus albicaulis, assembly GCA_034641835.2. NCBI lineage: Eukaryota > Viridiplantae > Streptophyta > Pinopsida > Pinales > Pinaceae > Pinus > Pinus albicaulis. The sequence continues at coordinate 49,429,269 of CM076579.1, forward strand.
GAGAATAAAAGATATCAAATCTGCAGCTAACCTGAAGATCTAGTGCCAAATATCTGACTGATCCACACCCTCAAACGGGATTTACAAGACTCAGCCCGAATCTGACCCTAGAAACCCTTAGCGCTGCTTCTGAAACCCTAACTTTGCCCTAGAAGGACTGCGTCAGCCTCTGTGTGGCCCTAGGAGGGTCTGCGTCACCCCTGGAAGGTCTACGCTGCCCTTGTGTTGCCTTTGCTAGGCTTGCGTTAGCCTTGCATGGCCCTAGCTGCCTCTCCGTTGCCTCTGTGCTACCCTTGCTGGAATGCGTGGCTCTGAAGCCCCTCTCTGTTGTCCTTGTTGTTGCTCCTCTGCCTCTTGCTACCTCTTGGCTCTTGGAACCAGATCATTCCCTCAGCCAATACTACCCCTCACAGCAGGAAATTCCTCCATAAATTCTTAGCAAACCCGCCCTAGAATTCCAGATCTATTCCTCAGTTCTACCAAAAATGTGTGTGTTCAACTGACCCTCAAACCTTTCTCTTAAACTTTTTCATTGAACCCTTCAACGGCCGAGATTAAATCATCCATCAACGGCTGAGATTAAAAGACTGCTTGATCCATGTGACTTAAGACATTTTCAGCACACGTGTTAATTAATTCACTTTAATTATTTTATTTTCTTAAGTTAGACTTAGGAAATCCATTGAAAATAATTAATTATTTGAATAACTTGAACACCAACTGAAATTTCTCAAATCCATTTCTGGGTCTTGTAGATCAAGTGCACTCTAGTCCCTCCACAAAATTTGGGAGCTAGAGCACAACTGATGCTACCCCAAATACACAAAATCTCAACACTTGTGAGACCTCCAAGTGCAATGAGAGTGAGCTCCCTATCAACAACAACTTCTCCAATAAATAGAAGATCATTCTCGATTCTGTAATCCTCATGAAGTAGGATTGGATAGGCTCCCCTCTATCCATCTTGATGTCCTTCAACTTGTTCTTGAGAAAGAGGATTTGATTTGCATTGTTTACTTTAAACATCCCAATCAGCTTATCATACATCTTCTAAAGCAGAAATATAGGCCACCAAATGCTTTTGAATGGAATCAATGATAATTCTTTTACCTTTGACCTCACCTTTCTTGTACTTTGTCTTTGCAGCAGCAGGTGCATTTGAAGGAGGATCTGCCACTTTTCCTTGCACACAGTCGATAGCATCATTCTCTTCCAAAGTCAAGTCCAAAGTCATCTTCGATGCATGATAGTCGGATTTCTCCTTGAGCTTATCCTCGGATTTGAAGTATGATTTAGTCGTCATCGTTGAAGCTAGACTAATAGACCAATATTCTTGTCTAGCAGCTCTTTTCTTAGTGATTGCTTTTCTCTCTCTTGCTTGGGTTTTGTCTTCACTTGGGCTCTGATACCATGTTAATTTTAGTTAACAATGGTATGTTTTATGCTTAGCACTGTTGACCACACTTTGTCAACGACCGCATAGCAGTACACCCCCATTTTTTCAAATGGGATTCATCATGTTCGACGTGTTCGTGCCATTCAAATTCCATCATCAGTCGACAGTTTTATGAATGATGTAAACCCATTCTGCATGTTTATGATGTAAATGATCTAAGTAAGACCACCATGTATGTAACAACCTAGGTAAGCCTAGTATGTTGGTGACGATTTCTATCCTAGGAGGTTTTGTCTCACTGATTCACTTGTGTTTTTCGACACAAGTGATCGGCAGAGTTTTCCCCTCCAGCCTCACCCCTAAAGCTAGGCTGGATTTTGTCATCAGGATGCTAAGTGAGTCCTAGTGTTTTCTATCGAGTCTTTGTGAAAGTAGTTTGGGAATAATCCTAGCTAGTTGGCTAGATTATTTTATTACAAGCTGCTTGGTCTACTAGATCATGTTTTGAGTCGCAATTGGGTACCTTTTTGAGGGTCTATACGAATGGGTATTCCCCCTTCATGTGTCTAAATGTATTTATCTTATGTAAAGAGGGTTGGAAAAAAATAATTTAAACCCCTCTCAGTCGATTAATTAAATTTTCTGGCCAAATTAATTGAAAATTCTAAGCCAGAAATTTAATTAATTTTAAGTCCTAGGTAAGATAAAATTCTTCAAAGGCAAAATTCGTTGGTCCTTAAAAAATGAATTTTTAAAGGTCCCAGGCTAAGGGAATATTGAGAATTTCAAGAAATTTTGGACCCTTGGGCCTCAATGGTTAAGTCAAAGTCAAAATTTTGAGTTAATTAAAATGGAATTAAATGATAAATTTGTTTTTTCCTCAAATTTATAATTTCGACGATCTAGATTAAAAGATGATCAAATCTTTTCGATGGTCGAGATTATTTTGACATGGATCAACCGAACTAGCCATTGGAAATTTTGTCTTATAAATTAGAGGTCTTTGTCAGTCTTTTATCATCCGATCTCTGGATCGTGCAATCGCTCTTGAAGCTCTCCTGTAATATTTTTTGGAATAATACAAACGAAGACTTTGGGGTTTTATCTTGATGGTGGTATTCCTCTTCAGCATTTTATGGTAACCGTGTTCTTAATATTCTCCTAGTGATTATTCTAATGGATTGTTGATTAATGGCTCTTGTAGAGTAATTTTGGGTATAGGTATCTTGCCCAGGCTACTGGATCTAGGGTAAAAATATTAATTGGATCGAGCTAACTGTTATGTCTAGCTCATGAAAATTTTATGTTTTATCACTATTTCTCTATTAATTTGACAGTTTAACTTTAAGTTTGCAGAAATTTTCCGGATTTAGAATTGAGCGTTTGGGGAAGTCCTAGTTTGGACCAGCTGACTCCCAGGAGATAAGATCTGAAGAGCCCTCCGAATCTAATTCCCCAGGCTTACCTTAAATTCTGATTTTTTGCAGGGATCTTTATTGGGCTTGTCTCTCTTTTAAAATTTTATTTTCTAAATCATGCTGAAATGGGTTTAAATCTGGCCATGAGGGCCTCCGATCTGTAAATTACCATTGTAAATTTGTATATTTTCTCTAGGGTGTAAGGGTTTATTAATTTTTTTGTGCATAGTTTTGGATCTGTTCTAGTTTTTTGCAGGGTTGCAGGGTGTTTCTCAGAAAAAAAAATTTAGATCTGAGCCAGATCTAACCCCCTGAGGGTAAGATCTGGCCTCAGGATCGCTTTTGTTGGCAGATCTGAGTACAAAAGAGAAGATCTCAAGTGCATTTAAATCAGCATTCAAAAAATTTGAGTTATACTGGAGAAACTATGTTGATGGCTGCCCTCATTCCTTTTATCTGCATTTCATCCTCACGCTATTGTACGCTGCCATCTAGCCTCTCTTCTCCCATCTGTATGTCCGTACGGACGTCCATTCCCTCACCTGCATACAAAAACAAGCAAAGAACGAACAAGAAAATCCATACACCCTGCATCGCTGCTATTTCCGTCTCTTCTTCCACGCTGCTTGCCGTCGAGTTCTCCCTCAGCCATATCTTCTCGACCTGCATTCCTTTGCTCCTTACGTCGCTCGTACGATCCGTACAGAGCCTGCATACAAAAAAATAAAATAAAAATTTGAAAACAGAAACAAAATTTAAAAATTTAAAAAAAAATAATCAATCGTACATTCTGACTTGCGTAAGTTTTAATTAGTTTCGATTTGATTTAGTTTAGTGTAATTTTAAATTTGTATTTTAGAGTTTTAATTTTTAAGTTTTCAGATTTTAGATAGTCTGTCTTTGTTTTGATTTAGTTTTAGTTTTTCGATTTTAGATTTTAGCTTTAGTTTAGTTTAATTTCTTAAAAGGAAAATAAAAAATATAGAATATAAAAATAAAAAATTACAAAATAAAAAAATCCAAAATTCGTAATTCTTTTTATTAGATTTAATTTTAGATTTAGTTGTATATACATTGTTTTGTTTTCATTAACTTTTAGATTTTAAAAATATAAAAAAAAATAATAAATAATAAATAATCCAAAATTCTTAAATTTTTTAGATGTATATATATTTTAAAAAGAAAATATAAAAAATATTTAAAAATTAAAAAAAAAACCCACAAAGTTTTAAACTTTAGAAAATAATCAAAAAAATTTAAATAAAGTGGTTTTTGGAATCTTGCATAGCCAAAAGTAAATTTTAAATTTCTCTTTATCTAAAGTTTGGCTATATATTTCTGAATTGGAATCATTTTGAATATCATTTAAATTCGGAATTATCAGATATATTTAACATTTAAAATCGTTGGTTCAAAGTTTAATGCTTAGTTGTGGTTAATGATTTTTGACCTATCTTTAATTGTGGTTTTAAGTTGCTTGAAATTGGTAAATTATTGTTTAAGTTCACTTTGGAAATATTTCAAGTAATGATAAATTGCATATCTTTATCGAATATTGTTAATGCATAATTCTGAGGGTTTTTCATCGAATATCATTGTGGTGAATCTGTTTTTCATAGCAGCAGTTACATATCAGATACTTGACTTTAATTTCATAACAGGATATTTTGACTCCATAAGGCACTGGCTTTAAAGTTCTGAATCTAATTGGATCTATAAAATCTCGTAAATCTTAACAAGTATTTATTATCTAGTTGTGTCTCCTAAATTGGTTAGTCTCCAACCAGTTCTCCTCCTTCATTTTCGTCAGGGTCTACCTCCCTTAGCCTGCAAGGAGACGGCTTTGATAGAGAGATTGGGGATCAAGGTGACAGCCCCTGATCTGAGCCGTTGTCGCGGTGCCTAGACATTCTGTGCGACAACAAGCACAATTACTTCAATGTTCCTTTAACAGCCCAATGACAATTTCCAATTTAGATTTTCAATAGCAACCACATTGACAGTAAAAGTAGATAGAACATGAAACAAACTGCAGAATATAAGCCAAGACAAGAGGACACAAGATTTGTCGGATGCCAGAGAAAAACCCCAATGTGGGGAAAACCCTTTGATCAATTCTTCTTATTATTATATCAAAATGTTCAACAGAGAGAGAGTATAATAGTCAAATTGACTTGCCCAATTCAAAGTCAAAACAACCCTGTCAATTTCTGCAGTCAAACTTCAACCCTAACAAGAAAGTCAACGTTGGACAAAACAGCAATAAATTATCCTCAAAATAGCTCGATCTTCCCCAGTCAAACTCGGCCTCCAACAACGGTCAAATTCAACCAAAACAGTCACAGAATCTGCGATCAAACTTGGTCAACCTGTAATTTTGGTTTGTGGTCAAAGTGAACAGAATGCCTCAATTTTTGTGCCAAAAGATGTGGCCTGCTAAGACAGAAATAACCCAAAAAAACGAAGTCAAATGATACCTGGAAGGTCACAGTCAACACTGGTCAACGTTGCTCAAACTGCAGAATTTCCTGAGATTTTCGGCCCTGTAATTCAGTCTAAAATTTTGTCCTCCTTGATCCACACGTGAGAGAGAAGAATGCCCAATGTAGTACAAACCAATGAGAGAAGGAGACAGAATGTGTGAGTGATGAAGATGCCAAATGAGGTGAGAGGTCACTTGTATTTATACAATTCGTTGTGGGTGAAGAGACACATCCATTGGGCTTCTTGAGCCTACATGTTGATGAAGCCGTCCTGAACAATTTGCACATGTGTGAGCATAAATTCAAAATCACACTTTCGCTTGTCCAAATCGGATGATCTTTATATCTATTTTGGTCCTCTCGAAAAGAGGAATTTAACGCAATTATCATCTCCATCAAATGAGTTGTCCCAAGGTGGAATTTGGCCCTAGTTGCCAATTTTAACAAATGGCAGTGATACTTGTTCTTTTGGAGAGATGCATGGCAGTGATTCTTGATCTTATGACAAAGATGTTTGGGTAGTGGTTCTTGTTCTTATGACAATGAAGTGCGGGTCGTGATTCTTGTTCTTATGACAGTGATTGATATGACTATGGCAGTAATATGTATGCTACTTGAAACAGAGATTTATATATGTTGCTCGTGGCAGTGATATGGAGACCTATCAGAGGGGCTTTGTGGAGGGCTTGTTAATACCTCCTAGGTAAGCTTGTTTGTTGTCATCTTATGAGCATCTTCTATGATCCAAGGTTGGCCCTAGGAGGCCTATTGTGATTGATGATGAAAGGCTTATGTCTTATTATAATTGTACTTTGTATCTCAATTGAACATTTGATGAATATCTAAGAAGAAGAAGAATTGATTCTGGGTTTCCCCCCTTGTGGGGTTTTGCCCTGGTCTCTGACCAAAATCTTGGTATCTTTATTGTGTATGTTTTTCTTCTAATGTTCCTTACTGTTTTGTTGCATTGTTGATGTTAATGTTCTCTTCATATAATTGCTTATGATGATACGGGGTGAATATAATGTGAAAAATGTTCAAAATGTTCAAAATTGCAATTATCTTCAGCGGAGATCAATCTAGCCCTAAAATTAACATATTTCATCAAACAGTTTGCATACAAATTGTTGTGGGTGCAATTTTTTTTTTGTATTTTCTTTATAATGGAAAACTTCTAACACAAAATAATACAAGAAAAATACTTGTAAATGACAACACTTATTACGATAGTATTTAGAGAAACATACCATATCTTAGAGTACACTTACTACAGCAAATAGAATGCAAATCAGTGATGAAGTTGATAGCAAACTTTTAACAAACACTTGGTTGTAGGTGTCCACATACAAAAAGAGGATTTTCCCACTGATTGATTGCTGAAATTGTCCACCAAATCCTACGTTCCCTTAATCCAGAAATTCACCCACCAATAGACAAGAAATATGTTGTATAAAACTAAGGTTTGTGGCTCGATTTTGATGTGTGTTAATGTTGCTACGGGATTACTCGATTTGCTGAGTGGACAAACAGTGAATGCATCTAGTTTATACCTCTATTTTTTGCCCAGAACTTACACTAAACACACAATTTAGCCTTTGATATCTCCAGTAAATATTAAGGGGTTTCTTCTCCTCAAATTTGAGGCCCGAATTGCCTATACTTTGACCTATAGAGAATGGTTCTTTGCTGCCAGAGGAACAACTCGATCATGTGACAGGAATAGCAGAGAATGAGAGGTTCCACGAGAATCTTGATAAAATCAACTGATAACACCTTCAATGGCTCTAATCTTCTGCAAACACTTTCCTTCCATAAATTTTTGAAGTTCAATGTCGAAATATGAGTGATTTCGATCCTAAGACTAGCTAGGGTGTATCATTGCAACACCGAAACTAGTAATCAGATTAATGGTTTCCAAAACCCTAGGCTCTTTTCTCAAGGGCTCTACAAATTATTTTCTCAAGTGAGCAAATGCAAGAATGAGAAGAGACCCCCCATTACCCTTTTTTTATAACTCACTCGACCCTTTTGTCACCCTTTTACCTTTTATTTTAATAAGGTCACTTTAGTGGGTTTTCTCATTTTATAATTTAAAAGTGACTTTTCGTTACCCTAGGACCCATGTCCCCTTTTCTCCACTCAGCTTTTATAGGGTTTTCTCCTAAACGAATTGTGTTCCCTTGATTAATTTTCCCCGTCCTAGCCTACGAAAACTTAATTATGCTAGTGAAAGCTTCCCCTTATGTCTCCTACGCAGATGGGAACATTACAGTGTGCCCCGCCTAATATTGCTTGTTATCAAGCAAATTCAATCCAAGATGTTGGAGCACCTGTTCTCCTTCCCATGTGGCATCTTCGATAGGTAAATTATTCCATTTTGTTGAGAATTAGGTAGGGCAGTGTTTAATTCAAATTCTCTTCTTGATAATTACTTGTGAGCTTACTTCTTTTACTTATGTCTTCTCTTCTTAGCTTATTATGTCTTTCATCAAGTCAATTACCAAAAACACAAGAGACACAAATTTAGGCTCTTCGAGCCAGGGCCAAAACCTGTCCCTCTTGGAGAGGAAAACCAGCAAGAAATTCTTCTTATAGACTTTCAGTTGACAAGTACCATGACAATGACTCAAACCCTTGACCTATGTATGCCTCCAAGACCTTGTCACTGCTTCTTCCTCGACTTCTTAAGCTGCTCCTTTTCTGTACCGTCCTGCACCGCTCTGCACCATCACTAGAGAACTCGGTCTCTAAGTCTATCTTTCTCGATCTAGCCTCGGTTACCCAAACACTTCTCCTCTGCTTATTCTTCTTTGTCGTTAGTGCCCTAGACAAAGATCATTCTTACTGTTGTAGCTCGTCTTTTTCACTTTGCATGACAGAATAGTAATGCCTCTCCACAGACTTCTTTACATACAGGTATTATAGACAAGTTTATCCCAGACCCTATCCTTTACTTCGCATGTCTTTGAAGCCTCTCCTTTAGTGATACATTTCCTCCTCTTTTCGCGTTGTAACTCAGGTGTAAATCACAGATTTATCTTCCTTCTTTCCTCGCACTGCAACTCGGATATTGACCACAGACTTAACTCCTTTTATCCTTGGTTGGACAGTCACCTTTCTCGCATCAAACCTCTATTCTTATCCTCGCATTTTATCACAGAATATGATCCAAATTATTCCTGTAGTTCTGTCTGAAAATCTTAGACTTGTCCGAGATTTTGTTCTATCTTTTCTATGCAATATACAGGGGTATATATAGTTGACCCTGTCTGTTAATAGTCAAACTGTCATTTAGTTATGGAGCCGACTTGATTGAGGGTATATAAGCCAACTTGTAGAGGATCTTTTCCAGCGTGATGAAGGTTGTCTTGAAGAGTATATACACCATGTATTATGTTAGTTTGAGCAATAGTCTTATCATCATACTTGAGTCATTGCTTCAAGGTTATATGACAAGGTCTTGAGGCATACTTCTTTGACTTGACTCTTCATATACATGACTCTTAATTAGTACATTTATGACAAGATGACAAATCCCGAAAAGACATCAAAAGAAGTCTTTTGACCTATAATAAAAACCTTGCTCATGAAACCCATGAAGCAAGCATAACAAAAATACATTTTATTATCTTTGTCTTCTTTATTACATAAATACATAATTACATAGTCAATATGAAGACCGAACCTAGTTACACTTTCCAACACATTTAACCATGTACTCTTTAATGGTCCTGTTTCTTAGCTTTCATTCCCTTACCTCCAAAATTTCTTCAAGCATTATAATCAACTGCCCTTCTTCATCCAATGGCAGAAGCTCAAGAGAAGTGATGTGTTGCCCCAGGGCCTTCTTGAGGCATGAAACATGGAAGCTCTAGCTCATATGCCACCTCTCCAATACACCTCGAAATCTTGTAGGGTCCATAGAATCTGAGTTTCAATTTATCTGCCCCTTTCCTTTTAAGTGATAATTGTCGATAGGCATGCAAACGAAGATATACCAAGTCCCCTACCTCAAAGTTGATTCTGAGCCATCTGAAAATTATCTTTGAGGATTCGCAGTATGTTTTGGCTCTCCTGAATCCAATCCTTAGCTCTAGGTTCCCTGTTGTCTCCAAACACCCGATCCACAAACGTTGGTACATCATACCCATACAACACTCGGAAGGGTGTCATCCCAATCAACATGTGATAAGTGTTGTTATAACAATGCTCTCCTAAGTGTAAACACTTAATCCAGGATTTTTGTTGGCCTAACATATAGTTTCTCAGATAGCCATCCAGCCATTTGTTGACTATCTCAGACTACCCATTTGTCAGCGAGTGGTAACTAGTACTCGGCGTTAACTCTGTCCCAACTAACCTAAACAACTCCTACCAAAATCCTTCCATGAATTTGTTGTCCCTGTCGTTGACAATGGTCTTTCACAGTTTGTGCAATCAAAATATCTCTCCTAAGAATAACTTCACTACCTGTGTTATCAAATATTGGGAATGTATGGCAAAGAGGTGTGCAAAATTTGTGAGTTGGTCAACCATCACATAAATGTAGTCCTTCCCCTGCACCTAGGGTAACCCTGCGATGAAATCCTGTAGGAATTTACAGGGTAAGTTCCTTAGATCAAGAACCAAAGGTCACCGCTCACAAACAGATCACAAATCAGTACACCAGTATAATCACGTGGTTAAAACCCTCAAAGAGGGAAACAAAATTATTCGAGCTTTCACCGCGCCACTTGCAATTTATTAATATAAAAAGAAAAGTTACATATGTTTCTCTCATAAACGGTTACCGGACAAATGACCCTCCATGCTCTTTAAATAGAGATCATGGACCAATCGGGTGTTAAGCCACGGATCAAGTGTCGTTAATACCGAGGTGAAAGATAACCGTCGGATTATAAGTTACAAATGTACATGGTAAAGAAACACACTTTACCTAACTCTACACTAGACTAAGTTATTCTTAACTATTTCCTATGTGTCGGAATATCCTACCAAATCCATTGAAATGCTTTCCCATTTTTTCTTTGGAATGGGAAGTGACTAAAGTAACTCTGCCATATGAGTATGCTTTGCTTTATTTTGTTGGCAGATCTTGCACTCCCTCGTGAATCTCAACACATCCATCTTAAGGTCCTTCCACATGAATCTTTCCCTAATCTACCTGTAAGTTTTCAAATACCTAGGGTGCCCTGCCAGTGGTGAGTTGTGCACTGCATGCATGATCTTTTCCTTAAGTTGAGATTCCAGTACTAGGTAGATCCTGTCTTTGTAATAAATGATGTCATCAATAACATGATATCTATCATTCTGGGTCAGTCCATCAAGGATCTCACAAACAAACTTGTTCTTGGAGTACTCAACTAGCAAAAGAGATTTCCAGTTAGTTTAAATCTTCATGTGAGAGAGAGTGTGTGATACTCTAGAAAGGGGCATCGGCTACCACATTGTTCTTTCCCTTAACATATTCGATCTCAAATTCATATGCTTGAATTTTACTGATCCACTTATGTTGTCGCTCACTCAACTCTTTCTACTCCAGGAGGAACCTTAAGTTGTTATGATCTATCTCCACCTTAAACTAGTTCCCCACCAAGTATTGTCTAAATTTGGCCAATGCATGCATGATGGCCAACATCTCCTTAACGTATCTCGAGTGATGCCACTCATATTCCTTGAGTTTGTGACTCTCAAAAGCAATGGGATGATTATTCTGCGTTAACACGGCTCCTATCCCTCTCCCTGAATCATCACACTCAAGCACGAATGGTTGAGCGAAGTTTGGTAAAGGTAGCACAGGACATGAACCTGTCACCCGTTTCATCCTCTAAAAGGTCGCATGTGCCTCAACTGTCCAACTAAAAGCTCCCTTCTTAGTGAGGTCTGTAAGAGGCATCGTGAGCTATGAGAACACCTTAACAAACATCCTATAATAGATGCAGAGGTCTAGGAAGCTTTTCAGTGTTGTCACATTCTTGGGGGTAGACCACTCGATGATTTCCCTGATTTTATCTTTGGTGTACTTGGACCCCATCTCTCCCGATCACATGCCCTAGATAAAGCATTTCAGTCGTGTCAAACTCAAATTTGAAAATTTTTGCATAGAGTTGTTCTTCCAAAATTCCCAACACCTCATCCATCAACTCATCAATCCTCGGAATCAGATACCAGTTCTTGAAGGTTTTCTCGGTAATTGATACACATCCTCAAGGTTCCATCTTTCTTCTTGGCCAACACTACTGAAGAGGCAAAGAGACTAGAACTAGGACGAATGTGTCCCAACCTTAATAACTCCTTGATAGTTTTTTCGATCTAGTCCTTGTATACTTTAAGATGATGGTAAGGGTTGGTTATAACTACCTGAACCCCCTCCTCTAATTCTTTAACATGCTCAAACCCTCTATCTAGGGATCTACCTAGAGAAACATCACTAAAAACTTTTTGATGTTTATGGAGTAAAACATGGATATCATCTGGATGTTGTTAAGGCTTATCCAGTGGCTTCCAGTCAGAAATATAGCACTCAACTGTCCACTCTTTATCTCCATGTCACAACACTGCCTCCATGTTGTGAGATGACACTATCTTGGGCGGTTACTAATGCATGGCCCACAAGACACCCTTTTGCCATCATGGTCGAGGAACTCCATCTCCATCTTCCTCTGATCAGTAGTATACCTCCCAATGGAATAAAGTCATTGAACTCCAAGTACCGCATTGGTATCTGGCACATCCACCATACAGAAGTCATTTGTCAATGTATAATTCCCCATGGTTATTTTCAATTTGGGATCCATTGAGTGTACTCCATCTAATAACCACCTGGTGTGATCATTGTGAAACCATCAAACTCCTTTATTGGAATCTCTCGTCGATCCACCATAACTGTGTCTATAAAGTTGTGGGATGCCCCACCATCAATCAATATTTTCACCTTATATCCCAACAAAACCCCTCTGACTCTGAATGTGTGGTTTCTAGGAAGTCCTCACATGGATGTAATAACAAGGACTTTAGCCCCAACCTGTGATGTCTCCTCACCTATTGCCTCGTGTCCCTGTTCTTGTGCCTACTCCTCATCCTCCTCAACATTGTCACATCTGAATAAACCTCAATGTAATGGGCCTTGCCTGCCTTGTACTTCCCTAAACATTTGTGCCCTGGTACCCAAGGCTCCTTACAGTGGAAACATGGTTTTTCTTCCACAATTATTTTTGAGTCTCCTCCTCTAGTTTTGGTTTTTCAATCCACTCCTTTTGAAAGGGTTTAACCTCTTTGTTCTTCTGGGGGAAGGATGGTTTAGAAGGAAACTCGCTCCTAGGAACAGCATCACGCTTGTCTCTAACTCTACTAACTGCATCATGTAGAGTGGCAGGCTTTTAAACCTAAACCCAACCACGTAGAGACTTAGATAGTCCCTCAACTAACATTATCACCAACCATACATCAGATATATCAGTGACCATCACTGCCAGCCTCTGAAAGTTTGAAATATATGACTCTGCACTGCCAACCTGCTTGAGTTGTGTCAGCTCTCTTAAATGAATCTTTGGGTCCTTCTTATCAAAGCGTTCAATGAGCTTTTGTGTAAACTCGTAGTATGTGGTTATGCTAGCATGGCCGAAAGTCGCCAACCCATGGTACCACCACTCATGAGCCTCATCATGCAAATGAAAAGTAGCCAACTTGATGGCATCTGTCTTTATCATCTAATGGAGCTAGAAATATGTGTCCAGATTTTGAACCCATGATCTACTTAAACATTTTGAGGACCCATCAAAGTTTGAAATGGTCACTTTCCCCAGTGTTTTTTGTAGCTTCTAGTTTTGTATCATAGCCTTCTTAGCTCCCCTAGGCTTGTTTCTGCATTGGAGGCTACAGAAATCTGTGAAAGTCATCCCCCAACCTCCTATACTCCTCCAAGTAGACCCCAAAAGGCAAATCCTAGTAATCCTGCACCAATTGACCTATTGTTGTCTCATCTAAAAATTGTGGCATAGTGGGCCTAGGTGTTTTGTTGTATAGGTGTGGGTGGCTTCGCATAGTTGTGTGTGCATGGTTGCCTACCTCATTAGAGCCTTAACCATTATGGTTTGGCTTGGGTTGATTAGCAACCAAGGTGCCTACAATTTGACCCAAAAAGTCCATTCGCGCTTTCTGTCCCTTGGCCATGTCATTTAGAATGGGAAACATACTATTGTTTTATGCATTCCCTTTGTCCCCCATGACTGCCTTACCCTTTCCAAAATATACTTCCTCTTCTTCTCCTTCAAAAATTTCTCCTTCCTCTAAAATTGGAGTGGGTTCTCTAACCTTGTAGTGTCTCTTATAGGTGACGTATGGGTAGTCTTCAGGTTTCATCAGTTGACGTTATAAACTGCCCTTCAAACCACACAGTTGTCCAAGACCATGCTCTGATACCACTATAATATACCCCCCTTGGAATATCTCGAGATTCCCACTAAAATTTTTGAGTTTTGTTTAACTTTTGTCTTTGAGGTATTTCGTCAAACAATTTGCATACAAACTATTGTGGGTGCAATTTTTTTTTTCTTTGTAATGGGAAACTACTAACACGCAATAATACAAGAAAAATACTTGGAAATGACAACACTTTATTATGATAACATTCAGAGAAACACCAGATCATAGGGTACACTTCTGAAGTTAATAGCAACTTTTAACAAACACTTGGTTGTAGGTGTCCACATACAAACAGAGGAATTCCCCACTGATAGATTGTTGAAATTGTCCACCAAATCCCACGTTCCCTTAAGCCAAAAATTCACCCACCAATAGACAAGAAATATGTTGTATAAAAGTAAGATTTGTGGCTTGAGTTTGATGTGTATTAATGTTGCTATAGGATGACTCGATTTGCTAAGGAGACAGACTGTGAATGTATCTCGTTTATCCCTCTATTTGTTTCCTAGAACTTACACTAAACACATGATTTAGCCTTTGATATCTCCAGTGAATGTTAAGGGGTTCCTTCTCAAATTTGTGGCTCAAACTTCCTATCCTTTGGCCTGTAGAGAATGGTTCTTTGCTGCCAAAAGAACAACTCGATCTTGTGACCGAAATAGCAGAGAATGAGAGATGTCATGAGAATCTTGATAAAATCAACTGATAAGACCTTCAATGGCTCTCATCCCCTACAAACACTTTCCTTCCCTAAAAATTTTAAGCACAATGTCGAAATTTGAGTGATTTTGATCCCAAGACTAGCTAGGGTGTATCTTGCAACACCAAAACCAATAATCACATGAAGGGTTTCCAAAAACCTTTGCCTCTCTTCTCAAGAGCTCTCCAAATTTTCTCAAGTGAGCAAATGCAAGAATGAGGAGAGACTCCTCATTTCCCTTTTTTTATAACTCACTTGACCCTTTTTTCACCCTTTTACCTTTTATTTTAATAAAATCACTATTACCCACCACCAATAGGTGAACCGTGACCCCTACAGGAGATTTTTTCTCCTAGATTTGTCTTCAGTCAGTAGCCAGTAGCCCCTTGCAGCCACCAGATAGCTCGATTTGCACCATTCTCCGCCACTTGAGTCAATTATTGTGTGCCCTCGCTCATTTCTTATGATCGTATGTTTGAAGGTGGGCCTTCCAACCCCGAAGGTATGAGTTTTCATTACGTAATTGGGTGTTTATGCTTGCTTCTCCTGGACACATTTGCACATGGATTGGTGGGGAGATTCAACAAAAAAAAATGGGCTTTGCCTGTACTCTTGTTCTCTTACCTTAGCTTGGGGGTTAATCTTATATCCTAGTCTCGTGGGATCTCCTTTAATGGCTACTAGCTTTACGAACGACACTACATGGGAAATCTCGATTTTGGCTATGCGGTCCCGCTTCCTTGACACCATATATCACCCTCCCCTCCACTCATTATAAGCTCTTTCTACATTTTTCCCATCTGGGTCAACATTTTTCCATTGGGTCCACAAGGTGTTAGCCTACCCCTCCCCTCACCCCCTACCTTAAATCGGGCTTGGAACGATGCCCCGAAGGTTGATGCGGCTAAAAAGGAAGTTAAAAGCATAATTTGGCCACTTATAACAGGAAATGTCCCATAAAATGCAAAATATGGTCAGGACATTAAAATTTAGTGTGTGGGAAAAAGCCAGACATGAGCTCTACCCCTTATATATGTGGCCATCACCCTGGTTCCTAGTGCCCCCTTACATCATCAAGGAACCCATGATTGTCCCAACCCCTAGTGGGCGATGAACTACCCCACTTTAAGGGAGAATCCATTGTTATATCTTACGCATCATGCTTTCATCCCCTTGAGACCCAAGCAGTAAAATGAAGAAAAATCAATAAAAAGCAAAACGCATATGAAGAAGGGTGGAAAGAAAAAGGTTGGGGTAACTCATGTACCACGATTGCTTCGTCCTACATTCATACACCCAAGGTATGGGCCTCCCTCGTCATAGCTACCCTTGTACCATGGCATGTGGCTTGGAGTCTCCCCTTTTGCCCCCACTTCGTTCCATCATTATTTCACATGACCCCTGCCATTTGGTGGAACCATGGATGTACCATGGACCTGCCACTCCCTTAGAGGTAGAAACCACCTAAGAAGGTCCTTCATTAACCTCTTTGTCAAGGAAGATAACATTAGTACATATTTAAAGCCCATTTGGAAGGGCATGCCACTATGAAGTGTCCACTTGTCCCCTTGATTAGCAAGCTTATTCACTCAATTGTATTAATGAAGTGTTGTACTGGAAGGTGAGGAGACGCATTGGATCTTATACAGGATTGCAGGTGGGTCTTCATTTTGGATGTGGTTTCCCTATACAGGGTCCAAGCCCTCCAAAGGGTTATAATGGCACTTATAGGGTGAGTATTGAGAGCCATGTGTCTCCAGCCTTGCAAAGCATGGATTACTACACCATGGGCTTCTTCAGCGCCACACAATGCTTGTTCATGCCCCAGTCATGCAGGGATGATGATGCACTTGGACCATTTTGCCCAACCGGCAACACATTTACACCTGACACTTGGCAGCTGATCTAGGACCCAAAGGAAGTTTGTCTCATCCAGAGAGCATGGGAGGGCATGTGCCATCTTCTAGCCCTCACTGATGGAGCAACGACTTGTTATGGAGCCACTTGGAGACCCATGAGACCATTGATTGTGCCCCATGGCCAATTGGGAGCACCACAGGATGTTTTACTTGGAAATCAAGGGGCCACCCCCTTGATCATCATTTTTGGAGCCCTTCTCTTCAACATGGCACATTGAGGACTCACCATGGCCTTCCAATAGCACTTTGCACCATTTTCTTATCCTTTCGGCCTCATTAGGAAGGCTTGTTTTACACATTTGAGCTATTTGGTGGGTTTGTCACCAAAGTTATTGTTATTTGCACATTAAAATATTATTAGGGGCTTAATTAGGCTAATTAGACCATTCGAACTTGTGAGAGGCTCATATAAAATGAAGAGACCTCATTTGTAATTTCTCATCACTTGGATTTGGAATATCTCTCTCTAAAGAATTAGGACCTACAATTATGGAATTATTTGGACGAATAAATGCATTTTGATATATGGAAAATTTTCGCTATCTCTCTTGGAGCTTCTTGTTGCCAAGATTATGGGTGGATCTACTCTTCTTTGTCTTGTAAGTGCAATATAATGCTATATTTTTGTTTTAATGGATATCTAATGCATGAAATTATTTTCTTATGGCGAAATAATGTGCTCTAATTAATGCGAATTAGTGGAATCATTGAAACTATTGGAGATTTCTGTATGTGTTACTCATTGGACAAAGAATGAATGAATGTTCCTACGGGGATAATTTGCATTTGCATCCTTGAAACTCCATAATAATTTCCATCGAAGTGTAAAAGTCTAAAGTTGTCATGCAGTTGTATCCCTAGATAGTGAAGTTGTTTCTTTAGGCCTCCTTGAAGAGCGAAGTTCCCAAATCTTAATCATTTTGACTCTAATCTTCTCAATAACTAGGCACTGGTCGTAGATCCTTGGTGATCACATTAACTCAATGAAATATCATTCTTTCACCTCTTTTCTTCGCCCCTCTAAGGATAAGGAGATTTTCTAGGGTTTGGTGTGAAATTTTAGGGAGGAATTTTGGGATTCCGTTTGGACAAATTTCATCATTTGTGTCTCCTCTAGGCATCCTCCAGTTTTGAACTAATTCCAGTGGAATTTCATATAAATTGATGCCCTAGCTATCACACCAAGTGGGAACCCTTAAAGTTGCTTTGACTTGGGGATTTCTTGAAGGTTTGCAAGTTATAGCCTATCATTTAGAACCTTTTCCCTTAACTATATTGACCTTGGATGAACTTCTATACCATCACATATTTCAACCCTAGGTCTAATATAGTCCTCCTCCCAAGGGGTTTTTCGTGGAAAGCCATTCATAGCTTCACCCAAAGCTCACGCCTCAATTGAGCCTTTCCATTGAATGAGCCAGCCTTGCCTCACTTAAAACCTATCCTAGGAACACCTATCACAAGTGAGGGATACTGGGACTCCTCCTGTTGGTGAAAATTCTAGAAGAGAAGGGAACATAGTTGTGGTGGCAGTGGGCCTTTGTCCCATTTGTTTTTGTGCCCTAGTAGTTGTCCTTTTAGGTCCCCCCTTTTAGGACCCCTTCTAGTTTATGCAGTAACTGTGATTTAAGTGGCTTTTCTCACTTTATAATTTAAAAGTGACTTTTCGTTAGCCTAAGACCCATGTCTCATTTTCTCCACATAGCTTTTATAAGGTTTTCTCCTAGGTGAATTGAGTTCCTTTGATTAATTATCCCTGTCCTAGCCTACAGGAACTTAATTAGGCTAGCGGAATCTTCCCCTTATGTCTCCTAAGTGAATGGGAACATTTCACTATACACAAATATGCAAAAGTTCTCATTTTTATATCAAGAGCGCATATAACCAAAATCACTCTTAGTGCAATACATCTATGAACCAAAAATACATCAACAAAGAAACTTTAGATGGCCTCTAGTGTCAAAAAAAATGATGCTCCAACAAATACCTACATATCATCAACATCATTGCCTATATTGGGATCTTCATCATCAATATCACCCCTTTAAGCATTAAAATAATATAGAAAAAGCTTAACATGTCAAACCGAGATTTTGTTTGAGTGATGGGTACACGTTTACTAGCTTCATGCTAGAGAAGTTCAGTGGTCAATGCCACTAACACCAAGGTACATAGAGGGCTTGGTGCTCTTGATTAAATGCTAGTTCCATACCCTTGTACACGATACAATCCAATGGAATCGTTGCAATCCCCCAAACCATGAAATCCTAAAAACTGTTAAGCCTGCTAGATTTTGAGTGGGATCTAAAATTCTACTTTCTACATACGAAATTCAATGAGGTCTGAACCACTCTCAAACATCCTAAGTCAATTGATGGTACTACTAGAACTTTAAGTAATAGGATTACTTCAAAAAAGAAACAATACCATTAATTACATAACACTATCAGGGCATTGGGGTTGAATGTTAAGCTGCCCCACTCATAAATTATTTTTTTCCTTAAAAAATGTGTTTGGAGGGTCCTTGGTTACATTGTACAAAACCAGTCGATTTTGTATAGAACCGTTTAGTTCAACACCAAACCGGCCTTTTCCAGCTATGTGCCACAAGTTGAACAAACTTAGGCACCAAACGATTGAGCCAACTAATTCCATTGATTTCGGTCCAATTCCAATAACAATGGCTCAAGGGTCCACCCAAAAGGGTGTTGAAATATGTAACTAGATTCAGTGTTCATAATGAAATATGTAATCATGATTTTATGTATTTGGTGTAAAGAGAAAAATAAAATTATTATTATCATTCTTGAGGCATGGGTTTCATGCTCAAGGTTATTTGATTTATATGTCAAGCACCCATTGAGTGCTTATAGGGCTTTTCATTGAGTCAACAAGTCATAAGAGTCATTGTCATGTATGAAAGACCCTTTTGGGCATGTTACATATTGTAAAGAAAATTTTATTTAAGTCAAATTATAGTCAAAGACCCTCCAAGACCTTGTCATAGTGCTACAACAAATCGGCCTTAAAAAGATGACAAGGCTGCCTTCCAAGGGGAACAAGTCGTAAATAGAAGCTCTCAACCTCATTCAAAGGACATCAATGATTCATTCAAGAAGTTCGATCACAAGGCAAGAAGAAGTCTTATATCAAGCGAAGAAGGAAGAGACAAGAAGAGAGATAAATCGAAGTATTTCAAGAACTATTTTTGGGCTTTCTTTCCTCACACGTGCGAAGATAGAGCATCAATCTTGCTGCATCAAGTACTGAATTGCAATCACACTAGGAAGTCGAAATTTGTCTCTAAAGAAGTCTCTCTTGCGAGCCGAAGTACCTAATAAAAGAAGGCATCTCAAGCGAAGAAGAAAGAAGGGTAAAAACATTGTATTCTCCCACACGTGCAAAAACCAGGTTTTCTGCAGTAGCCGAAATTGCAGTCGTAAATTGCAGGTCCGAAGTTAAGGTCGAAGAAGAAAGTTGCAGGCTTGCAGCAAATGTGAAGTTGGTTTGACTTGGGTTGACTTTGATAAAAGAAAGTTCTTCAAAGGAGAAGTTCGACTTGGTCTTGGATGGATCTTGGTCAAGGGTCATAGGTCTTGGAATTCGTCATTTGAAGTTCTATAAAAAGGGAAGAGTTCTTGTGGGCTTTCCTCTCGAGAGGAGAGGTTTTGGCCCTCGCTGATAGCCTATATCTTGTGTCCTCTTGTCTCATTATTCTTTATTGTTTGATAGTTGTTTGATGATAAGAACACTAATTATAATCAAGTGAAAGAAGAAGCTAATCAAGTTAAGTAAGAAAACGTCACAAGCAGTTATCAAAAGAAGAGAAATCACCTGATCTAGCTGCCCCTAGATTTCTCAACAAAGGACACAAAGTGTGCACTCCAAGGTGCATGAGAGATATAACAATATAATATTCCTTCTATGAGAATGTTCCTTAACCAACCTCCAAAAATAGAAAGTGGTCCACAAGATGCATGCAACCAATCCACATGCAAATCCCAAGGCAAGCAACTCCATGGATAATTTTGCAAGATGTAATAGTCAAACCCCAACATAGTAAGTAGGAAACCTCCAAGTTCCAACAAAACAAATCTAGGGACTTGAGGGCAAAAGTGGGAAACCTCCAAACAAATACAGGGAGATAAAGGTGAATTAGGGTTTTGACCATACCAAAACTCCATGAAATAAATAAATATACACCTCCAAGAATAGCAAGAAATGTCTCCACTAGTTCACACTCCAAAGATATGCCCAAATATAGTGAGATGACCAAGTAAATGCGTGTAATGTGCCACACTTGAGACCCTCCAAATATGTGACACACCTCCCAATAAAAACTCTTTAAGCACCTCCAATTAACACAGTCAAGCATGAAAAGGAATCCAATGAAGTAGGGTGCCCAAGCTATTAACCTTAATCTAGATAAATTATATTAATTTAACCATTGAACAATTAAATCAACCTCAACATGTGTACACAAAGGTTTAGGTTCAAATATGACCATAATCCCCCTCCAATTAGTTACCAAGAGATTAAGTACCATGAACATGTATGCCCATGAGGGGGCACTCTAATAAATTGTTGTACCATGTCAATACAAGACGCCCCCCCTCGAAAACCCCATCATGATAACAACGGACATAAAACCGAACCGGAGGTGCACCACCACCAAGGGATTATTACATCAAAAGCCATCATCCAACCTTAGCAAAAAGGTCAGATCACGATCAAATCAATACTAACATCATTAAACACATTTCTTGTGGGTGATGTCTAGCAAAATGTTACATCATTAATTTACATCACCTAGAAAAATCCCACATGAATCATTCCACCATAGTAACATCATAAGAGAAGGGGATATAACAAAGTGCTAACCAATCATCATGTGTGTACCCATCACACATCCAACACATAAGGACCATATAGAACCACCCTTCCAAGTGACACCAACATCATACATCAACACACCAAGTCATTAGGAAACATCAACACCAATACGAAATATCTATCTCCTAGCACCATAATCTAATCCCTTGGTAAGCTAGAACCATCATCCATATCCAAGATAAGTATACATACCAAACCACACCATAATGAGATACTATGCTCCACATGCATCAAAAATGAAAGCAAGTGGTAATCAACAAGACAAGCACATGTGAGAAGACCATGAACCCAACCGGCACAATCATCCAATCAAGGAGAAGTGAAGTTCCCCCAATTGAAGATCTGCATGCGATGAAGAAAAGGGGCTCCATGAAGATGAATTCCCCCCAAGTTGGTCCAAAGCTCCAAGAGTGCTAGCAGCAATTCTCTGTGAATATGAAACGTCATCCAATATGAGGTGTAACAATGTATTACATGCATGAGATCGCCAGGTCAAGTCCTTGGGCTGGCTGCATCTGTGAATATTGTGGACCTCCCTCAATGTCCCCTAGGTTAGGTTGCCAAAATTGCAAGCAGACAGTTTACCCTGGGTACTATCATCAGAATGAGGGAAGTGCCAATGGATTTTCCCAAGAATTGTATTTCAAGGGAAAAAATATTACAAACTAGATGAAACATAATTACTTGGCATTCTGAAACATAACGCATGCTATTTTTGTCTGATAGGCAGTCTGCAAAAGGAATAGTTACTCTATCCAATGAATTTTAATATAGAACACATATAGACAAGTTTACTGAACTTCAGTAAACCTGGCCAGCATACAATTGGCAGGATACCTGGGACTTGTCACAGATCCATACTGGGCATATGGTGCCATTTCAAGCTGCCAAAGGCTTAAGAATGGCTAATCATAATGGCGTTAAAATTTCAGTAAAAGTAAATGCACGCTGCCAAAGTCTTCATATCTGTAATGTGTTAATAGACCCAGGTAAAAGATTTGTAAATCTAGTTCTCTGGACAACAACGGACGACTGAACTACAGTACAACAATAATACAACAAACATTAAAAAGCAGTGTTTTGTTAGATACTAGATATTGGGTTTGTAGTATGTACCTTCTGCAAGGGAGCATTTCCAAACCTGTAGTTCAAATAAGTAGAGTTCACAGTCACTTTATTGATACAAAGCTGCAATATGTAGTTTAAACAACACAAAACAATAACCTTAGACAAAAAACAATGCTAAGGAGATGTGCACCTTGTCGAAGTTATAGACATGATACTCTGAAATGTTGTGATTCAAAAAGTAGCGCTCAGCCATAAATGTGTTCAAAGCAAGGAGGAAGTTGCCAAGAACTGCATAAGCAGGCATAACAGACTTTAAGCTGTGAATAAAACAACTAAAACAATATTTGATATTACAGACCAGTACCAGAACACAGGCGTATGAAATGTTATAGACCATTTTACCACTGGCTCACAGTCTATAGAATTTTGAGCATATCACCTCATCTGGCAAAAGTAGCAGGAATGCAATGGCAAACTTTAAAGACTTTAACCTACAGTTCTAACAGAGTTTCACCAATAAAAACAGACAAAAAAACTAGACTGTGCTTGATGTAACTTCCCTTGACAAGACTGATATAGATACATTCTTTTCAACTAGATAATTTTGAATATTTTGAGAAGAATTCTGCCACTTCCTTTCAATCAAGGAACTTAGAGAATTAACTAACTATTTGGAATTGCTATTCAAATTTCCTTTATAGTGGTTTTGCATATAATTTCTCAGCCATATTATTGGAAGTTGCATTTCATCAAAATTTATATCACAGTAACAGTGATATTCACAAAATGTTAAAGATTATAAAGAAAATCAACTCCAAGAAACATTCCTCTGCACATATATATTTGTTTTATACAACTCTAAACCAAGAATGTTGTAAGTTGTAACCGTTTATTTTAGAATTGCTGTAAACAGTGAAGTCTGGATATTTCTAATGTTGTGGTCTACATATATCTGCAAGTATTGTCAGAAGTTAGGCTTATGTCAAGCTTGCAGAAAACTTATTAATGGACTCTGGCATCCATGTACCAAACAGTTTTATCTCCAGAATGCATTTACCAATGGTCTATTTGATATGGAATTGAAGAAATGTCCAAAAACTCTTAGTAATTATCAGATTTCCCTGATTTCTGTGATCAGCATGCTTTTCTCTTTGAGATGTGTGCATCTGCACTTTTGCAGGGCTCAAACCCAGCGGTACCTCTTGACACAATCACACACAATCAGAGAGTGTGCCCAAGTTTATTTAGACAATTTTGATCACTTGTGGTGCACCTATAAGCACAAGTATTTCAGGAACCTTCTATAATATGGAACTATTCTTTATGTAAAAACCATAGGAGGGGCTGTCATCCTATAAAAGGGCCTCCTCGACACTTGATTATAGATCTTCAACCTTGGATTGGAGTGAACTTATGATAGTGAGAAATTCTTCTTGTCAAACAAAAAGGTTGCCCAATTTGCACACATTTGCCTCTACTTCTCCAATTTGCTTGCCAAAGGTTGAGGAGAGGAAAATCTTCAAGACTTGTTGAGGACCATTGGCCTAGAGAACAATGTCACATGGTTCGAGTTAGAGTTCGAGTTCGGCAATGATTAGGTTCAGTTTGAGTTCGAATTTTTTGATGAGGTTCAAATGAGGTTCGCCATTAGGTCTCTCTCTCTCTCTCTCTCTCTCTCTCTCTCTCTCTCTCTATATATATATATATATATATATAATGAATTATAGAATAAAATAGTAAGAAATCAAAAATAAACATCAAAAATGCTATCACGGACACGGAAATTGCAAGGATAAATTACAAGCTTGAGTTGTGACATGAAGTTATGAGTTTTGATCTGGCCTTGTTCAATGGCTATGAGATTCGATGAGGTCCGACGAACCTCAAAATTTTTTTAAGGTTCGCCAAATTTCGAACCTCAAGGTTAAAGTTTGACGAACCTTGTGACATAGCTAGAGAAATCCTCAAGAGGAACAAACTCAACAAGAAAGGGTTAGGAGTAATCTCTTCATATGCAGGGTATGATCTTATTGATGTAATCCATTCTACTTATATAGAATCTCTTTCCTCTCCCCCTCATATTTACTCGTTTTGGTTTGATGTAATTTTCCATGCATGTATCTTCATTGAATTGTCAATTAGATTAGAAGGTTTCTACCTTTCTCACTTGAACTAGCTCTAGTGCTTTGTATGATAAAATAGAAAAAGGTTTTCCTCATCTTCTGTGCAGATTGCTTGTCTAATTGTTCTCCTCGGTGTTGCATGACTCGTACTCGTCTGGCTATTGACTCAGCAACTCGTATAAGAATCGGGAATGACCTGTATAAGACTCAAAAAAAAATAATAATAAAATAAATAAAATCAAAATTTGCTTCCAAGGACGGGTCTTATACGGGTCTGTACGAGTTTTATACGAGTCGTATGCAAGTCAGCACGGGTAAGGGTCTTATGCACGGATTCTATGAGAGTGACTCATTTCGGCATATGACTCGTCAAGACCCGTTAGTCTTTAAGGGTCTTATAAAGGGAGTGCTTCACTGGTTCTCCCCCTACCGCTCCTCCAGCTATTACTTGGAAGACCCTCCAATGACAACTCTTTACATATTTCTTCTTTCTCTTTCTCCAAACCCTAGATTAGATCTTGCTTTGTTTGATAGAGTAAAGCTTCTTGATTTCTTGTAGTCCGTTACTCATTAACCTGCTATAGTGGAGAATGAGTAGTACGAAAATTTCCTTCAACAGGGAGTTCACAGTTCCAAAAAGTATGTTTGCAAAGGCAAAACAAATTTGTGGGTTACACAACAGGAAGTCCTGCAGATTCTGCAGGTGAGAAGATTGTAGACTTCACAAAAAGAGCTTATGGCTCTGTGGGTTCTGCAAGTGGAAAATTTGCAAATAGAAAAAATGGAAGTTTGTAGGTGCTACAAAGGAGCCTTGAGGATTCGGGCTGATCAATAAAACTAAAAACACAAGTGTGTGGCTGTGAGACTGTTGCTGCACATGCAGACAAGACATGACAGCTTGCATATGCAGCTGTTAAAGGTTGCAGGTGTGGGTGTTCAGGTAAATGAATAGACACATAACACAAAGTCATGTCAGTGTAAGAAGTTCCAGCGTCAGTTTTATTGTCAGTTGGCAGTCCAAGAACTATTCTGTGACTGTCATGTAAATGTACAAATATGTGTTCTGCATATTGTGAAGAAGGATGAGACTTTGTACAGTTGAGCTTCAGGTTAATGAAAATTTCAGAACTGTGGAGGGTTAGCTTTCACAAAAATACTTTATTTTCTGTGTTGCCTCATATGATTGCAGGGTGACCCTATAGTTAACTGTTCAATGGAATGTGGATTCGGCTGACTTGGAATATTGAGACGAGACTAAAATGAATGATGTGGCATGAACCATTTCTCATATTTATGTTGCATTGGAAGACCATCAAGCAAAACACCAATCAATTGTGGTTGAAGTGGAAGGTAATATTGCAAAGCAATCCATTTCCATTTTAATTGATCCAAGATCTCATCACAATCATGTTACCCCAAAAGTTGTTAAAACTTGCACTCTTAAGAAAGACGAGCATATTAAGCCATGGCTAGTCCAACTAGCTATCAGGACCAAGAGAAAGGTTAGTGAAACAGTGGAAAGTTGTCCTTAGAATTGAAATGAATCTTAGGCAAACCTGAATATTTTGTCGTGTGGTTCTTATGATGTCCTTATTCAAATGGACTGGTTGGAAGCACAACTAAACTAAGCATCACTGCTACAACAAGAATTTTAATTGCATGAGGATGGAAACTCAAGGACATTAAGAAGCATTCCAAGGGCAATCTGTATAAAGCAAATTCCAGCCTTTTGTCTAAAGAAATGTTTCAAAAAAAAGATGCCAATTGTTTGTAACCCACATAATCAGCAAAAACAATGAACTGGAACCGGGTTTTGAAATAGCCCACCTATCTAACCGGGTTTCAAACTAGAACCGAATAGAACTGGATTCAATGAACCGAATTTGAAATAATACATAATATAACAAATTTTCAATGAAAAAATTAAGATTCCAAACCATTAGAGACATATATGCAAACTTTGCTCATCTATTTACCATGTAAAGGGAAAATATATTAAAATGACACCGAGTGCAATACATATCAACAACAAAATACATAACAATGAGGCTCTAAATGGCCTCCAAAGTGCAAAAACAATGCTACAAGCTACTTGGCCACTAGCCTACTACAAATCATTGATCAATGTGATCACTCATCAAGGTCATCACTAATTCACCACTACAAGAAATGGGATCATCAATGAGAGCTACATAAACATCATTTGGCTCAAAGTCTTCAAACTTGGATTCCTCAACCTTATAATATGGTAGAAATTGAAAAAGCTTAGCATGCCTAACCGATGATTTTGGTTTGAGTGAAGGATTTATCTCCTCAACCTTATAATATGGTAGAAGAAAACTTAATATGCCTAACCAATTATTGTGGATTGAGTAAAGGGTATACTTTTGTTAAGGCCGCCGCAAAGGAGTTCAACAATCTAGATTCTATACCACCTAAGTCACCTGACACGAGGACACGAGACACGACGGACACGCGGATTCGAGTGTCGGATTCGGACACGATGACCCCCCCGAACAGGACACGTTATATCTATCTATATATATATATATATTAAAAATTAGATATTTCTTACACAAATTCATACAAATTCATTGATTCAAACATAGATCTTCATCTAGATGTAAGTTTTACAAAGATTTAAGATACATGATAAATTGATACATTGATACATCATACAATCATACATATTACAAAGTAATAGACATATTCATCAATGATCCAATATGAGAAAGACAAGATACTGTAGTTTTCTCATCAAGTCATCAAAATCAAAATGTGTTACATAAGTACTAGCCTCTAGGCTCTAGGTAGTACACTGCCAATGGCAAATAGGAATAGAAAATACAAAACAACTACAAGTCTACAAGCCTCAATGAGTCATCAATCCTCATCATCATAATCAGCATCATTGTCCTCAACCTGATCATCATGCTCACCACTACTCTCCTCTGCCTCATCCTCCTCCTCTGTATCCAATATCATCTCTACATCTGCTAGTGTGGAGGATGACGCCTCTACTGTATCTCCATGATCAAATGTGACAGGCTCTAGCACTGGCTCATTGAGATCCAAGTTGGCCAATGCCAACTCAACACTGTTGTCCAGACCCATATCATCAGGAAAGACATCCCACATCTTTGTCTTTCCCTTCAACCAATCCTCCCTCTGCCTGTAGATGAGACGAAGGTTGGTGTGCACATACACCATTGTCTCTGCCCTGGACTGCTCAAGCCTGCTCTTCTTCACACTATACAAACTCCCATATGTGCTCCAATTCCTCTCGCAACAAGAGGATGAAGTCACCTGAGAGAGGAGCCTCAAGGCTAACTGTTGTAGAGGAGGGCTTGTTGCCCCGTGAATTGCCCACCAAGAATAGGGCTTCTTAGCCCCCCTGTCTCGAATCACAGCATAGCCTACAAATCGCCCAGTGTCAGTGGAAAACTCTGCAAAGGCATCCTCCACCTGATCAAGGGATGCCCTATCCTGAAAAATCCTCATGAATGCATCTTTCCTCCCCTGTGCCAATCCATGTGAGGAGGGAATCTGCGGGAAGGTCCACCATTCAGCCACTCATGGTTGTAGTATTTTGGGTTCAAGGAGTGAACCAAACAATATAAAGGTCTGCAATTCTTGTCCCATCTGCTAACAAGAATATCCTGTATGCTGGTGAAGAAGGCCTCTGGTAATGTCTCATACTTTGGGCACTGACTCTGTAAAACAATGGTCCTCATAGACTCGATCATGGAATCCCATCCCTCGTAAACCTCTCCTAGGATGGGTTGGTTTGTATCTGCAAATCGAAGCAAGGAAATGATAGGGTCCATGATCTGAATAAGTAGATCTACCTTCTCCCACCAGACATCATCCAACATTGTGTCCTTCACTTTCTTTGAAGTTGTTTGATCCGTCTTTTCTCCAAAAAGAACAAAACTCTGAAATAACCATGGCCCCAAGAGCGGTCTTGACAACCCTCAACCTCTTCAACATGATGAATGAAGAGGCAAACCGTGTATCCGCAATCTTCAACAATGATAGCTTGGTGTACTCCTTGTAGATAGTGAGGGCATTTGTATGGTTTTGTACAAAGTTGTGGATATGTCGTGCATCCTCAATAATGCTTCCAATCCAAAGCACATCAAAGGCAATAGATTTAAGTGCTAAGTTCAATGAATGGACAATGCAAGGTGTCCAAAATATTTGTGGATATTTTGCTTCCACAATCATGCCAGCAGCCTTGAAAACAAGTGCACTATCTGTAATGATTTGCACACAAGAATCAACACCTACATCTTCAATAATTTTAATAAATAACTCACCCATATATTGTGCATCCTTGTACTATCCAAGTGCATCCACTGATTTCAAGAAAACTGAACCACTCAAGGATGACACCATGAAGTTGATGAGTGGGTGTCGTGCTGGATCTGTCCATCCATCAGATACAATGCTAACCCCAGATGTTGGCCATGCTGATTTAATAGGCTCAAGCATTTTGTCCACCTCTTTCTTTGCCCTTTGTCAACAATGTGGTTCTAAGCTTCTCTGACCCAGGAGGCACATACCCTGATGGAGCCCCTTGACTTAGAGCTCGGCACATCTCAATAAATAGAAGTGATCGTGCAACATTAAAGGATATGAAGTTCTGATAGGAAAAAAAATGCAATGGTGAGATAAAGCTCTTCTCTTCTCTTTTTGGAAAATCTTGTCCATTGGACCAAGTGCAGTTGCCTTTCTTTTTGCTGCTTGTCCCCCACTAAAACTCTCAAAAGGGAACTTGTTGTTGCTTTTCCTCAAGAATGGAAGGGGGTCATCATTCTTGTTTTGTTTTGATTTTGATGCCACATTTTCCGCACCAACAAATGCCTCTTTCTCCAATTCCTTCCTCCTTGCCGATGGAATTATTGTACAAGCTGAAATGCCACAACTTGGCAAAGCCAACAAATGAGCTTTCACATGGTAATATATGCTCATGAAATGGTTGTGGCAAAAACTGCCTCCTCCCTTCGCTTTGTTGCCTGGCCCTGCCTCTCTTGTCACATATTTCCACAATGGGTATTTGGGGTCTTGAGTTTGTTTTCGCTAAACATTTGAAGTTGTTGTTGCAGCCCCACTTCCAATAGATGGAATACTTGCAACCCTGATGAAATAGGGATAGGAGGGGCATCTCCAATGGGGACATTCTTCCCCTTTCTTTGCCCTTGCCTTGCTGCCCTTGATTGAGCCATGAATACTATAAAAAATAAACAAAAAAGACCAAATATGTAAAACATGCGCACATGCAAACACTAACAACAAACTAAATGCAAAAAAATAGAGAGACAGTGCACTTACCGGATGCTCGAATCTCTTTGAAAACACTCTCTTTCTCCTTACTAATCCTTGCTCTATGCTCAACTCACATACAAACAATGGTGAGAAAGAATATGGGAAAACGGACTTTTATAACTTGGCGGACACACTTTCACGGGTTTCGTCTCTGGTAGAATCGGATTTGATCATGTTTGTACAGGACACGATCAGGATTCGATGTGTCTTGTACGGACACAATCAAATCCGGCTTTTCGGATTCAAATCCATACGTGTCGTGTCAAACACGATGGATTCGAGACACGTGGCCCCATATGGTCGAATCTGATTTCTTAGTATACCACCAATCAACGATCAAAACCACCAACACCAAGGTACATAAAGGGCTTCATGCTCTTGACTAAATACCAGTCCTATACCCTCATACATGATAGA
The DNA here is from genome assembly GCA_034641835.2 of Pinus albicaulis. Taxonomy (NCBI): domain Eukaryota; kingdom Viridiplantae; phylum Streptophyta; class Pinopsida; order Pinales; family Pinaceae; genus Pinus; species Pinus albicaulis. Next base: position 49,459,438 of record CM076579.1, read on the forward strand.
ATTTAATGAAAATGTTGCAATCCTGCCAATCCTAAAATCCTAAAAACTGTTAAGTCTACCGAATTTTGAGTGGGATATGAAATCTATTTTCTCCATATGAAGTTTGATAAGCTTGGAAACACTCTCAAACATCCCAAAACAATTAATGTTAATGTTAAAAATTCAAGAAAAAATTGACATTTCCTTTATCTTTCCTTAAAATTTTAAGGAAAGATAAAGGAAATGTCAACTTTTACTTTAAGAATTTAAAATTACCATTGATTGTCTGTATTGCTAGGGTTGAGTTAGCTTCTTTTTTTTAAATTTAGGGTTTAGTAGGGGGGGGGGGGTTGTTTTTATAGCCAAGGGGGGCTCTTTGGGGAGGGAAATAGCCCTACTTTCCTCCAAAACCACCTGAAAAACAGCCACTGTGGATCCCAGACTCCCTCAACACAGTGAGATCTGATCAGCCCAATTTGGAGCAGAACTGGCCGGTTTAGCCTAATTATCACTGTTAGGTACCAAACCGACCAGTTTGGTACGTAACCAGTACCAACCGATCCCCAAATATTTTTCTACTGGGTCATTGGCTTAAGGTTGCTGACTGGCCCATTTGACTGGTTACTGGTTCAAACTGGCTGGTTTTTTAAAGTATGGATAGACCCTTCCTTGTATGGATAGTTAATTGGATATTTCATGTATCTAATTAACACCAAACCTTATATATGATTTGTAGTGTGTCTCCGGTGGACTATGGGTTTGGAATTTTTCTAATTGTGGAACACCTTGAGCCAATTTACGGTTGAGACGAGGCAATTCCCTGCAAAACATGTGCTCCTATATCTCAAGGCCAAGGAACATTTTGGCTAAGTTACCAGGATTCGGATACGAATACGTATCCGGATCCACTAGATTTTTTAAAATCCAAGATCTGGATATGGCAAGGATACATCAAGTACAAAAAATTTAATAATATTTTAAAAAAATTTAAAAACATTTTTAGAGTTCAAAAATCAAATCCATTTATAAATCACAACATTTAGAACTGAAATCATTAGATATATTATAAATATGATGACTGAAACGCCAAAATGATGCATCCTCATGGAATAATGCAAGCAGGGTGCGGCCAACAAACTCATGGAATAATGCAAGTAGGGACCACTTCATCGTATTAACCACCAAATGAAACCTAAAATTTAAAAATCGCATTGCAATAAGGTTGAAATCCGTGTCAGGGTCGGATTTCCTTGCAGGATTCGTTTCTCGTTTGTGGGATTCATTTCCTCAACACGGGATCTGTTTCCACCATGCAAGATCCATTTCCAGCAAATGGTGATCCGCCACATAGCCGTTTCCTACACGGATCCAAGTGGGTCTGGATCCAGATCCAGATCGGATCCTGGACCCCCCTGTGCCGGATCCAGTAACTTAGCATTTTGGTTTGAGATATGCTGAAGATGGTAAGTTGCTTTTGCATGGATTTGTTGATTCTAACTAGGCAGGTGGCAAGAAGAGTACTTCAGGCTGTAGCTTTAGTTTGGGTTCAAGAGTGATTTCCTGGTTCAACAGGGAGCAGGTTTCAGTAGCATCAAGCTCAACTAAGGCAGAGTACATGGCAGACAGAAATGCTAGTTGTGAAGCCATCTGGCTTAGCCCGCTGATTGCAGTGCTGACCAGTGAGATGTTGTAGTCTACTATGATCTCCTCTGACAATCAGAGTTTCATCAAACTGTCTACGAATCAAGTTTTTCATGACCACTCCAAACATTTTGACATCAGGTACAATCTTCTCAAGGACAGAGTTCAGAAGTAAGCAGTTGTTCTAGAGTATGTTCAGACAAATCAGCAGATAGCAGATATTTTGACTAAGCCTTGGCCAAAGGGAAGTTCAAGATGTTCAGGGAGTTACTTGGAGTAGTTGAGAACACTTTCCTCAGTAAGAAGTAGTGTTAGTGTACCTCAAGTTAGTCATCTCCAGCAGCAAACGTGATACTGATCTGATAAGGAGCACTGTAATTTCTGTTCTGTAAAAGATAGAGAAAGATGAACTGACAGATATAGGAAGAGGTGCATCATTCAGATAAAGATAGCACACGCATGCGCTAGCCATCATGTAGTAGCCACAAGTTTTGGAATAGGATAAAGTTCATTATCTGCAGTTTATAAGATAAGGCACTAAATTTAAAAAGACAGTTCAGTTTGTTTAGTTTTAGAAATTCCTATTTTCTAAGTTTGAACTTTAGATAGGGCACAGATTCCAAGGTTGAAAGGTTTTTCCTTATCTTTCATGCAGATCTATTTTTGCAACCTTAGGCAACTCATCTTGGTCTATAAGAGATGTGTGAGGGTACACATCTGTATAGGGAGTTTTTATTTTATTTTTAGTCAAAAAAAAAAACAGATTACTGTTTTCTTCCTGTAGCAGATTTTTTGTTTGCAGCATTGATGAAAAGTAGCGACAGCTGTTGACAGTGATTTAATTGAGTTATCGTTATATTCTCTAACTGTGTGTGCTCATAGATTCTAGCAACAATTTACAGATTGCTGTTTCGAGTAGCATTTATTTTAGACTGTTTTGGTTTCTTGTAGAAACAGTTTGCAGAACGCAGAATCTCTGTACCGAGTTAGAAAATCAACAGTAACTATGAGAAATTGTAGTGTCGATTCTACTGTCCTTTGTAAGTTCAGAAAGGGTTATGGAACTGTCATGTAAATATACAACTACGTATTTTGTAGAGCTGGTCTTTTGCATATCAAAAAATTTAAAAATTGTGGAAGATTCTCATCCCCGTAAATATTATGCTCTCTGTGTGCTGTCTCCTGTGGTTGTTTTCATTTCTGTTGCATACACGTATGCAACGCATGGTTTTTGAAAAGCATGTAAAAGTCAGTACCTGTTATCCAGAGAGTAAGCTTCAAAACTATAAAGATGTGTATAGCATGCTTCAAGAGAGTCGATATCTTTTCTAAAAATTCCTACATGCAAACTGTGCCTAAATCTTTTCTAAATCTGATTATAATATGAAATGCATTAAATGATGGCTATTGTCTAAATGGAATACTATAGAATTAGCAACGAGAGGCAAGACTCTACGATCTTATAATGTTGATTGATAAATAAATGCCAAAAGGAAATTCTTCACCTGAATATATGGCTGTCGCTTAATTCACTGTAATTGAACTACATTTGTACGCAGGGATTCCCAAAGATCTCGTCAGCGAGGTTTATTTTTTAGTTCATTATAAAAACCCTAAAGCTCAAATTCCCAAAAACCCATCATCATATTTGTGTTTCTGAATTCACTTCAAGAGTGGGAAACATTAAGATCAATTCCAGAAAAACTTCAATGTCTTGAGTTTCTTGTTTTTCAGCCAAGGTACCAGAAACTAAAAGCGAAATGGGACCAAAAGAATAAATGGGCCTAGAAGGTTTTGGGGATATAAAAACATCAACCAACACCCCTCTGTTATGGATATAGATTTTACTAGCATTGCACTAATGCAGACTGAAGATGAGAATAGGAATGGATTTCAGGATTAAAAAATATGACCCGCCTTGCGCAGTGTCAAGATGAATAGTGTCAGGAAGGGAATTGAGTAATGGCTTTTGGGATAAAAACATGACCCGACCTTTTCTCTTATGAATATAAATTTCATCAGCAGTGTACTAATGTAGAGCTAACGAAATGCATATGGCTTTGATCAAGTGTACTAATTTAGTGCCAAGACGGAAATGGGAATGGATTTTAGGCATAAAAAACATGGACCCGACCCCTTTTGTTATATAAATTTGATTAGAAATATACTAGTGTATTGTCAAAATGGGAATGGGAATGACAACGGAAAGTGAATAGGTTGCCTGGTCAGAAATTAGCAGCACACTACTCTATTGTCAAGATGGGAATAGGAATGACGATGGAATGAAAAACGGGTTTCCATGTCAGGTTTCTCGGAATAGCTTTTCTGTGTTTAAATTAAAACGCAATTAAGAAATCTTGAAAAAATAAAAGCGCTAGCAGAATCCATGCCTTCATCAATGTCAACAGCAACAACGAGCTTTTCAGATTGCAGGCGATTGCTTTGACGGCCCAGCGGAACTCCACGAATACCAAGCCTCTCCAGATCATCTCTGCCGCCCTCTTCCGAGGAATTTGAAGTTCGCAAATAAGATGCCACTGGATTCAGCGATTGCCCAACCCTGCTATGCTGATCAACCATAGCTTTAACGAATGTATTGTTCCTGTAAGTGTTATTGCTCTGGCCCAAACAAGCCCAATGGCCTATTTGGCTATTGACATTTACATGGTGCAGTCTTTTGCACTGATTATGGAAGAGACCCATTGAGGAAAATCGGGCACCCAGAGGATGGTGATGTTGTAATTCCATTGGGTTTGAAATTGAAATTAGCTTCAGTGGATATTGCAGGATCCACAAGGCCGAAGCCAATCTCTTCGATATCATATCTTACAATTAAAATACCTCAAACAATGGTGATGATAAACTAAATTATAGAAATCAGGGGGGCCCAATTTGGTCTCGACCCCCGAGCAGACATCCCAATTCGACCCCGATGTTGATACGATTGATATATATGGCGCAACTCGGCGTCACCACCAAAAAAGGCAAATCAGGAAATTTCACCCAATTTTAGCTATTTGGCATGCATAAAGCTGAACGGAGGAACAAATTTTGTCGGTGACAATAAATGTCGCCAAAGTCTGATTGCGTTGGAGGAAAAGGCAGGTCGATCTCTTGTCGTCGAGGAGAGCCAAGTGAAGAAGAAAACCCGGAAGGGCCAACGGTAAGTGACACAAATTTGGAGGGAGGGACTGCTGTTTTCTGCAATCCGGAATTGGGGTACAAGGAGCTGCAGGAGCTCTATGGGTTCTGGATAGCCACGTGGACAATTTTCTGATGTGGCCGATTCAGTTACGTACGCTGTGGTTACGTAGATGAATATGCTGTTTGACATAGGGGAGAGGCTTCTATTGTTGTGCAAGGACCAGTAGTAGTTATAGTATTGGTCCCACATATCCATCAAACATAAATTACAAACTCACTAAAATATGCACATAAATATTTGATAATAAGTTATATAAATATGTCCAAAATGGGCCCAGTTTTTTACCAGACCAACAACTGTCATACACCAAGTCTAACATCACAAGTTGACAAGACCTATTGTCTCAAGTACCTCCACTTCTGAATTACCAACTAAGGCAAAATGCACTACAAACATTACAATGCTACCCATCCAAAAGTACAATTATCCCATCAAAAAGTCCCCCACTGATTTTGCATTGGGGCAATAGATCTCATTGTTGCGTAACACCTAGACAAAGACTGGGTAACACCTGCACAAGGACTGAGTACCACTTGCACAAAAATAGGTGAAATGTCTGTCAGCCATATGTACATGTTTGTTTAACCATTCAGCCTATTGAAGACATTAAATGACACCATTCAATTCAGGAAATAGTTTACCCAACCTTTCATTTCAAGAATTAAACACAACAGCCCTGGAATTACAAGAATTAAATTCAGGAAAGCATTTCAATTTAGGAAAGCACAAGGATCAAGCATGAAAGCTTTTCAGCCATTGGATCTTGTACAAATCAATCCACAACACACAATTAAATTTGGGAGATGGCAATCCATGCCAATCTTCCCTAACAATTAAATTCTAGATCATAAAACTATAAAACATCAACTCTTACTGCATTTGAGGCATTCATTATACTCTTAAACTACTGTTGACATACATTTAGAGTTTTCAGACAGTGTTCCATTCATTTTACAGACATACAGTTTTCAGAAAGTGAGTTTTCAGACAGTGAGTTTCCATTTTGCAGACATACAATCCTTTTCAGATAGTGTTCCAGACATACAGACAGAGGACAAAGTGTGCTCAGTGTTACATTCCAGACAGTGTGTGTGCACAGTGTTACATTCCAGATAGTGTGTGTGCACAGTGTTACATTCCGGACGAGTGTGTGCACGGTGTTACATTCCTCTCTTCATCGATTCCTGGAGACAACATACGGGTATTTCGTTGTTCTTCAATAATGTTATTCAAGATATAAGCAGATTTGGATATTGACTTTATATTGAATAAAATCTTTCAATAAAAATATTTCTAACACACAGTCCATGTCCAAATATAAGTCCATTTTAAAACAGGCACTTACTGATTTTAGACAAGTCCATGTAGCTAACAGCCATGTAGGTATCACATATCTTTCTGATGTTGATATTACAAGTAATACATAATTGACAAGTAATACTTCAATGCCAATTAATTCATAACAAAAAATTGAAAGATTTCATGTTATTAGCAGAAATTTTGGAATTCATACATAATTATAGTTTACTCTATACAGTTGTGCTGTAATACTTATCAAATTTCTTAACGATGTTGGAAATTGCAGGTTGTAGCCATGCCAAGAGTTTCTGTTGCAGATCGGATAAGGAACAGGAGGCGAGGGAGAAGGGGGGCCCAACTGCGGAGCAGTTCATCAGATGATGATGTCAATGCTCCCATTGCTCCCAGTAATGTAGTTGAAAAGGACCATGTGGTTGCAGATCATCCCAGCCCACCATCAGCCACAGAGCCACCTTCGACCACAATACAAGGTGCAATTTCAACAAAGAAAATCAGTGCAATCAGAGGTTGGACGAAGGAAGACATGCTTGCTGCAATTGATGACATCGAGTTTAAGGGATATTCAATCCGTGCATCAGCGAAAAAACATGGTATTGCTGCCTCAAACATACATTATTGGATAAATGGGTTGACTAATACAAAGCGCAGAGGGCCTGTTACAGTCATGACTGAAGAGGAGGAAGATGAGGTGGTGGAGTGGTGTAAGAAGATGGCCCTATTGGGACATGGGTTAGAGCTTATCCAACTTAAATCCACTGTAGCTCAAATATGTCAAGGGAGGCCAAACCCCTTTAAAGATGGTTTTTCTGGTAAGTCATGGTGGAGTGGGTTTAAAAAGAGGCATCCAGACCTTGTGTTACATACAACAGAGGGCCTTGACAGAGACCGGGCTTTAAATCTACGCCCTGCAATTTTTTCCAAGTTCTATAACACTCTTTCTGCTGCATATGACCAGCACTCATATGCCCCAGACCACATATGGAACTGCGATGAGACAGGCTTACAGGCAGGAAGAAATTGCGGTATGCGGGTAATTGCAAAGAGAGGGAGTAGAAATGTGCCTAAGATATTGCCTAAGAGCGGGGAGTGGATCACAATTCTTGCCTGTGTCAATGCAATTGGCTCATCTATACCGGTATTTTATCTATTTAAAGGTAAAACTCAACTAAAAAATTACATACAGAATTGTGAACCGGGGGCATGCATGGCTGCACATCCACATGCATGGATGACAAAGGAACTGTTCCTAATTGGCTTTGCCACTTTGCTGCTTCTGTACCGGGTGGTGTCTCGCCTGAAAACAGGCACTTGATGATTTTAGATGGCCATGGAAGCCACATGGCTGTGCAGACAATCGAGGAGGCCAATAAGTTGGGCATTGACCTGTTAACATTGCCGGCTCATACTACTTACAGATTGCAGCCCCTTGATGTGAGCGTGTTTGGGCCTTTCAAGAACTATTTCAGGGTCGAGCGAGCTTCATGGATGGCAAAGAACCCAGGGGTGGAAGTAAAGAGGTTTGAGCTAGCTGAGCTTGCTAAAAAAGCATTTAAAAGGGCTCTCACACCTTCTAATATCAAGGATGGATTTAGGAGGACTGGTATATGGCCACTCAATTATGATGCTCTTATGCATGATACCACATGTAGCCAAGCATTTGAAGTGGAAGATCAAGAAGCAGAGAAATTAGAAGAGCATGTTGGTGCCCAAGAAGATGTAGCTGCTGCTGAAGGTATAATTTCCCTTTCTGAAGGGTTGTTCTGTGGTGGTGATGATGCTGAGCATGTCAGTGAGACACAGTTCAGTGATGAACCAACTAACAATATCAATGAGGCTGTGACACCCACTGATGCAGCTGACAATGAGCAATTGACCATGCCAACCCAAGGAAGTGCACCATCATGGTTGGCAGAGGCCGTGATGAATATCACTGGAAATAATGTAACATCCACCAATGAGGATGAAAGCATGGACATGCCTTCACAACCATGAGGGTTGAACACCGAACTTGTTCATTATTTTGTGGACAATGGATCACTAGAAGAGGAGCCTATTCAGCACGAAGTACCTGAAGAAGACAACAATGGGGGCCATTCAGTTGTCCCAGAAGATGAAATCCAGCAGGCAGGTCTGGAAAAGCAGAGATTACTTGGTGCATTCCTAAAGCTACCAGTAGAGAGAGTGAATGCCTCATCAAGGAACTCAGCCTCAGATTATCTTCGTTTAGGGAGGAGTTCACAATTGCTCACATCTGAAGACTATATGAATTTAATGTTCGAGTCTGAACATAAAAAGAATGAAATTCAGGAAACTAAAAGGAGAAAGAAGGAGTTAGCCAATGAAAAGAGGGTTGCAAGGATTGCAACAGCAGAAGCTCGAGCAAAGGAAAGGTTGGAAAGACAAAAAGCAAGGGAAGATAAGGAACATAAAAAGCAATTGGCAAGGCAACAGAGAGAGGCAAGAAAGGTTCAGCAAGAGTTGGAAAAAGGACAAGGGGTGACAAGCAGAGAAGAACATGGTTCAAGATAGTTTGAGGCAAATAGGTTGATGTCTAACACGCTGGACCACATTGCAGAGCAGACACCATCATTCCAAGACCTGATTAACATCCAAGTCCCTAGCTATCAGGCAGGGGTTAGGCCCACCTCTTATACCCCTACCAGTGCAGGTTTGAATTCTAATTGTGTTTATATGACACCTGCAGTCAGTGCTGGGGTTAGTAACACAAGTGGACACTTGGGCTACTCAGTCCCACCATGGCTACATGGAGCAAATTGGAGTCAACCATATGCCAACATTCAGGCACATCCTAATCATCCATTGTTGGGCAGTCCACCATACTTGGGCAATGCAGGAAATGGAAGCCATCAAGCATAGAGGTGCCATGACTTAATTTTTGTAACTACAAGACACTGTGATTTTGGTAAGGATTAAATAGGTTTGCTAATGATAGCATCCATGGATGTTTGGGAAGCTACAAACATTTTCAAATTAGTATGTATGAAACAGTGTCTAAATCCCCCAAGTTTGTTAATCTGTTGAAGTTATAGCCTTATAGCCTATATCAGATTTTGTATGAAGTTATATATCAAACAGTTTATAATTCCTACATATCAAATAGTTTCTAAATCCTACAAGTTTGTTAATTTGTTGAAGTTATAGCCTTATAGCCTATATCAGATTTTGTATGAAGTTATATATCAAACAGTTTATAATTCCTACATATCAAACAGTTTCTAAATCCTACAAGTTTGTTAATCTGTTGAAGCTATATATCAAACAGTTTATGAAGTTATATATCAAACAGTTCATAATTCCTACATATCAAATTTAAATCTTCCACTTAGCAAAAAAAATTTATATAAGATATGCTTAAACCAACTCAATGTAGCAATATCTACAAGAATAGAAATTAAATTATGGGGCTCTTCTAAAACACTCGTGTTGCAGACACGATTGTACATTAAGATTCAAATAGCTAACAGAAAAATTTATCACCATTTTTTCTTTAGTTAGCTTTTTTGTACATCATTTCAAAGATAAATCTTCCACTTAGCAAAAAAAAAATTATATAAGATATGCTTAAACCAACCCAATGTAGAAATATCTACAAGAATAGAAATTAAATTATATGGCTCTTCTAAAACACTCGTGTATAGTCAAAACATTTATAGACATTAATCTGGATTTCTTTACAGACCGCAGACATCTTAATTTACTATTCTCTTGTAGCTCCTCTCCGAACAAATTAAGATTGAGAGAGAATATAACATATAAGTTTGAATATGCCGTGTCTCAGGTATATCTTGTAGAGAATAAGTAGAAAGATACACTATCTCGGATGTGGTATTTGTTGACAAGACAGAGGATCGTTTATATAAGATCAACATTAGTCATCAAACCATGCACAACGGTCCCAGGACAAATACTCTAACATGTCTGGATTTCTTTACGAGACCACGGAGATCTTAATTCTTGTTCTCTTGTGGCTCCTCTCAGCAAATCAAATTGAAGTATAAGCACAAACGCATGTCCACATCTGACGATAAAGTCAAGAATCTAATTCCACACATATGTCAATATATTTAATCATTACCACAATCTCTGACGCAAGCAATTCATCCAAACCATACACAACGAAGGTCCCAGACAAAATAGTGAAGTCTTTGAGCCTAGCAACATTTAGTCAACATGACCTAAAAGAACAAATTTCAGTCCCAATTGGGCCGGCATCCAATTCAATTCATGTATAATTATATATATACAAAAGCTTGAGCTGGCGGGTCTCCCATAAAATTGCGGCTTAGAGTAATAACCTTCATCCTATATCTAACAGGAATTGTAGACGTAATTGAATCTTTTAATCTTAAAACAGGGCAAAACTCTAGTTAGCAACCAAAAATACTCTAAACAGTCTCCTATATGTTGTAGATTCACATTAAAAGAAGGAAAGGAAAAAGGATAACAAAATCGCATGTCCACATACAGGCAATAAGGGTCAAAGATCAAATTCCACACATATTGCAACAACAATATTTTTAATCATTACCACAATCTCTTACGCAAGCAATTCATCCAAACCATGCACAACGAAGGTTACCCTAATACATAGCTTAGTTCCAGTATTCTAGTAATATGAATGAATACGTGTTGTAACTATTGATAAAACATAGCATTATCTGTAATAAGCATGAAGCTCAGTCAAAGTATAAGCTATATCTATACGATACTTTGAAGCTGATTACCTCATAGTAAAAATTGTGACTCCTTGTAACATGTATGCCTTATAAGTTATAAGCATTGTATAACCAGATCAGGTCCCATTGTTACTGCTTACATTGCAGTATAAGCTGAGCTGTACAACCCTTGTAACATTTGTAATCAGTGTATATGGATCTTACACAATGACGTAATGTAAACATCAGTTTAATCACTTGTATAAAGTAGAGCACATATAAGGTATGGTAATGATAGTGTATAGCTCTTTCGAGAATCTTCATAATAATCGACACTATTACACCCTTGTAAGGATAACTAGATACTAGTGTTTATACCTGTATATAATGCCATAAGTATTGGATACTATGTAATGATTAGTGTATAGCTCGTAATGAGGATGTAAGTACACTGGTTGAAACATGCAACTAAGCTTCTGTATTAAATCTTACAGGATATAATTTGGCACTACTAGTATAACCATAAAAACCTTGTAGTAAGGGTTACGTTTGCAGTATCCTTTTGATTACTGATCTTATCTATGTGGATCCCAATGGTAATCATTCACTACTTTGATTTTATATCTCATAGGTTACTTATCAGTAGTATTGCATGAGTGTAATTACGTAATCAAATCATGTATGTTATCTCTTTTTCATAGCATCATGGCACTCATAGAGCTTACAGACCACAGACATCTTAATTTATTGTTCTCTTGTAGCTCCTCTCCAAAAAAATTAAGATTGAGAGAGAATATAGCTTACACAAAAACGCATGTCCACATACAGGCAATAAGGGTCAAAGATCAAATTCCACACATAATGCAACAACAATATATTTAATCATTACCACAATCTCTGACGCAAGCAATTCATCCAAACCATGCACAACGAAGGTCCCAGACAAAATAGTGAAGTCTTTGAGCCCAGCAAAATTTAGTCAACATGACCTAAAAGAACAAATTTCAGTCCCAATTGGGCCGACATCCAATTCAATTCATGTATAATTATATATATACAAAAGCTTGAGCTGGCGGGTCTCCCATAAAATTGCGGCTTAGAGTAATAACCTTCATCATATATCTAACAGGAATTGTAGATGTAATTGAATCTTTTAATCTTAAAACAGGGCAAAACTCTAGTTAGCAACCAGAAATACTCTAAACAGTCTCCAGTCTCCTATATGTTGTAGATTCACATTAAAAGAAGGAAAGGAAAAGGATAACAAAACTCGCATATCCCCTCTAGGCAATAAAATCAAACAAAAATTCCCCATATTGCAACAACAATACTATTTAATCATTAATCTACGTATAAGCAAGTCATCCAAACCACTTTGAAGGTCCAGGACAAAAAATACTCTAGCATTGTCTGGATTTCTTTACGGATACATACATCTTCATTTACATTCTCTTGGCTCTCTCAAATGATTAAGATTGTGAAGGTATAAACTTACAACGCATGTCCACATCCCCCAGAGATAACAGGTCTGTCATCAAATTCCACACATAATGCAACAACAATATATTTAATCATTACCACAATCTCTGACGCAAGCAATTCATCCAAACCATGCACAACGAAGGTCCCAGACAAAATAGTGAAGTCTTTGAGCCCAGCAACATTTAGTTAACATGACTTAAAAGAACAAATTTCAGTCCCAATTGGGTCGGCATCCAATTCAGTTCATGTATAATTATATATATACATTACCACAATCTCTGACGCAAGCAATTCATCCAAACCATGCACAACGAAGGTCTCAGACAAAATAGTGAAGTCTTTGAGCCCATCAAACCTCGGAAGTTCAACTTCCGTGGACTTATCAACTAGCAGATGTGGACCAGAGCAAAACCAGCAACCCAACAAATCAGTATTGCCAGTTTCTTTAAATGCTTGTACCACATAGAGACAAGATTATCTTTCACTCGGGAGTTTTACACAAGGAAACACATTCTAGATGGCCATGGAGTATAAAGAAAATATATAGATAGCAGAGAGCACTGGAGATTGAGAATTAAAAATGTATTACCACTGTGTTTGGACACTCAACTGCATAAAGACAATACAGAGAATCTCTCCCACTCAAGAGGCTAAACAAGGGAATGAACTCTAGATGGCATTGTAGTACAGAAGATGACTTTGGAAATGAGAATTGAAATCCTGCAGAATCTTTAAAGCTACGGCAAAAGTCAAAACCCAAAACCCTACATTCCACTGCTGCAAAAAAGAAAAATCAGGCGTTTACAAAACCCAAAACCCTACATTCCAATCAAACACTGTAAAACCACTCAAAAGAGAACATCTCCTTAAGGTTAAATGTGTTTACAAACACATAGATATGACTGGTAGGACAGAGTCCTACCTTAAAAATCTTATCCTTCCAGGCTTCCTCCTTCATTCCACAGAGTCCTGCATTCCATCGTCCTTGCCTTCTCCACTGACCTGCAAAAAAACAAAAACACAATCATTCAGAAAGCACCCACATTAAAAAAAAATGCAAAACACTTCAAAAAAAAAAAACTTACGCACCTGAAAGCACGCGCTGAAAAACGCACCACCACAGAGCCGATAAAAACCACCACAGAGCCTAGAAAAACCACCACAGAGCCGAACTAAAACCAACACTGCGCCGAGCAAAGTTAAACAACTACAGAGCCGAATAAAATTACGACAGGGCGAAGGTAAACCAACTACAGGGCCGAGGCATGACAAAACCTCGCCAAGCATAAATAGCAAACAGCCGACCCATAACCACACAGCGCCGAAGAAAAACAACCAAAGCGCCGAGGTTAAACCACCAGCTAAGTGAGGTTGAACAGGCAACGATTTTCCACCACCCACGATTGCAATGCTGCTGCAACCGAACTAGGACCAGGGGAGCTCCACCCAGGAGAGCAGCGGCGCCATCGCCAAGGATGGAGCGCGCGGACAGTGGCGGCGGAGGCGTCGGGCATTGGAGCCAATCATCGCAACAAACGGAGAATGCAATAGACAGCAACCAGACCCGGACCGAAAAACAGCAGTTTGTCGACAAGGCTGGACAAAAGGGCGGGAGTAGACCGGCTGGACCGGTTGTTCGACGGCGTGACCGGCTGCACGTGACTGGCATGTGAAAGCCATGCCAGCCAACACCTGTCGTACATGAGCTGGCATCGGTTGACGTGGCCCGGGTCCAGTCAGCGCTGAGGTGTTCAGCGACTGACGCCTCTCCCCTATCTCTGTTCGGTGCTTGAGCTTGATAACAAATATTCAAAAATGGATGCCAAAATAGATGCTTGAGTTTTACAAGAGATATTCAAAATGGATATGGAAATTTGGGTGTTTGAGCTTTATAAAGGATAACTCAAAACAGATGTTTGTGTTTTGATAAGATATTATTCAAAATTTATCAAAATGGATTTAGAAATCAAATTTATTAAATAAAGGTTTTTATTATTAATAGAGAATGGGTTTGAAGTCAAGTTTTACTAGCACAACCGATTGAGGATGGGCTTTGTTGGCAAGGCGACCCAGAATCAAACCTCACGGGTGTGGTTGTGGCCTGTGCTAGGGGGACGAGACATGCTAAAAAAATATAGTCAGCTAAGGTCTAGTGTGGCCCAGGTCGAGTGTGATCCCCAGGTGACTTTAACAGCGTGGATGCGCTTGGGTCATGGCTCCTCAAGCCACAGTTTGAAAATAAAAAGTGCGGCCCAGGCCGGTTGCGATCCCCGGGTGATTTCGACAGCTTAGATGCCCCTAGGTCGTGGCTCCTCAAGCCATGGTTTGAAAATAAAAATTATCACATTTTTTTTACGTTAAAGTTTTTAATAATAATTGAGAAAGCTTGCCCCCGTAGGGTCATTCCAAGTGGCGTGGTTTTCCTTAAATAACAATGATGAGTTAACTTGCATTCGTGGATAGTTGTCAAAGATAGTTGTCCCCGACATTGGTTTGACAACTAAGTTATGATAGGTTTTCCCACTATTAAAAAAATAATTAAGAATGGATTTGAAAATCAATTTTGATTATAAAGTTAATTAGGCTTATTTAAAAGTGGATATAAGAAATGATTGTTATCCTCCATTTAAATTCAATTCTTATAAATGATATAATAAACTTTGTAGCTTAATTAGTGGAGTCCTCATTTGACAAATTTGATAGAAATTGCATTGTTCAAGAATTCTAACTGAAAATCATGAGACTGTTATGTATATTTTATTAATTATTAGTTAGATATAGTTATCTTAGGTTTATTAATGTGGAAGGGCATGATCAAAGATCATGCCTCTTCACCAAGGGACACTATGAGGCTATATTTAAAGCCTCGGTGATTCTCCATTGTAATCATATATCATCTTTTATCAATAATAATATATACTTATAAAGTTTACCAGAGTTTTTACACTCCATTGGTATCAGAGCCATCGCTCTTCGGGATCTGTGTGATCACCCAGAATTAAGGAATTACAAGAATTCCAGATTGCAGATTTTTTTTTACCAAGTGCTTGTGGGTAGCAGCATTTGTTTAAAAAAAAAAATTGCAGATTTTTCCCACAATTGCCCTCTTTAAGAGAGAAGGAAAGTTAACATAAGGGGGAAATAAATTAAAAGGATAAAAAAATATTTAAAAGAAAATAGTTCCAAAAAAAAAAAAAAGAGAGATATATATATATAAAGAAGTACATATATGTACATGTGAAGACAAAGTAAAATTAAAAAGAAGAGTAATTGCTCGTGGTTTACAAGCTCGTGGTTTTGGAGCCCATGGTATTAAAACCCATTCCCCCTTTTCAAAACAAAGTGACTTTTCAAAGTTAACAATTTTTTTTCCTCATATATATATATATATATATATATATAATTCAAATAATAAAATAATTATTATTATTATTATTATTTAAAAAAATATATCATATTTTCAAAGACAACATTACAAGAGAAGGTACTAGTGGTGAATGACATATGCCAAAAAAGATAAATCTTAAGTGAAGAAAATTGTCAAAAAAATACAGCTTTGAGGTCAAAGCTCTTAAGGAAAAGGGGATAAGCACTAATTACAAGGAGTATGAGGAGTATATCTTCATCAATGACGATGGCCGATCAGATAGAAAAGGAAATATGGCTAAAACGTATGGAGGCCAAGGAGAATCTTAACAAGGTAATGCAGACATTTAATGCCATTATGGACAAGTTAGATCTAATGCAAAAACGTCAACAGAACAACTCAGCTAATTTAGAAAATTCTGAAGATAATATGAAGGAAGATTGTTTTGTAAAACAAGAAGATGAAAAATCTAATGTAGAAAAACAAAGAATGAGAGAAGGCAAGTGCAAGCGTTACGGTGAACATTGGGACCCTAAGCATAGATGTGCTAATGGAAAAGCGAAAAATTTATACAATTGTGAAGCAACTAATGACACTAACAATCATGATTCATATATAGAAGGATTAGAAGACAACTTAGAGTTCTCTCCAAAGGTAGATGGTGAAACCATTCCGCAAGTGTCATTATCAGCTATGACAGGCTTATCACAACCTCAGACCCTAAAGTTAAGAGGACATATCAAGAAAAACAACGTAATGGTTCTCGTCGACACTGGCAGTACCCACAATTTTCTAAATTTAACCATGGCGAAAAGACTTAACATCTTTACCTTCCCCATGCCTAATATGAAGGTGATGGTGGCCGATGGTAAGAAGATTGAGCAAGTAGGGAAATGCCATAAGGTCAAACTACAGATAAAAAACTTTCATTTAGAATCTCCATTCTACACTGTTCCATTACGAGGAGTAGATGTGGTGTTAGGAATTCAATGGCTACAAACTTTAGGTACTTATTATGCCAACCATCAGAAGCAGTTTATAAGCTTTAAGTGGAAAGGACAGAAACACAGGTTGTATGGATTCCAAGTCCCCGAAAATCAAGTCGTATCTTCATCTCCGATGATGAAGATGAGTCGACAAGGAGCGCCAACATCTACGGTACAATGTCATCAGTTAGATATGTTATCTACAAAAAGGAATCACGAAGAGTCACTAGAAGAACAAGGAATAGTTCGGAAACACGAAAAAATACTCCAAGATCTACCCATAAAAGTGCCTCCCGATAGGAAAATCAAATATCCAATAGAAGTCAAGACAGGATCCGACCCTGTCAATATCAAATCTTGTCGCTATCCACATCACCAAAAGATTGAACTCGAGAAGATGCTCCATGATCTTTTTAAAATGTGGGAAACTAGAGCCCGCCGCTCGAGAAACCCAGGCATTCGTGAACGATGTGCTTCATTACATATGCTTTGAGGACAAAGCATCTTTAAGAGAGGGGCAATGTTATGTATATTTTATTAATTATTAGTTAGATATAGTTATCTTAGGTTTATTAATGTGGAAGGGCATGATCAAAGATCATGCCTCTTCACCAAGGGACACTATGAGGCTATATTTAAAGCCTCGGTGATTCCCCATTGTAATCATTTCTCATATTTTATCAATAATAATATATACTTATAAAGTTTACCAGATTTTTTACACTCCAGAGACACAATTCTATTCTACTGATCTGCGGAATGAAATTCACAATTTAGAACAACATGAATAGACATGCAATAAGAAAAACCATAAATACATAGTGATTTCTAGGGGAAACCCAACTGGAAAAAACCCTCAAGTCTCTTTGCATTAATTAGTTGAATTGAGAAACTATTACAGTTGCTAGCTCCAACTCTAAGTTCAACCTGTAAAAGAATAATTGTTCTCCTGCTCGATGACAGCATATGACCAACACTTAGCCAAATATCAGTTCACTAAGGCTCCTATTTCCTTGCACAATTCCTAAGGAAATTAGCCCCTATTATTTAGGAATTTTCCTCCAATTGATTGCACAATTCCCAAGGATTGACCATCTGACTGCGTGCAACACTTGTACACTCAAACTAGTTTATAGTTGCTTGTTACACTGCCTTGTCATTTCAACTTCAACTAAGGAACTCGAATTCTCAACATGCACTAGCGATTTTAGGTTGATTGATCAGTTAACTAACAGATCTTTGAGTTAGACAGTTGTCCCAGTGCACAACTGACCTTCAACTGACTCTAACAATAGTTAGAGGCCAGTTAACTGTATACAACTAAAAATAACTAAACTGGATTACTAAAATTTAGCAATCACACATGGTTAACTAAACTCCAAGTCCTCTAACTCAAATTTACTGAGTAAACTGAGTGACACAAGCCATGTCACACTAGCTAATTGCCTCCAAGTTGTCCTGCTTATGTGGAAATTCGATTTACTCCGATTTGACTAAAGCTAAAGTCAAATTGAGCATTTCCTGCTACATTTTTTCAACACTCCCTATAGAATTGAGCCTTTCCTTAGTTGGAATGTATTGTAGCAACATAATTCTCCTCTACACACAGTCTCGCAAATGATGATGTCGGACATCAACTTGTCATGAAATACTGAATTCTCAAAGAGCTTAATGCAACTCTGATTATCACAATATATCACTGTCGGATCCATCTCCTCACTGAATAGTCCCACAAGAATTTTCCTCATCCAGATTGCTTCACATGTTTCTTAACTTGCAACCATGTATTCAGCCTTTGCTGAGCTAAGCGCCATAGACCTCTGCTTCTTGTTATACCAAGAAATAGTTGCGGACCCAACACTGAAGATAGCACCTGATGTACTTTTCCTATCGGATGGACTTCGTGCCCAATCTGCATCGGTGAAACCTTGCAGCTTCACTCCCTATATCCATATATACCATAATCCATATTGGGTAGTGCCTCTTAGGTATCGTAACACATGCTTTTCTGCCTTCCAATATAATTTGGTAGACCTCATCATAGCTTATGATCTGAATGGAAAGTAGCACCCGCCCATGGCATTCTTCCACCCATGGAATTTACCCATGGTATTGTAAGTGGCATCCACCCATGGTATTTATCCACCCATGGAATTTACTCATGGTATTATAAGTGGAATCCACCCATGGTATTCATTCACCCATGGTATATACACACCCATGGAATTTAACTGTGGTATTGTAACTAAAAAATGCAATAAGTAACAAGTTGCATTTTGTAAAAGGACAAATTTTCCACCACAATGTAGTTTTTACAATTATTCTCTATTTTAATAAAAAGTTTCTTGGTGGTTTTGTTTACTGTGTGTTTTCATCTTTTTCTGGAATTTCAATTTTCCAGATCTTAGGGGCCTCCCCCAAAGATCTAGATTAGTGGTATCAGATCAGGTTACGACTCCATGGGAATAAGGGTTTGAAGCACAATGATGGATGAAAACTAGAGCATCAATCTTCATCAAAATTCATGCAAGTGCCATGACCTCCATAGAGAATTTCGGAAGGTTCAAAATATCTCATTTGAAAGAATTTTATGTTAACTCAAATGGGCTTTTTACAGAATTTGATTTTGTTTCCCGATTTGAGAAATATGAGCAATTGAAGTTACATACATCTCGATCGTTGCGCGACTACACGTACCATGAGTTTCATGAATCATTTACTCACTCCATAGGTCACCAAAGTTCAAGTGTCTTATATCAATGGAAATATATCTTCAATGCCTCAAATAGGTCTTTGACAGAATCTGATTTAATCACCTGTAGCAAAATTTATCAGCAAAGTCGCAGCAAGAGGTCTATTGCTTAAAAAAAATAATGTGAAAGAAGTCTTTACAACATCTCATTGGATAGGATAATCTACTAGACAAGCCACCATACTTTTACCAAGTAGACTGACAAGCATCATGGTTATGGGTTAACCACACAAAACCCTTGTCATTGAAGTCCATTTGTTAGGCCACACATTGTTAGTATCATAGTTGGTCACAAGCATTACAGGGTATCTTTACCATCGGATCTTCATTTGTCATGGTTATGGGTCATCCACAATGTTAGTATCACAGCTATATGATATCTCTATCCTCGGATTTTCGTTCATCATGGTTAATTGGGTTAACCACACAAAACCCTTCATATTCAACAAAGGTTTCTCAGGAGGGAACTTCACGCAATGGGGACCTTTACTTCTGAAGGAGGGAGGAATGATCTAAATGGAAAGTGGAATCCACCCATGGTATTCATCCACCCATGGTATTTATCCACCCATGGAATTTACCCTGTTAATTTTTCATAAAGAAACATTGTT
Source organism: Pinus albicaulis (assembly GCA_034641835.2). Lineage (NCBI taxonomy): Eukaryota > Viridiplantae > Streptophyta > Pinopsida > Pinales > Pinaceae > Pinus > Pinus albicaulis. The sequence goes on from CM076579.1 coordinate 49,479,457, forward strand.
CTTTACTTTGATAGTTACATTTATTCATTAACATGTTGCATTCACCCCAAATAATTTTTCCAATGTAAAGATTTATATCATTAACCATCAGAAAATGAAACTATGCAGAAAAAACAACACCATGATCATCGTCATCATCATCTAAACAACGGAAAGTAAAAGATCAAAGGAAGAGAAGCATGAACACATAGAATCACACCAGGATTGGTCTGAGGCCAAGGAAAAACCCACTATGGCGAAAACCCTTGGAAATTCTTCTTCTTAGATCTTCATTGAATGGTCCAGCAACAAGAGTACAATGATCCATGAGTACATATCTTTACGATGCAGAAAAAAAATAGCATACAAGCACTAAAACCATACCCATACTTCTGCTTGAAGGAAATTGAATCTGAGAACTGAAATGCACTGACACTAGTTGTAGCAAACTAATGAACACAACTGATATTGAATGAGGATTGAAGATAAATCTGCAGCATAAACAAATAAATCTGATCTATAGATCTAGAGATCTATAATACCAAAACATGAATCTAAAATATCGCCAAGTGATCTCAACTTTGAAGTCCTAGATATGAATCCAGGAGTCTATCAATGACATTCTCACACAACTGTGACTAAACGACTAAAGTCTAGAAGCATTGTGCAATCAACTGAAGGTGAACCAAATTAGATCTACCCAGTAACTCTCTGAGCCATGGCCTTAACATGCTCAATATGTGGCTGAAGGACTCTGAGCCGCTACCACAATGTTTGTGCCCGCGACTGAGGGTTTGAATACATTAGAACCCTGGTCGCGCCCTAAAGCCATCTTGCCAGCGACTTTGGCACCTTGGTCGTGGGCACAACACAGTTGTTTGTGGGTTGGCCTATGTTAGGGCCCTTGCTAAGTTTCATGGTAGATCTCATACTAAGGCAACATCCAAATGTGCTCATCAATCCAAAACATCATTAGTTCATTCATGCAACTACATATCATGGGAGAAATATCTCAACCAAATAAAAGATGTTTGGTGGCAATTCTGAGTGAAGCAGCTCAATCATGAATTCAATCATGTTCTATACACATCATATAGGGATGAATGTTCAACACAAGACATCAATGCTTCAACCAACTACCAGATGCCATATCACGTTCAATAAACATTTGAACTTTAAATCAGAGTATTCAAGGATTTATATTACACTAAGACATTTCAATAGTCTTGCTATATGAAATTTCTTTCTCGAATTCCAGAGATCAATTTATCATGCCATGATACATCATTACGATATTCAAAAGTCATCTCTCTCTTACTTAGATTTTCCATAGGTGCATCACCTGTCAATGATATACTATCAATATGTATAATCAAATCCATAATAAAAAATCAAAGGTCATACCTTGGAACTCATTATCCTGACCTAGTCACATATAAACAAATATAAATCAAGGATTTTGCATCACGCAACACTCTCTATGAGCCTAAGGCCTTATCATGCCGACATATCCAGCCTTACTAAATCAACTCATCTAGGTTTAGAAGCTTGTCACAACTATTATCAAAGATATTTATTTCATAGTTATCAATTCTTTCAACTAGAGACAGGTAGCACACATATCAAGTCTTTACTTCATTTCGTGTCAAGCTCTCAAATTTGTCATTTATCATGTAATTATAAGTCATTTTTGTCATTAGATATAAGTGCATACATATTATGATTAAGTCATGCATGTTCATACTACGTCACAACAACCATTGTGCTAAGAACAAGGATGCCAATATAGAACCATGAATCTGTATACTCACATACGACATTGAATGTCACTATGCCCACATAACATAGTCATCTCGGAAAATCAACCATCACCAGATCAAATCATGTCAAATCAAAATGTGCAATCACTGTAATATCTATAAATCCAGACATGTCTCAATCATTAAGCATCATGTCAAAAGTACCAAACCCAGCTTATCAATATCAATCATCCAAAACATGATGACATATCCATATGAATGTCTCGGTCACCTGCACACACATGTTCGGTTAAAACATATGAACTTTCCAGACTAACAGATCTTAGTGTTATCTACAATACATCTGCAGACTTGGCATTTTCCAAGTGACTATATGATTTCATGCTCAATTCCAACAATACCAAAAAATAGTTCACAACGACAAAACAAATTAGAGATCCATGGATTCAGAGTATAGACTGAATTCATTATACATAAATTTAATTATGTGTCTCTCAGGCATAGTCACATCTATGAGCCTTCCTTTGTGCTAATGAGGTTCAAACCTCTGTTGTAGATCAACAATTTCAGATACTTAAATCACATTTCAATAGATCATAAACTGGCAACATGAAAAAAAGAATCTTTTAGGAGAGAGGTTCTCCCTCTAAATGAGAATCCACTTCATTCATGTCATCAACTTGTCTTTATAGGGATCAAGCAATAAAAGATCTATCATAAACACATATCTATCATCATCATCAATATCATGTCATCCATCTTTCATCAAGGGCTAGAATAGAAATATTAGGGTGGTAGGCTGATGTGACATCACAACCTTAAGATCCAATAACAGTACATCAAGTTAAATAATTTAATTTAATAATAGGTGGTTTAACCTCGAGAAGCCCTGGTTGGTTCTTTTGGTTTGAGTCCCACATTCATGCTTGGAATATGGCATGGGGATGAATGGCTGAAGAGATATTTGGCTCAGCCAATCTATGGTCGGGTGGAACGTGATAGTCCCATACCTGGTTGGAATTTGCATTCATTAATAAGATGTTATTTCCTTGGTATCTTAAGTGTAAATGGACTGAATTATATATGGCATTTATGACTGTTGTATCCTCATTATTTTTGTTGTTTATATGTTGGCTATGGATATGTTTTATGACAGTGAAAAGGTATGGTTCTCGTCATGTTTAAATTGTAAATGAATGAGCAATTAACATATGAACCAATAGATGGTAATGCATTTAATGATATAAGGCATCAATTATTCTTAGAAATTCTCAGATAAGTATAAGACCCCTATGCTCAGATATGTTATTATGACTTGTAGAATGCATCTTTGCGACACGTTTGACGAAATACCTATCATGGCTAGTAAGGGTCCAATCAAGTATTTGTTCAATAATTTTCATTGACATCATTGTATCTATGTTTCATTTCATTTTTATAAAATTTATGAATTTTTTGATAGTGGCTGGGTCCTAGCCATGGAATTTAGCCTTAAATCTCGTAGTTGTTGGCATAACACTGGCAGAAAAAGGGCAGAGTCACACTCAAGCAGGCTCATGGGAGCGACTTGGACCCACAGTCATTTCGAGGGCTTGGCAAGGGAGCGACTGGGACCCACAGTCACTTCGAGGGCTTGGCAAGGGAGAAACTATGGCTCTAGGAGCATGAATTGCTAAGTTTCCTCAGGGGTTGGTCACCTAGAAAGGTGGGGTAACTCCTGGAAGTTCTGTTGGTTGTGTGGATGATCAATTTGGTTGTGTTTTTTCGGTTCCACTTCCTAAAGGTGACCTAGGAGGTTGAATCAGATCATAGTAGCCTCTCGTCACATGTTTACCCCAGCGGACTGGTTAACTTGGGAAAATGTGGGAGGAGGGTGTTACAGAGTGGTATCAGAGCATGGTTGATCTGTATGAGATATCAATAAAAATTTTCTTGAGGGTTTGCAAATTACAAGTGTTTAAAATGATTTTTTGAAAGTTTTATGTTAAATTTTAAACACATAAAGCATGTAAATAAACTCTGAAATATACAGAAACAATGGACAAATGCACCATAATAATAACCACAAAACAACAGATGATGAAGGAGTTCACCCCTCCTGAGCTATGTCTCCTTGGTCCAGCTTCCAATGGCTTGCCCCTCTTTCATTATGCTCAAAATGGTGACTACATACATTTATAGTGCTCAAATGGCTTCAAAACATGTTCCATCAGCTTCCAAATGCCCAAAAATGTCTGTCTAGCCTCTTTCTGATCTAAAATTGGTCAAAAACCAGAGAATTTATGAGCCTCCCTAGTTTTCCTACTAACTGCTCCACAATTTCCCAAAATCCAGACTGGTCCTACAAATTCGTCCCATTTTGGGCTAACGAAGCGAAAATTTCCCGGAAGTCTGGGCGAAATTGTCGGACCGTTTAAATGTATAATGGTGCTTATAATCCGATTTTTGAATAAAACCAATATGGTGCCGATTACAATTTTTTTATAATAAAAATAAGTCGGCGGTTAATTAACTACCGACGGTTAGAGCCTTAGCACTCACATAGGCCAGTTTGGGCAGCTACGGTTACGACAGTGGCTTTCCATCGGCGGTCACAACAAACGGCTTCGATGGCGGTCACCTACCGTGGTGACGGTGGCAGTTTGGGGTGACGGTTAACCTCTGTGTCGCGCCCTTGGTTTTTTCGAGTGGTCACATCATGTGTTGTTTGGTGGGGCCAGGGCTTAGCCCCATTTATTCGCCACATACACTATAACATAAGTTTTCAACCATAGACTTAATATGAAACAATGATAGTGCATTGGTAATGCTTTGCATTGTTACAAAGGAGGTCACGATATCGAATCCCACGAAGGTGCAGTTTGACCCTTAACAAATTTTGGTGGCCTCCCGTGCTGCCACGTGGCGGCCTCCAGTTGGGCCACATGGCAACATGTGTTTGGCCACAACAATAACCAATCAAAACTCGTTCAAGATAGAGCCAATAAGAAGCGGCCAAGTGGGAAGGCCAGATTGGCCTAAAAAAATACCTTTCAAACAACTAGAAGAGGCCACGTTGCAGCCTTCCATTGGCCCAAAATACACAGTCACCTGTCATTTTTTTTGCAAAATTTCCTTTTGGAAAAGCGGACAGAATGTGTTTCTGGGAACATACAGTGTCGGTTTTCCGCGAAACGAGTTGCGTCGGATTCATAACGATGATTTCTACACGGTAGTTCAGGTTCCACACCATTCTGACAACTTTCATTTTTGAGCATAATTTTTAGAACCTAATCACTCCTCCCCACTGGAAACTTTTAGACCCCAAAATATCACTTTCAATTGTTCAACGGACGAGGGTACATTTCTGTCACCTTTCCAATCTTGATCCATTTTTCCTTGCTTGAATTTTTTCCTTTGAGCCCCACACGAAGGTACTCCACATTCCCTCATTTTGAAGACCTTGTTCTTCTGTCAAGAATGGTGTCTTATTATAGTTCATCAAGGTATTCAGGAGAAAAATCCTTAATGTAAGGAATATGAACATGTTCTCCTTGATATTCAATAAAAGGAGGCTCATACAAACTTAAGTTATCAACATTACAACAACATAAGTTTACATATATGAAGGTAAATCCAACCTGAAGGCATTATCACCAATATTTTCTAAAATTCTGAATGGACCATATTGAATTGGTTTTAGTTTTTTACCTTCTCCTTAAAGCCTTTATTTGCTAATGTGAAGCCAAAATTCATCACCGACTTGGAATTTGTGATCTACACGATGCTTATCATGCCTTGTCTTGAACTTGACTCGGCTCCTTACCAGTTGTTCTTGGACTGCTTAATACACCAATTGGGTTTGTTCAATGAACCTCTTAGCTTTGTCTATGTCACTATGAACATCAATAGCAACATCCTTTCAAGAAATTAAATCCAAAGGATATTTAAGCAAGTATCTTAAACATGCCTCAAATGGCGATGTTTGAGTTGAAGAGTGCTTGGCCTGGTTATAAGCATGTTAAATGTAGTGCAAGTTTTCATCCCACAACTTAGGATGCTTGTTGCAATAACCACGAAGAAGATGTATCACCATCCTATTTACCACCTCTGTTTGATCATCCGTTTACGGATGAAATGTTGTACTCTTTTTGAATTTGGTGTCCATGAATCCCCACAAGCTTGACCAAAAGTTCCCAACTAAGCAGGAATCTTGATCAATAAAAATTGATGTGGGCCATCCAAAATGCACCCATACATTCTGAAAGAATAAATGAGCAATTTTTTCAATTGTAATTTTCTTTCTACATGGCATCAAAATACACATTTTTCTGAACCTATCCACAACTACAAAAATATAATCATGATTCCTCTTTGACATATGAAGATCTCCAACAAAATCCATAGAAACACTCTCCCATGGACGAGAAGGTACTGGGAGTGGAGTGTACAATCCTAACTTTCTATTGCTAGGCTTACTGACAGCACATAATGAACAACCTCTAATAAAATGTGACACACTTTCAAGCATACGAGGCTAATAAAAATACCTCTGTAGATGTGCCACCGTCTTACTTACACCAAAATGACTAGAAATAAGAGAAGTATGCACCTCTCTTATAATGTTAACTCTTTCTCCTTGTGGAATACAAAGCTTACCAATATGGTACAACAATTTATCATACATGTGATAATCCAATTCCTCTACTTGGTTCCCTTGAATTAAAGTTGCATATACATCTTGAAAATCACTATCTAAAGCATATTGTTCAACATAGCTCTCATGCAAAACAAAATTATGCTTAAGAATAGTAGAAACACTAAAAATAGGCCTAGAAAGAATGTCAACAACTTTATTGTAGATACCTTTCTTATACCTTATCACCAAGTGGAATTGTTGAAGAAAACCCATCCTTTAGAAGTGCCTCGATAGCTACAACTTTGTTTGCGATTGCAAGTATTGCAATGGTTGATGATCAATGTGAATGATTGTTTCCTTACCCATTAATTAATGTTTCCACTTTTTTCACACTTTGCACCGATGCATATAACTCCTTGTCATATGTCGGATAGTTAATCACTGAACCATTAAATTTTTTTGAATGAAAGCAGATAGGCTTACCATGTTGCATGAGGACCACACACATGGCGTAATCACTCGCATAAGTTTGAATCTCAAATGACTGTCTCAAGTATGGAAGTGCAGGTACTGGAGATGAACTGATCTTTTCTTTCAATGCATCAAATGCCTTTTGTTGTTTACCTCCCCACTAGAAGACATGCTTCACACTTGTCAATGCATGCAATGGAGCTACGATAGAAGAGAAGTTAGCAATAAACTTCCTCCAATATTGGGTTGCTCCCAAAAATCTTCTTACCTTAGTAACTGTTTTGGGCTTTGGCCAATTCAAAATGACATCAACCTTGGAGGGATCTATTTTCAATTCACCTCTCCAACAATATGACCCAAATACACTAAATAATTTTTTCCAAACTCACACTTTGACATTTTTAAAAACAATTGTTCTTTCTTCAAGACATCAAGTACTTTTTTGACATGCATGACATGTTATTCAAGAGATTTACTAAAAATCAAGATGTCATCTAATTAGACTATCACAAAATCATCTAGAAATGGCTTCAATACATCATTCATCACATGCATAAAGGTAGTCGGAGCATTGCAAAGACCAAAAGGCATAACAAGCCATCCATACAAACCTTGCTTTGTTTTGAATGTTGTCTTCCATATGTCACCTTCAACAATTCTAATTTGATGATAACCACTCCTTAAGTCCAACTTAGCAAAATATTTTGCATATTTCAATTGATCAAGTAAATCATCAATTGTAGGAAGTGGGTAACGGTTCTTTACCATAATTTTTTTCAATGCACGGAAGTCCACACACATGTGCCATGTTCCATCCTTATTTGGCACCAAAACAATAGGTGACCTACATGGCGAACTACTTGGCCTAATGATCCCTTTGTCCAAAAACTCTTGAATTTTTTATTATAATTTGTGCACTTTCCAACACTGACATCCTATACATTCCAATGTTAGGAAGAGGACAATCTTGTTGCAATTGTATTTCATGTTGGATTCCCCTCTTGGGAGGAAATCCTTTTGGCTCCTGAAACATCTCATCATAATGGTTAACAACCTCAAACAAATCAGATTTTAATCTTGAATCAAAACCTTGAAAAGCTTCATTTTCAACATCATTCTTTTGCTTGACCATTAGAAGCACTAAAATATTGCTAAAGTTAATGAGTCTCTTCATTTGTCTGAAATTTACAAGTTGAAGATTTAGTTTCTTTTGATATTCTCTAACAATGTATTCTATGCCATCTTTGAACAAGTGATACTTTTTTTCATGGCGATGGAAAATATCTTTTCTATCATACAAATATGGGCTTCCCAATACAATTTCAGAAATGTCAAGTGGTACTACATCAAGTTCAAATTCATCAAGAAAGTTTCTTGTAATTGCAAAGTTAAAGATGCATTTCCTCGTAACTTGTAATTTTGCATTCTTGAATATCCAACCTAAAGGATAAGGTCTTGGATGAGTAATGGTCTCTAATTTTAGTTTCTTGACTAAGCCTTGGGAAATCAAATTTTCTTGTGACCCACTATAAAAAAGTGTATCAATTTTCGTGTGCTTTGAAATAAGCCGAATATGGAAAAGTTCAATTCTAGTTTTCTCATCTTGAGTATCATTAGGACAACTTGAAGAGCTAGTGCTTGCTATGTCCTTTAGTTTCATTCCCATTGCTGTGATATTTGTTTCATCTCCCGAATTAGAGCCTAAGTCATGCTGTGTAGTTGCAGTTGTCTTTTGCTTCCCTTTGTCATTAAACTTCTTTGGTTTCATCTTAGGATGAAGCTTCCAACAATGAGCTTCATCATGACCCTCTTTGGAACAATTTTTGCATGTTAGTTTTTCTCCCTCCTTTTTGACAGATGCTTTATTGTTTCCTTTCCCTTTGACCTTGTTCTTACCCTTGTCTCCACTTTTGAATGGATTATTGCTACCCTCTTGTGGAATCTTTTTCCCTCTTGGTTCAAGATGAGTTGCCTGGACACAAACTTCATCTAAACTTGTAAGATTAAACATAAGGATAATATGCCATAAGTAATTGTGTAAACCCCTAATATATTTCAACAAAGTGTCTTGTGAATTCAAATCTACACCTAATATCAAGCATCTTCTTCTAAATTCTTGAGTATTTCTTTGAACACTTTGACCCTTTAGTTGTCTAAAATTCTGCCAATCCATTATAGCCTTTTGCATATAAGCTAATGGATAAAATTGTATTCTAAGTGTAGCAATAAAATCTATCCAAGAGGTGGATACCTTACCATACTTTTTCATATCCTCTTGTGTTTTGGCTTCCAACTAAATCAAAGCAACACTTTCAAACCTCAACGAAGGCAACTGAATCTTTGTTTCATCATCTTTGATGTTTTGGATCCTGCAATAAAATTCAAGTTGACGAACCCAATTTTGAAGTATTTCAGCATTCACTTCACCATTATACATAGGCAGATTAAATTTGATATCAAGTTTTAATAAGGGAGTTTTACCATGCACCCTTAGGGTATGTGGAGGTGTTTGAGTAACATCGGTTGTGGAAGAGGAAGAAGATGAGGGTGAGGATGGAGGTGAAGATAATGGTGGAGAAGAGGGTGGTTTGTCACCATTTCCCTTTGAAGGCTTCTCATCATCTCCAGAAGAACCCTCTCCTTTTGAATGCTTGAAAATTCCCCCGTGCAATCTTGAAGTCCTCTCTTCATAGATAACCTTGACCATTTCAGTCCAATCAAAGAAAGCTTTTCTGAAATTATTTTCATCATCTGACATGTTATCAGTTCCTCCTTCATGAGACATGCTTGATGAATCTTCAACTACAATTTGAGGAAGGATTTGTGGTGGATCTTGATGCAAACTTGCTCTCCTTATGCTTGACATAAATTGAGTACTTGCAACCAAAAGATTTCCTTCTCCTCTATTGAGCTTCAAACTTGCAAGCATCACATACACTCGCAAACAATTAAATCCTCACAACAGCAAAGAAAACCTAAGCTATGATACCAAACTTGATCTGTATGAGGTCTTAATAAAATTGTGCTTAAGGGTTTGCAAATTAGTGTTTAAAACGAGTTTTTGAGAGATTTTATGTTAAATTTATGTAAATAAACTCTGAAATATACAAAAACAACATAAAAATGCACCATAATAATAACCACAAAACAACATATGATGAAGGATTTCACCCCTCCGGGGCTACGTCTCCTTGGTCCAGCTTCTAATGGCCTGGCCCTCTTTCATTATGCTCAAAATGGTGATTACATACAATTGTAGTGCTCAAATGGCTTCAAAACCTATTCCATCATCTTTTGAACGCCCAAAGATGCCTGTTTAGCCTCTTTCTGATTCGAAATTTGTCAAAAACAGGAGAAGTTATGAGCCTCCCTAGTTTTCCTGCTAATCGCTCCACAATTTTCCCAAAATCCATACCGGTCCTACAAATTTTCCCCATTTTTGGCTAATGGAGCGACAATTTCTCGGAATTTCATGCGAAATTATCCGACCGTTTAAATGCATAATGGCGCTTATAATCCAAATTTTGAATAAACCAATATGGCGCCGATTAAATTTTTTATTTATTTTTTAATAATAAAAATAGGCTAGCGGTTAGAGCCTTAGCGCTCACATAGGTTGGTTTGGGCGGCTATGGTTATGATAACGAATTTCCATCGGCGGTTACAACAAACGGCTTTGGTGGTGGTCACATGTCGTGGTGACGGTTAACCTCCGTGTCGCGCCCCTAGTTTTGGTGAGTCGTTGCATCATTTGTTGTTTGGGGGGGTTAGGGCTAAGCCCTCGCCCTTAGCCCCATATCTCCGCCGCATACACTATAACATAAGTTTTCGAACTTAAACTTAATAAGGAACAATAGTAGTGCATTGGTAATGCTTGACGCTGTTACAAAGGAGGTCATAGCATCAAATCCCACAGAGGTGTAGTTTGACCCTTAACAAATTTTGGTGGCCTCCCGTGCTGCCACGTGGCGACCTCCGGTTGGGCCACGTGGCATCTTGTATTTGGCCACCATAACAACCAATCAAAACTCATTTAAGCCATATCCATTCAGGAGAGGCCAAGTGGCAAGGCCAGATTGGGGTTCAAAAATACCTTTCAACCAACCAGAAGAGGCCACGTCGTAGCCTGCCACTGGCCCAAAATACACAATCACCTGTCCTTTTTTTTTTGTTGTTGCAAAAATCGGTTATTTGGAAAAGCAGACATAATTTGTTTCTAGGAGCATACGGTGTTGGTTTTCTGCGAAATGAGTTTCTCCAGATTCAGAACAACGAGATCTATGCGGTCGTTAAGGTTCCACACCATTCTGACAACTTTCATTTTTTAGCATAATTTTAAGCACCCGATCAATGGTTCATCCCTTGGATTGGATGGGCGATATGTTGGTAATGCATTCATGTCAGTTGCATATGTGTTCTCATGCTTGTGTTCTATGTAGTTGTTTTAATGACGGTTATGAAGTGTTTATGCATGTTAGTGCTTGTATGTATTGGGTATGCATGTGTGTCATACATATGTTGTTATGCATGCATTGAGTCTAGTTGGTGTTATGGTTGTGGCATCATGCATTGATAACTGTATAATGGTTGAAATGTTGATTATATGTTGAATTGATTATGTTTATATATATTTATTGTGCTAATCTGGTCGGTCTTGCAGATGAGATATCCTCCCCAAGTTATACTAAGGTACGTTGGTTTGTTTATGATTTGGTTTGGCTGACATAGTATGCCTTGCAGGAAGAGATCAAGATGACTAGCAAGATGGTGGACTACAAATATTCTCCCTATGAATTAGATGAGAAACGTGGTGTTGGGCACTCTTTTGACTTAGCAGACACATTGAGGAGTTTGAAGGAAGAAATAAGGAGTTGCAAAGAAGATAATTCCAGAATCATGCAGGCACATGAGAAATAAGCATAAGTCAATGTAATAATTCTTCGGAGTCTGTCATAATTGCAGAGACAACAACCACACTGGGTCAGCTATGGAGAGGAGGATGGGACTAATGGGGAATATGGAATTAGGTCCCATGGTCGTCACAGGTTAGATATAGATGACACGATCAAAGATGGTAGATTTTTGGATACTTCGGATGGGAGAGGTGATGGACATAGGTTCTATTCTAGTTTTGGTTCTGACAGGCACTATGATTGTCATCGTTATCACACTTACAAGAGGAGTGATAGGTGGTACTTTCCGGATGTGTTTACGAAAGAGAAGCCACCTAATTTTGATGGAGAGTTGAAGAAGCCTGAGGATGAAGAGGCTTGGTTACTTGGCATGAATAATTTCTTTGAACTGCATGAGTATACAGAGAACATGAAGGCAAAAATAGTTATCTTCAGCCTCAAAGGGAAAGCGGATATCTGGTGGGAAGATGTAAAATAGGTTAGAGACATCAGGACAAATAATTTGAGTTGGCATGAATTCAAGAGGCTCTCAAGAAATAAGTACTTGTCAGAAAGGTACTACGACAACAAAGCCAAGGAATTCTATGAGCTTAAAATGGGATCGATGACATATGATGAGCATACGAAAAATTTATTGGAGCTATTGAGGTATGTATCGTATCTTAAATATGAAAATGCCAAAGTTCAGAGATTTGTTAGTGGATTACCATTGGCATTTAGAGATCGGATTGAGTATGGAAAGCTTTGGTCACTTGAAGAAGTTATTGGGAAACTGAAGCACTGTTATGATCAATCAAAGCGTAAGAATGAATCTCAGCAAGGATGGAAAGGAAAAGATAAAGGTAAAGGTAAAGGTAAAGGTAAATGGCATCCGAAAAGAACAAGGTCTGAAAATGCATAAGAGAAAGAGAATGTTGCACCACTTAAGAAGTTCAATTCAGCTAGACAGGGACATGGGTCACAACAATAGAATAAAGGTGATGGTACGGGACGGTTAGAGTGTTGTACATGTGGTAAGGAGCATCTTAAAAGGGATTGTCTGCAAAATCAGGGTGGAAGGCCTCATATCTATAGCACATAGGAGGCATAGACTGTTGGGGATGTTGGGAAAATAATTTTTCGTATCTATGTAGCGCTAGATAATAGGCATGAAAATCATCAAGAATATATCATTGAGATGGATGGCAAGCTTTGTGATCAAGTTGTTTCTATTTTGATTGACCCTGGATCTAATTATAGTTATTTTAACCCTGAATTGGTGGATAAGTGTGGTTTGAATAAATAAGTGCATACAAAATATTGGTTAGTGTAGTCGGCTACAGGTACCAAGAAGAGAGTTCACCATTGAGTAAGTTATTGTGCATTTGAGCTGAGTGGTATGTCTACTTTAGCACATTTGAACGTATTACCGTTGGGGTCATATAATATGCTTTTGGGTATGTATTGGCTATATCTTCATAGGAACAGAGTGGATTGTTACAAAAAAGCCATTAAGTGCTTGGATGACAATGGAGAGCAGAGAATCTTACAAGGTAAGAAGAAAGCAACATCAGTTAGGATGGTGACAGTTATGCATGCAAAGCGCAGTCGCAGAAAAGGGTGTGTTATTTACAGTGCACAATTCTAGTGATAAAGGTAAGGAGGATGAGGATGCTGGGATATTAAGCAGGTACCTGATCTTACAACAGTTTCAGGTTATGTTTCTAGCAGAGATCTCAGAGTTTTCGCCTCACGGAGAAGTGGACTTCTCCATTGAGTTGGTACCAGGGGAAACACCAGCATCAAAGGCACTGTTTAGGATGAGTACTCCAGAGTTAGTAGAGTTGAAGGAAATGCTTGACAAGGGATACATTAGGCCAAGTGTATCACCATGGGGTGCACCGATATTTTTCGTGAGGAAGAAGGATGGTACTCTCAGGTTGTGCATTGATTATATGTAGATGAACAAGGCGACCATCAAGAAAAAGTATCTGTTTCCAATGATTGATGACTTATTTGATCAACTAATTGGAGCAACAATGTTCTCAAAGATTGATTTGAGATCCAGATATCATCATGTACGAATCAAGGAAGAGGATATTTACAAGACAACTTTCCAGACTAGGTATGGGCATTATGAGTTTGTTATAGTTCCATTTGGTTTGACTAATGCTCCAACTACTTTTATGTGCTTGATGAATAATGTGTTGCATCCTTATATGGACAAGTTTGTTATTGTATTCATTGATGACATCTTTATATATTCTAATGATGAGGAAGAACATCTCGAGCATTTAGTAGCAGTATTAAGACTATTGAGAGAGCATTAGTTGTATGCTAAGCTCATTAAATGAAATTTCTTTCAAATAGAGGTACATTACTTCGGGCATGTGGTCTCCAAGGAAGGCATAACAGTGGATCCAAAGAAGATAAGGGTTATCATGGAGTGGGCAACTCCTAGAAATGTGGATGAGGTAAGATCATTCATGGGGCTAGCAGGCTACTATAGGAGGTTCATCAGGAACTTCTCTCACATTGCATATCCTATTACGTCACTGCAAAGGAAAGGAAAAAAAATTGAATGGACAAAGGAATGTGCAACAAGTTTTGAATAATTGAAGTAGTTGTTGACAAATGCTCCAGTGTTAAATATTGTAGACCCGAACAAAGTGTTTGTAGTGTGTACAGATGCTTGCAAGATAGGGCTTAGTGGAGTCCTTATGTAGGAAAGACATGTAGCATGTTATGAGTCGTGGAAATTAAATGAGCAAGAGAAAAACTATCTGACACGTGATTTTGAGTTAGAAATAATCATTCATGCGTTGAAGATGTGGATGCATTATCTTCTCGGTAGGAGGTTTGTATTAATGAGTGATCACAGTGAGTTGAGATACTTGTTTGACCAACCAAATCTAAATTCCAGGCAAGCTATATGGTTGGCCACGATCAATGAGTTCTATTTTGAGATCATGTGCATCAAGAGAAAAGAGAAGAAGGTTGCATATGCTCTTAGTAGGCAGATATAGGTAAATCACATTGCAACTATGAGTTCCTATGGGATATGCTTACAGGATCATATTTTACAGGAAGGTCAGCAGGATGATAGGTATAGAGGGCTCATGCACAAGTTACAATAGAGTACAGGTACAGTTAGTGGTACAAGTACAAGTACAGGTACAGGTAGTGGTACAGGTACAAGTACAGGTACAGGTAGTGGTACAGGTACAAGTACAAGTGATCAGGATTTGGACTATCATCTCTCAGCAGATTGCTTGATCATATTTAGGGATATGATATATGTGCTAGACAGTAGTGATCTCAAGAAGATTATCTTGAGGGAGTTTCATGCAAAACCGTATTCAGGTCACCCAGGCTACCAGAAGACACTGATGACAGTAAATAAGTTTTATTATTGACCGAATCTGAAGAAAGACGTGGCAAAGTTTGTGGCTATATGTTTGGATTGTCAACATAAAAAGGCATAGTATAGGCATCTAGGTGGATTACTACAACCGATTGCAATTCCAGAGTTGAAATGGGAGGTCATTTCCATGGATTTCATCACAGGTTTGCCAAGGACATATAGATAACATGACTCGATCATGGTTATGGTAGATAGGTTGACTAAGGTAGCACACTTCATTCCAGTGATGACTACGTATTCAACTAATGATGTGGCACAAGTGCTCATCAGAGATGTGATCAGATTGCATGGTGTTCCAAATAATATTGTGTGAGACAAGGATGCAAAGTTCACTTCCAAGTTTTGGAAGGAGTTGTTTGTAGGTTTAGGTACAGAGTTGGCCTTCAGTACAACTTATCATCCGCACACAGATGGACAGACTGAGAGGGTCAATAGGATTTTGGAAAACATTTTGAGGATGTATGTGATGCATTAATAGAGGAGATGAGAGGAGTACCTTCTGTTGGTTGAGTTACCCTACAAAAATGGTTACCAGGAGTTACTGAGGATGAGTCTGTTTGAGGCACTGTATGGGCGGAGTTGTAATACTCCCATCAGTTTGTTGAAATTTTCAACAAGAAACAATGAAATTGGCATCGAGAAACAAAATCTAGAAAATGGCACCCATAAATGGTTACCATGTGAGGCTTTTGATTTAATTATCCTTAATTAAATTAAAAGTAAATTGTAATCTTATCTCATAACAACTTGTAATAGTTAACTAAGTGTGATAGACTTAGTTAGTTCAAGAATTTCGAGTTGAGGGTCAAAGGATAGGCATGTAGAGTGATTCTATTATTGACAGGGTCCAGTTGTAGTTGTAGCACTAGTGTGGTGTGAGTGGGATTAGTTAACTCACGTTAATTAAGTTAAAATCAATTTAACTAGTTCTAACTGATTGATGAGCTAGTGGAAGATCAAGTGAATTAAAATAGATTTAATTCACAATTAGTGATCTACCTAGTAACTGATGATTCACTATTAATAGCCGCATGCTTGTCAATTCTGATGACAACCCAGTTGAGACAAAGGTTTAAGACAAGTAAACTATCAGTTGTATTTTTGGCGAACTGCCCAAGTGCAGTTATAAAGTCAGAGGAAGGATCCATAGGGATTGCACAGTCAAGGAAGGCTAATTATCCTATTTAATAGGGATTAATTGCCTAGGGATTGCGTGAGCAAGGCTAGGCTAAGGAGGGGCTAAGAATTGGCTAAGTGTTGGTCAATTTTGCCTAAGAATTGCTAGACAGTTTTGAGCAGGATCAGAGTGAGACAGTCAAGACATTGTAGGATTTTGTCGGTGTGAGAAAGCATTGTATTTTTTCATGATTCTTTCACTATGTACAATATATGATAGAGGGGTTTTGAGCAGGTGCTTTCCCCAGATACATATTGTGTTGTGCGATTGATAATTTCCTTTCTCTTACTTGCATGTGATTGAGCAATTGTGTTTTATATTCTACAAATATTGTAGAAGGATTCAATATATTTCTTTAATACATTGCATGATCAGATTGAGTCCATTGATATAATTTATACATGGTATTATAACTGTGTTAGATATTTTCTACATAGTTGGAGTGATCCGGTGAACAGGGTATTGATTGGAATGGACATGTTAGCAGAAATGGAATAGGAAATGCAGGTGATCAAGAAGAATCTAAAGGTAGCACAAGAAATGCATAAAAGTTATGTAGATCAGAACATGTTGTTTAAGGAGTTTCAGGTTGGGGAACATGTGTACTTACGCATCAAGCCAAAGAAGAGCTCCTTGCGGATTGGATCATGTGCCAAGATGACACCTATGTTTTGTGGACCTTTCAAGATTCTTGAAAAGATTGGGCCAGTAGCCTATCGACTTGTACTGCCTCCAACAGTGAAAGTCCCTGGTGTTTTCCATGTGTCATTACTTAAGAAGTATGTTAAAGATGTTGATCATGTAAATGACTGGTTTGTATTGCAGGTGGACCTAAATGGATAATTCCAGCTAAAACGTCAGTGTATATTGTAGAGAAAGGTGCTCATGCTCCAAAACTAAGAAATCGAGAAGGTTAAAGTGCAGTGGAAGCACTTTGGGCCCGATGAAGCTACATGGGAGATGGCAGATCAGATGTGGGTTACATATCCTTCTTTATTCGTTGGTTGAGCGAATGTCCTTGATAGTTGTTTTGGTATATGTGCATATGTATATGGTGTAAATACCACCATGATTTGTGTTAGAAAGCTCCAATAAGCGGTATGGGTGTCATGTCAATATGGTTGTCATGTTGTTATGTTGTCATTTTGGTTTGCTTCTCAGCATGTTGATCATTGTAAATACTGCAACGAGCTAAGTTATAAATATCCATGGGCAGTATGTTTTGCTTTTAGCAGTCTTGTTGGTTATAAGTTTCAATGAACACTAAGGACGATGTTCCCCCAACGGGTATGGTTTTGTAACATCCCTTGTGAAAATTCCATGTAATGAAATTTAATAAAGGAAAAATAATAACCACGGTTATGGGACACTTATTCCAAGTTGAATGTTGGGAAAAACATCCTAGTGTGGGTGTTCATTTGGTTTATTATGGCTAAGGATTGGAAAAGGCATTTGGAAAGGCAAAATGGCATTTTTGGCACTTTATTTATGAAAATAATGGAAATTAGGAGAAAAGGAAGGTGAAAGGTCACATGTTGCATATGAGGAGGAAAATGAAGGAAAATAATGGCTATATGATTTTGTTTGCAGTTCTAGTTGGTAGATTTGGAATGCAAGATAACAATGTTTTTTAACCAAATTTTCAATATTCTCTCACTGTAATAAGGTAGAAACATTTTTTGGTTTGGAAGTAGGGTTCTAGGATTTTGATTCCAATATCCACATACTATAAGTCTGAGGTCATTACTGAAAAACACATACCATAAGTTTGAGGGTATTACTGAAAAAAAATTTGTTTGTTCATTCATGTATTTCTTCATTGTTTTTAACTCTAATTTAACTTAACTTTAATTTAACTATACTTAAATCAAGCAAGAGTAAGAGTATATACAATGTAGCCCTTGTTCAAATGTGACAATTAATTCATATTTTCCAAAATTCAATAATTAAACAAAGTGATAGAGAATGCTAGCTATGCGACCTTGTTGATACACATCTTAAATTTCTACAACTTGAAAAATCATCTTTTACTTTAAAAATAAATAAATAAAATGATAGATAAAACCACTTATTATTATTTCCAATTTGACACTTTAAAATGATAATACTTGGAAGCTATTGACATTGAGAGGCATGCTAAGAATCTTAGTAAGGAATATGGGTGGAAATTGAGTAAGAGTTGGACTCCCGCTCTCTCTAGATAATTTTTTAATTTTTTAAAATTAATTAATTATTATTATTATTATTATTATTTTTATTTTTAAATTCTAAAATAAATTAAAAACCTTTTTTATATAATTATTTATTGTTAGATCAATCTTTTATATTTTCTTAGTATTTTTATTCTCGACTTATAAATAAGAGTTTTTATAAATTATAAAATAAAATTAAAACAACCTTCCTTTAGTTTAAATATTTATTATTAAATTATAATATTAATAAAGATTTTTCATTCTAACTTATTCTTTAATAAAACTCATATATTGTTCATTAACCCCTGTAATTAATTTCTCTAATTAATAATGGTTAGTTTGTAACAACTAGTTGTTAATGGCTATCTACCGAGCAATGATGCATCCTCACTATTTATTCATTAAGATCGGTCATCTTTTCACCTTGTCCTAAGGATGAACCACATTAGATGGTTTGAAACGTTGACCAAATACTAATGATGTGATTAATTCGAAAGACATTTATCTAAATTATGGATCACAAAAGTCTTAAATCTAACATGATAATACTTATCATTTAAGACTTCTAAGTAAGAGGATATTTATTATTATACGTGTTAAAAAAGAAGAAGTTAGGGTTCTCTTCGTGTATCTTTTGATAAAGTCAAATGGGTAAACACTTTATCAAATGGATAAATATGTCATTGTCGATGAGGAAATGGTTTGTAAACACATGAAAATTGGGGAATAAAATCGTTCAATGGGTCATCAATAATATAGTCCTTACAAGAAAATGGAACTTCATAATTAATGAAGTTAACTACGAATTAAAGAAATTATGAGGTGGAAGGATTGTTCGTGATTATGTTTACTATTGGATAATTTTTTCAAATTATTTTTTTACCTTTGTTTGTTACGATACTTGTTATAGGCATTGTCTAAACATGTTATGTTTTAATTTTTGTTGGTTTGAATTTGGCGATTTTTTTTTTGGGTTTAAAATTGGCTTTTCACTTCATATATGAATTCAACATCCTAGAAAACTTCTAGGGCACTCAAATTGTAGAGAGTTTTTAACTCAAACTTGTGATTTCAATAAAATTTTGTTGGATTTTGAGCAATTAAACTAGAAAATATACCGAAAAACCTTCCAAACATAACACAAGTAAAATATGACATTTATATCTATATTTTCAAGAAATTAGGAGGTGGAAGAAATGTTCAGGTGAATGTTTACTCTTGGATAATTTTTTCCAAATATTTCTTTCCCACCTTGTTTGGTACAATAATTGTCCTTGTCTTGAACCCTAGGGAGATTATATGCATATGTTTCTAAAGTTCATTATTTATTTATTTATTTGGGTTTGATTTGTAAATATAATAATATAATGGGTTTTGTTAGAGTCGTATATTTTATAGGATAAGCTATTGATTTTTTGTATATGAGATGTTGAAAATAATATTCCATTTTGCAAATTATTTCCAAAAGAAGAGAAAAAGAAAAAATAAAAATAAAGGGGATATATAGTGAGAAAATAAAAGAAGCAAAAGAGAAAAAGAACATATATAAAAAATTAAGAATCCCCATAGGCACTTGTAAGTCTAAATGTCGCCTTAAGCTTAGTTAAATATGTTTTAGGTTATTCATATGCTTTAACCATGATTAGAATAAAGTTCTGATAAAGTTATTTGGATACGAAGTTTTGTCGTGATGTAATAAAAAGTGTGCAAAAAGGAGCGATCATGATCTGGCTCGCCCAGATAAACGACGGACACACCACGATCTCCCATATACCTTCGTTGCTACTCATCACCCCTCCATCCACTCTGCACACCCACCTCCCTCCCCCTCCCCCCCCTCCTAAAACCCTATACCGTCGCTACCCCCCTTCGGGCTCTCCCTAATCCGCTTCCACTTACCGCTTGATTACCCAATGCTGACCTTGCTCTCGCCGCTCCACTCCTCCATTGCCACATGTTAAACCATTTTCCCCTATACCCGAGTGCCAAGTGTCCCCCTCTCATTTCCAGTTAGAAATTAGTCGTTCAATAAAAAAAAAAATTTCCCTCCCCCGCTCCATATTCCCGTTACTTTTATCCATTTCCCATTTATTCCCCCCCACTCCATGGTAATGGTAATTTGAAAATGAATTTACTCACAATAAAGTTTAAAAGCCCTATATCTCAAACTGCTAAACCCCTTTTCACTGTACATTTTACCCTAGCAAGCACTATAACTCTCTCACAGAGCGTGATAACTTCCATGCAACCAAGGACCCTGTCCAAATCCTCATCCAACTGTTCAAGTGACAATTTACCAGGTAATTACAGGCAAAACCATTTATTTGAATTATGTCTTCAAAAAAGAAA
Source organism: Pinus albicaulis (assembly GCA_034641835.2). Lineage (NCBI taxonomy): Eukaryota > Viridiplantae > Streptophyta > Pinopsida > Pinales > Pinaceae > Pinus > Pinus albicaulis. The sequence goes on from CM076579.1 coordinate 49,500,319, forward strand.
TCGATGCTTGAAGAAAACCCCATGATTCCTCCAACCTTTGATTTAGACCACCAACCTCTGGTCGACCAATTATACCAATTCATAGAGACCAATTGTGAGTTCGATCTCTACAAACTCCACAATTGGCTCAAACAAAAATATATCGACTTCAGTGATGAATTGGGATTGTGGGACTCATTCCTGCCTCAATTAGTCTTTCCCCAAACCTATTATTTCCCTAAGTTTGTATCTTGGTGTAAATTCAAATACATTCCTAGTCAGAGAGAAATTATGGCCCACAATGGCAAAGTTCTCTTTGCCATTAATGGTGTTTCAACCTCAGAAATGATCCAAGTCCAAACCTCTAATCCCATGTAGCCTTTTCACCCAGATTTTCTCATGGAGATATACAACAAACTTAATTTCCCCCAGAGGGCCAAAATATTTGAGAATTTCTTACCAGAAAATGCTCAATTACCCAAAATAAACCCTCCTTATCCCTCCTCTATGTTCCATGAGATGACTGAGAAAATAATCTCCATGGTATCATGTTTATTAGGTTACCATTCTGACCAATGGGTCGATCAAATCATTTTAGCCTTTCTTTCTGATTTTTCTGCAAGTGAAAAACCCCCTATTCTCTTTTGTTACAGTGAGTTTTTAGCAGAAGCCAACCATGAACAGTTCACGAAGTTTTCGAGTGAAGGAGTATTCAAATATGCATCTGTCTTAGTATATTTATTTCTATATTATCAATCAGACAAATTTTATTTCCACCTACAAAAAATAGACAACCAAGGAAACCGTCAATCAATTATTCACTGGACCTCCCTGTGAGAAAGAACAACGTTGAATTCACATTAAGTGACTTTGTATATCAATTTTTACATGTGGTTGCCAATTTATTAAACAGTGATGAAAAACCAAGAATACACCCATAGATCAAGAGAATAATGCACTTAAGTGACCAAACTAAGAGAGGGGATTGGTATTTATACCAAATTTATACAAAGATTAGAGTGTATGGGTGTGAGTTACCCCCATACAAACTCCCCATGTTTGTGCCAATTCACATCTTTTCCTTGGAGTACATTAGGCAGATGATCAACATGGACCAGCTACACTTTTTGGAAGCAAAAAGAAGGCACAATTTAGGATTAAGACTCAAGTTGGCCCCTTCATATGCTATGCAACATCAACAGGACAAGATGCAGATGCCATTTTGAAGTAGAATACTTTCAAGTACAATTTAACATGGTCCTATGATCCTTTTGGAGCAATTTCAAAATTAAGGGTAGAACAAAAGTATGCTCCTTATGCCCACACTCCCACCCCAGAGATAAAACAATATATGAATCAAGAAGAGTGGCAGGAGAATAATTTACAGGAGGCCTAAGAACAGGTACTGTCGACTTCACAGACTCTAGTACCTCAGGAAAAACATGAAAAGAGACTCAGGGAAAACATTTCCCCTTCAGTGACAGAAATTTCAACAAAGGAGTTCAAAGTGTACAACAAGAGACAGAAGACCAAAGACATGGGAGAGACACAACAAGAAAGTTTAGAACAAGAACAACCTATTATTCTAACAGGATCATGCACACCATCATTTTCAAGGAGAGAAGAGATAATTCCTGGAACTCCTATGACCCCAATGACAACATATACACCAACTTCATCACCGATAGGAGAGCTGGAGCAAAACAAGAAAGTTAAAAGTAGTTTTTCTACCTACAAGGAAATTAAAAGGAAGAATCAAGCACTTAAGGCCACCATGTATTCACAATTATAGAAGAAAAAAACCACCTCCCAACGTAGGATTCTTTCAGTCTTTGACACAAAGAAGGGGAGAATGAAATTTTTTTCCTGGAGCCCAAAGTTGCTCAGCCCCGATCTGCAGATGACTACAAACAATTTGTTTTCTCTTTTGATACAGAGATGATCCTCCCCATAAACCAAATGGACTTACATAAGTAGTCTGGTGAGATGATCTATAACACTTTCACTAATTCAACCATAGCAGCAACAAGGCTACATACTTCAGTGAATAAAATACAAGCACAATTAAAACAAGAAAATATTTCTTCACTAGCTAAAGACACAAAAATTAAGTCTTTAAAATATTTGGTTATTAAATTGGGGTATGATCCCAATAATATAAAATTTGCTGAGGAAATTATAAAGAGTAAGAATGCAGACATAACAACATTAAGAGAGCAGCTTAAGCTCCCCTCCACTAAGGATCCACGGGCCAAGGAAATGGGAGAGCTAGAAAGGTAAAAAGAAAACTTGTTCAAAATTATTATTGAACATAACAATCAAATTTCTTAAATGGAGAAGGAGATGGAAACACTTCTAAAGGAGAAAGAGCAGTAGATAGTTCCTGTGCAAGCCATGCCTTTGACCGATATTCCAATAACAAATACAACAACTGTAGAGGCATAAAATTCAGCAAAAGTTTCAACAGCAGAGGGGAAATCCACCACTACAACAACAAACCTAACCAAAGCTATGGAATACTTTTCCATCAAAGGTTAAGAAATTGAGAAATTAACTGAAAAACTGAAAATTTTGTAGACGCTGAAAATAAAAGTGAATAACACTAATCTGGCAGAATTACAGAAGACATATCGGCTCACCGAAAGGATTGAGTACTTGGAGAACCAATCCATCATTGCAGACACTATTACATAAGTTAAGGAGAGCATTTTGGTGGAGATAAATGAAGCTATCACTAAGATATGGCCATTAATCGAAATCATCTTTGAAAAAGATGAATTAGTGCAGAAATCAAAAGGACTGATAGCTGATGTGAAGAAATACATTGGCACTAAACCAAGTGATTCCAATGCTCTGATAAAATTGTTGAATTCAAAAACTACAGAAGAGTTGGAAGTGTTGGATATAAAATACAAAACAAATACCATCTTGGAAGTAAGAAGGGTTCTCACCAAGAAAAAAATTATGCTACAATTGGACAACAAATATAACAGTCTGGAGACTACTATACAGAGGTTTCACAAAAAAATTAATGTATTGCATCAGAAAGGTCTCCCTGGATTGGAAGGAATGGGAGGCAAGTTAGTCAAGCTCGAGGATTATCAGAAGAAAATGTACACTATTGCTGCAGATAAATCAATGTTTTCCAAGATCAGAGGTACAACACATGAAAGGCATTTATGTAAGGCCTCAATTATGACTTATTGATTATACATGAGATCAATCATTTGTTTCTAGTTAAACCTACCTTCGAAAAGTATACTGAGGTAGATGAAACCTATTGAAGGTTAATCAAGTCACCACTTCAAGATGAACAAATATGAATAAATTTATGTGAATTACTAGAGTAAAATAGTCATCAAGCCTAAAAGAGGAAAGCAACAACAAGGCAACTATCTTTTAGGTCCAGTCATCAACAACAACCCTCAAAGATAGTGCCAGCTAGATTCAGTAGTTTCTGTGTCCTATAATTTTGTACTATTTATGTAAACATTTTCAGACATTTTAAGTAAATCTTGATTTTTTTTAAATCAAGATATTTTTGTTTTAGAAATGTATATATACTTCATAATTTGAAGTAATTTTGTTGGGACTTGTATGAAGAAAGAAGTTTTTGATGTAAAGTTGTTCACTAAGCTAAAGGTGATAATTTTCAGTAATACATAAAGTTGTTCGGGGATTCATGTGTCAGAAAATTTGGTGACGTTTTCCTCTCGTGAAATTGTTATTTATTTGTTTTCCCATATGTTACTCTTATTTGTATTGTTTAAAGAAAATTATGAGCTGAATTTGTTTAATTACACTCTACTCTGGTTTATAAACAATATCTATGTTTTCAAACTGAAATTAAATCTATAATTCATTTCAGAATGCTCTATATTTTACTGAATCCGAATCCTTTCCTCCAATTCACCTCACAAATCTCCAAAGATCTAATAGTCTGCCTACCTTTCCATACTACACTTCATTTGTTATTTCTGCACTTGATTTACTTAAGGTTTTAAGATTCCATTTCCCAATGGACTTTCCTTGCAGTTTCAACCAAATCTTTCAAAAATCAACCTCCGAACTAAATAACTAGCCTAGTACCTTTAATCAACAAATATAAATCGTAAAGAGAGATCCCTCTCTAAATTCGAAAGGGCTAGACCCGAGATTCGGAAGTGGTTTTGTGGTTACCTATAGGTTTCTCTCATAGCCTTGGGAAATTACGAAGTGCTAACATATTGGTGACCATACCGGGGAATCATAAATTGAACACATCAGATTTAAAATTAACTTTTCCCTGGTAACATTTATTTTTATGCTTATAGTTATTTCAAAGTGTGTGGCTGAGAAATAGATCTACTTAAGGATGTTTTCCACTTAAAATTTGTACATATTTCGCATTTGTAAATATAATATTGTATATCTGGCTCCCAAAAGGACATATACCAGGTCTAATATAGATTCTAACCCTCCTAAAACTGTTGAAGATCCTAAAAAGTTGGCAAGGAAAAAAAATCCCATGGAAAGTCAAGCTAGTAGTAGCTCCTTATCAAGAACTAATTATTTTCCAGAAAGTCTTGTAACAATTGAAGATATTTATTTTGACTTGCAGTTTGAGAATAGTATTTTCAGGTCTAAATCACAGATTTTTACACCTGAAACTGTTTTGGATGAAGCTCAATTGAAACATTTTCGTAAAGTCCAAAAGACACATGCTTCACAATCTGATAAAGATATTGTAGAACAATTTGAAAAACTTGAAGAGCTGGTTAGAATATTAAATAGGACTATTGAAGGTGTTTATCAACACTCTTATGTTACTACTCCTTCTTCATTTCCAATTCCTACATTTATTCCACCATCATCTATCACTCCATTTTCATCCACCCCTCTTTCAACTTCAACTCTTATTCCTAACATACCAATTATAGATACTACAACATTCCCATATTCCTCTACAACCCCTCCACCTCTTTCATCAACCACTGCTGTAGCATTATCCACATCCCATATTCTAGTCATGGAAGGACGATATGCTTCTTTGGCATTGCAAGCCCCATTACATGACATGGCACAAAACTATGCAGAGAGAATACCACAATTTAATGGTACGGGTCCAATAACAGCACAACAACACACTTATAGGATAAATGACTTCTTTGACCTAGAAGAAGTAGATTATGATGATGTGAAAATGAGGTTGTTTGCACAAATTTTAATGGGAGAAGTAAATAAATGGTATAGAACTTTACCAGCTGCAAGTATTGTTGATTTACAGTAGTTCCATCAAAGTTTTCTTACTAGGGAAATTAAGAATAACCCCCTTCAAATTCTTGAAGAATATGAAGGTTTAAGGAGGGCCCAAAATGAAACTGTCTAGGATTACTGCACTAGATTTAACAATGCTTATAATTCTATCCCAGTTGCAATAAAACCCCCACCTGGATTGGCCCTAATTCGTTTTCCTAAAGGATTTGATGTTGATATGGTTATCCGTTGAGAGAACGAAACCCAACCACACTTGAGGAAATGAAAAGTTATGTTGTTAATGTAGAGGATAATTTATTAGCCAAAAGAGCTAAGATAAGAACTCAAGGAAGGGTCACTATCAAAGAAGAACCTTATTCCTCAACAGACTTAAAACTATACAGTCTAGTTACAATTATGGAAAAAACGATGGAGAGAATGACTGTGGCAAATAGAACACCTCCTAAGGAACCTCAAGGGGGACCTCAAATTCGAAATCCAAATTTTAGAAGACCACAACCTCAGATTAAACATAGAGAAAAAATAGGCCAGGTTGATGAACAAATCAAAACCCATTTCCAAGAAAATTTTGCTGAAAAAGAATCATAAACTATGCAAGAGCTAGAAGAAGATCAAATAAATATTTTTGGGGAAGGTGAAACAAACCTCGTTTTTATAACAATTGAGGAACAAGACCTGTTCCAATCTTCATTACCACGTGATATGCCTGCAAAGTCACCGGATTATCAACAAGGATATCAAAATTCTATCATGGAAGTACATAAGGAATACAACCTTAGAAGTAAAAAGGCAGCAACAAACCCTCCCAAAAATTCATCCACTGATACACCTTCTTCTAGTCAAACAATGGAAGTCACTCAGAAAGAAACCACACAGAAAGAAACACCTCAGAAAGAAACCCCTCAGAAAGAAACCCCTTAGAAACAAACTCCTTAGAAACAAACTCCTAAAATACAAGAGGTAAGTATTAAGGAAGTTGAGAAATCTCAAACCTATTTCAAAATTGAAAAAGAGCTTTCAAAGGTCAAAATCCTAGTTCCATTTCTTGAATTAGTGAAAAAGGATGTCTATAGGAGTCAAGTTGTAAAGGCACTACAAATTGAGGAAGGAAATGACAATGTTAATGTAACTGATGATTGACCCAAGTTACTATTCAGACCCGAGGTAGATGGTATTCCACAAGATGGCAGTGTTCCTCCATTTTATGTTAGTCTAAACATCCATAATTATATTCTACATAATGCCATGTTAGATTCAGGTTCTCACACAATGTTATGCCAAAATAAATCATGGAAAATTTGGGTTTAGATATAACAAGGCCTTATAAATAGCTTTACTCCTTTGATTCAAATAGAGTAAAATGCTTGATATTAATCAAATATTTGTGTGTTACTCTTGCTCAAATCCCAACCAAAAGTTTAGTGATGGATATTTTTGTGTCTGACACTCCTCCTAAGTATGGTATGCTCTTGTCAAGATCATGGGGAGAAAAATTACATGGTACATTATAACTCAATATGACATATGCAATGATACATGTTTTTGGCCAACAAAGAAAATTATATAGGGAGACCTTAATGAAATATATGATGAGTAGCCAAGAAAAAACCAACAATTATCATGTCTACTCTGTGCATTTATATATGGATTCTTTCATCTTATAGAATGATATTTATTTGGAAAAAGAAGATCAGGTTATAGACATCAAATCAGAAGAGAAAGATGTTAAAGAAGAAAAAGTAGAAACTCAAGAACAAGTAAAAACAGATGGGTTATGGAACATGGATTTTGATGGGGCGGTAAGTAAAGAAGAGGCTGGTATTTGAGTATGGTTCTCTAATACACAATCACGTACAACAAAGAAATATTCCTACAAATTGAATTTTGAGTGCACAAATAATGTAGGTGAGTATGAAGCTTTGCTATTAGGACTACAAAAATTAAAACAATTGGGAGAAAATAATATTTCAATTCATGGAGATTCTGAAATAATAATAAAACAAATGAAAGGCGAATAATCAGCTAAACATCTTAGAATGAGAGCCTATATAAATGTTGTTTTAGATTTTTTGCAGTGCTTTCCAAAATATCAACTATAGTTAATTCCTAGAGATCAAAATGTTTTTGCTGATGCACTAGCTACTTCTGCAAGTACTTGCAAAATTCCTTTTAGAGCAAGCATAAAATTAGAAATTGATGTTAAACACATGCCTTCTATCCTTGACAATATTAGATACTGGCAAGTTTTTGATAACGATAAACAACTTGAAAATTTCTCACAGCTAAAAGGGGACTTTGAAAATCTGAACATTGACATAGGACAAGACAATGAAGAAGATGAAGAGGGAAAATTTTTCAATCAAACCGATGAGAAATTTGAGGGATCTGAAATATTTCAATTAAAGAATAATACAATTCCAAGGGGTGTTGTACGACTTGAATAATTGTTTGATTTTAATGATGTAGCAAAGAAACCTTTAATTCATCCAACTAAATCTGATGTACATGATTGCAATATAGGAACTGAAGAAAATCCTAAAATTGTTAAGCTCTCCAGGTCATTACCTCATCAAGAGAAAAAAAGATACATAGATTTATTTAAAAATATACAAATGTATTTGCATGGGGATATCAATATTTAAAGCTTTACGAAAAATCCATAATTCAACATACCATACCCATAAAAGAGGATCAAAAACCCTTTAAACAAAAATTGAGGAGAGTTAATACTATCGTACTTCCTTTGATAGAGAAAGATGTTAAAAAGTTGATTGATGCAAACACTATAGTACCACTCATATTTTCTAAATGGGTGTCAAATCTAGTACAAGTGAGGAAAAAGTTTGGTGAAATAAGTTTGTGTGTCGATTTTAGAAACCTGAATAAATTCTCTCTTAAAGATAACTAACCCTTACCAAAGATGGACCATATACTTCAAAGGGTAGTTGGATCAATCAATATTTCATTGTTGGATGGTTTTTCTGGTTACAACCAGATTTTAGTACATCATGATGACCAAGATAAAACAAATTTTATAACACCTTGGGGAACTTTTATGTATGTCGAAATGCCTTTTGGATTAATGAATACAGGGGCTACTTTCCAAAGAGAAATGGATATAGCTTTTGTAGATGAAAGAGATAAATTCATTGTGATATATTTAGATGACATAACTGTTTTATCCAAAGTTGATGAAGGTCATTTACATAATTTGAAAATTGATTTTGAAAGATGTAGAAAATATGGCATATATTTGAATCCAAAGAAATCTTTGTTTGGTTTAGAAGAAGGAAAATTGCTTGGTCATATTGTCAGGCGAGGAGGTAAATCCACCAAAAACTGTCTTGAATTGATTAAGGATGCCTATGAATATATGCATGGAGGTGAGACTCTTGGGATTCATTTCCCAACGTCTCTTCAACTTCATTATTTCCTATTTTACATTAATGTACAATTTCCCCCAATCACTTATGATTAGGTGTCAACATTCCCCCCTTAATCTAAAGGGATGTTGGCGAGTCCAAGCATCGTTCTGAATTTTTCAAACTTTTCTCTTCCAAGTGCTTTGCTGAAGATGTCTGCAATATGCTCATTTTTGCAACAATGACGTAGATGGATTGTTTTGGCCTCAACATGATTTCGAATCCGATGGTATTTTGTATTGATGTGCTTCGTTCAATCACAAAACTTTGGGTTCTTGGTCGACTTTATTGCAGAAGTTTTATCGATCATGAGTGGAGTTGAATGCATTTGTTTCATCTGCAAATCTTCCAGGATTTTCCCGAGCCACATGATTTCCTTTGTTTCTTCAGCTGCTGCCACATATTTTGCCTCAGTTGTGGAATCTATCGGAACTTACTGTCTGCGTGATCTCGAGGAGACAACTCATCCAAGACTCATTGTCTAACCTGAAGTAGATACCCCAGTTTATTTGTCTCCATCAAAGTATGAATAAGAGTATCCAATAAATTTGAAGTCGCCCACCTGTGTATATTTGAGTCCAAAGTCTTGAGTCCCTTTCAAGTACTTTAGAACTATTTTTGCAACAGGCCAATGTCCTTCAAAAGGTTTTTGCATAAACCTGGAGAGGATTCCAACAAAAAATGAGATGTTTGGTTTGGTAGTAGTCAGGCAGATGAGACTTCCAACAAGCTGTCTATACTTCATTACATCCTCAAATTATTTCCCTTCATTAGATTTGAGCTTCAAGTTTTGTTCCTTTGGAGTGGTCAAAGGATTACACTCAGCCATGCCAAACCTATTCAATGTATCTCCAATGTACTTCTTTGAGAAAGGAAAATAAATTCAGGATGTTGAGTCACTTTAATACCAAGATATTAGTGAACATATCCCAAATCAGTCATTTCAAAGCCTTTCTTCAATTCCTTCTTTATGGATGCAATATAACTCTCATTGTTCCCTGTCATCAAAAGATCGTCTACATGCACCACAAGATATACAATTGTTTTTCCAACTTTCTTGACAAACAAAGTTGCATCATCAAGATCATAATGTTTGAAGTTAAGTTTTAGAAGATGCTCAGTTAACTTCTCATACCAGGCTCGTTGTTCTTGATTTAGGTCATACAAATATTTTATAAGCTTGCATACTTTGTGTTCTTGGCCCTTCATAGAAAATCCTTCTAGCTGGACAAAAAAACATTTTCCTTTAGATCTCCATTCAGAAAAGTAGTTTTTACGTCCACTTGATGGACTTTCCGACCATTCTGAGCTGCTAAGGCAAAGAGTGTTCGGATGGTAGCCCATTTTGTTGTGCGGGAAAAGTCTCCTCATAATCAACCCCTTCTTTCTGTGCAAAACCTTTTGCCACAAGCCTAGCTTTGTGCTTGTCAAGTGAGCCATCAACTTTGTACTTGTTCTTCTAGACCTACTTGCAACCAATTGGTTTGGTTCCCAATGGAGGATCAACCAGCTTCCAAGTGCCATTATTTATTAAGGCATCATACTCCTTTTGCATCGCTTCATTCCATTCATCATGAGAGGTGAATTATTTGAAGGAAGTTGGTTCAAGATCAGTAGACAATTTCAACTCACAATTATAAGAAACATCCATATCAAAAGGTGAATCTGAATCATCTACATCACCTCCATTTTTTCTCGTGGAACTTCTTGTTAGTGTCTTTCCAACCTCATCAGGACGAACATTTTCCAGTGTCTTTGTCAGCCATTTTGGAAGACCTTTCTGAGATGGCCCAGGCTTCTCATTTGAATGAGTTGGGATTGAATCAAGATTCAGTCTCCCAATTTTGTCAATCACATCATTCAAAGTGTCATCCGTGTTTGGTTCTTCATGTGGGGGAGAGAGTGCTTCGGAAAACGATTCCACAAATTGATTCGGTATAGGAATCCCCCCTTTAAGATGTGGAATCTGATTATCAAATTCTTGAAATGACTTTGCATGTGTGAATCTATCCAAGCGATCAAGCTACCGCTCAACAACATTGTCAGTCTTGGAAGATTCAAGGAATATGACATCTCTAGAAACTATAAACTTCTTATTGACTTCATCATAGAGACGATATCCTTTGGAGGTATTGGAATACCCCAAGAAGATACATTTTCGACTTCTAACACCAAGTTTATTTATTTGTTCCTTAGGTATCAAAGCATAACAGGTGGAACCAAAGACCGTGAAATTTTTTACGGAAGGAATGTGGCCATGCCACATTTCATAAGGAGTTTTATTTATAATTGCATTATAAGGACACCTATTCTTTATGCACACATCACATAGAACTGCATCATCCCAAAACATCAATTTTACATTCTTGAAAAACATCATGGAGCGAACCATATCTAAAATTGTCCTCTTCATTCTCTTAGCTACACCGTTCTATTTGGTATTATAAGGCACGATTGTTTGATGTTTGATCCACGTTTGATCCCATGTTGGCGAAGATAGTTTTCAAATTCATTTGAAGTGTATTCTTTTCCATTATCAGTGCGTAAGGAGCCAATATGAGTTTGTGCATCATTTTCAATCCATGCATGAAAATTCTTGAATGTTTGAAAATCATCAGATTTTTTCTTCAATAAGTAAAACCAACACATTCTGGTGTAGTCATCAATGAATGTCATCATATATTTATTTCCATTTTCAGAACGAACAGACATGGGGCCACATAAATCTGAATGAATATGCTCAAGTTTTCTATGTGCTCTGGAATGTCAATCATGAAAGGACTGTTTGATATGCTTTCCTAGAATACAAGAATCACATTGCTTAAGTTTCCTAGAAATTGTAGGAAATCCAGTAACACCATTTTTTTCAGCAATCGAAGGCTATCATAGTTTAAGTGTCTGAATATAGCATGCCATAAAAGACTTGATGGGAATGTACCTTCATCATAGTGAGAACTAAATGCAAAGTTTTGTGCGTGAACAAAGGTACCTTGCAGCTTTAGGAGTCTTCCTTATTCTATCCCTCTCATGAAAAGTGAGCGATCTGATGTTTTTACGACCTCAACCTTGCCATAAAACATGTGAATGGATTGTCCTTGCTTCCACATTTGGACCAAGGACAACAAGTTTCTTCTCAGCTCTGGGAGGTATAGAACCTCATGTAGAAGAAGGTATGGAAGACCAGGAAACTTAAGCTTGATTGTGCCAAGCCTTGATGGCTTGAGTTTAGATTTGTCTGCAAAGTATACTGCTCCAACAACCTTTTCAGTAAATTTTTCAAATTTTTTTTCTTTCTAAAAGTCATGTGACATGTTGCTCCTGAATCTAGCAATCAATCATTTCTCCAAGAAGTAAGTGAAGCATTAAACAAGTCTTTAGTTACTCTAATATTACAATGTGATACAGCATAATGGGAGGATTCAGGTGCTTTACCTTTGTCTATGTTATGAGTTTTACCTTTTCCTTCATTCCATTCCTGCTCAATTTTGTCCCAAGGAATCTTACATGTAGATGCATCATGCCAATCTCTATTGCAGTGTATGCAATGAAGATCATATTTTTCACTTTGAGATTGTATTGCCCCCCTGCCTTTGAAATTTCTTCTTCCTCATCCTCTTCAAACACCTCTCCCTCCGGAAGAATCTTGAGCATGATTCTTCTCTCCATGTGCAAAACATAAGGTTATTCAAAATACTGAGGGGCTGCCTTCTTTCCAAAAGCCTTCTCTCTTTTTGCAAAATTTTTCTCAAGGGAGTCAAAGGTGATCTCCTTGAGGTTTCCACTTGCTTGCAATGACTCAATATAGTGTGAGTAAGTGGGATACAATACCTTGACATATGCTATGAGAGATATTTCAATTTATACATGAGTGTTTTTAATGTAATGCATGATAGATCTTACTTTTGATGCTAAAGCAAGAGGGTCATTAATTTTCAATTCAAGGATGAATAACTTAATCATTAACTGAACAACTTCAGTTTCTGAATGTGAGTCATAGAGTTCTTTCAATTTCATTCAGGCTTCATAGGCATTTGAAAATGGTGTAATATGTCGAATCACCTCTTCATTTATAGATGCTGCAATCACGGCATAGGCCTTGCAATTCTTGTTTTCCTAAATGGAAATCTCCTTATCTAGGGTGGGCTTTGCAGGTGCATTGTCTCCTTATCCATCACAAATTCCTTTCCACAACTCATTAAAAATGAGTGTGTATTTAATATTCCTTGACAATTCAGGATATTTCTCTTTTCTTGAGAAAACGACTCTAACAATTGATATCAATGAATGCATTAAAATATGTGTACTGTAACAAAATTTGTACTTCTGGTGGCAGAAAAAAATATATGTATTTATGGTGTAAAAATTGCACTATAATATATAGAAGAAAGGTTAAATTGGGGTAGGATCTATATGGGGGAGGGGGTATATGGGGAAGAGTGCTTATGGGGGAGGCGTTATATGGGGAGGAGGTAAGCTGACGGAATGTGGAGGGAGGCCCAAGTGGAGGTAGGCCGAGGGCCAGGAGGGAGGTGGTGAGTACCGACTGTTAGTAGAGGACTGAGAGCGCAATGTAGCGTGGACTTATGGTGGGGAGGGACGACCGTTAACGAAGGCCGGAGCAAGAGAGAGGCAACTTGTGATGGAGGATTGATGGTGTTGTGGGAGTCCGAAAAGTCAAAGAGTGTGGAGTTGTCGACGCAGAGAGACGTAGATGCAGAGGGGGAGGGAGGCCATGCTTCCTCTGCGCACCATGCACCAGATGTGGAATTGGGACCGTAAGGGCGTGCGTTCAATCCCAACAGCCACAAAAACTCGAGGAGAATTTTTTTTTTCAAATGATAGACACAGGTTATGTGGAGGCCACGGGAAAACGAGCAGAGATTCGACTAACTTCAGGTGCATACACAAAACTACACCATTTACATGATCCATTCATCACGCTGGCTTAAAAAAAACTCAATGCATAACAATATTGCATTCAAAAAAATGGAGGAACAAAGGATAAATAATATGGCAGAGGATTTCGGTTCTGTAAAATGGGTAGAACATGAGGGAGTTACAAGGGAAGAAAAGCTAAAATGGAGCTGGCTTTGTTACCATGTCAGGCCAGGAGGTAATTCCACCAAAAACTGACTTGAATTGATTAAGGATGCCTATGAATATATACATGGAGGTGATACTATTGGGATTCATTTCCTAACATCTCTTCAACTTCCTTAGTTCTATTTTACATTAATGTACAATTTCTGTAATATCCCAAAATGGGAACAACTACACTATTGGGAATATTTTGAGTTATTACCAATGTGGAGCTTCAGCAAATCATGAGCATGACAATGTAGAGCAGCTCATTAGATGCAAAATAACATCATGCCAGTAGATAAAATAACCTCAGCAACAATATGGCCTATATTATCCTTCCCGGGTGGGGGAAATACAACAATATAGGGCATAAAATAGCTGTCTTCAACAAATTACGCAATAAAAGTGGACACTGGGACTTGGATCCCTTATTTTAGACAATATATAACCCACTTGCAGAATTAGAGGTGAAACAAATGAAACTAGCTACATTAAACAGATCTCTCTGGCTCAATACTGCTTAAAAACACCCCGATCCTCAAAGACTAGTACAAAATAGCAGGGTCTAACCCTGCAACTACTGCAACTGCAGAGAGGATGCAGTTTCTGAAGGGAACTATGCTGTGGATGAATATGGCTGAATGGCCCTAAGCCAAATGATGAGTTGAAGCTCATATCCTTCTCTCTTGACCCCTTTAGCAAGCTGATCCAAAGAAAGGATGGAATTCTCGCATGAGAATTCTTTGCACTTAGCAGTGCAGCAACTTCGGCTAAACAGCTAAAGCATGCAAATAGTCAGAAGACCAAAGATAGCTGAATACTGAATGGTCTCTTTGATGCTATGCCCTCCTTTTTATCTTTGGTGAGCCTCCTCACCCTGGACCCCACACATTGTTGAGGTGACTTCCTAGTGAAGATTTCTATTTCAAAACTGCGCTGCCCTAGTTGGCTTCCCTCCTCTTTGTAGCAGCGCTGTTGACTTGGTCAAATGGGACTAATCCACCTGCAATGCCTCTTTTCACACTAATGTATCTTCAATCTGATTCTCATATGTGTGTCTAGGCTGATCCTTGTTCACATTGAGCTAGTTTACTTGGGTGATTTCTTCCTCCTCAAGAATGCATGTTGACTTAGTCAAAATTGACTATGTCCCCATCTATTTTGCCCTTGTTCACACTTGGAAGTGTAAAACCAGCTCCTAAGGTGATCTCCTTCCTTAATAAGGTGGAATTTATTCATATCTTTATTTTTCATGGGTCTCCTTTCCCATTTATTCCTCTCCTGAGTGAAAGCATCGAAATCTAATATTCCAATTTGCTAGTGTACAGGCCCCAGAATATTATGGGTTCTCCTCTCCCAAATGTTGTTTGTCTCAAAACTACAAGGTTATCTTGAAAAACATCTTATACATGCAACAACCTCATAAGACGAAATCTTCCAAGGATCAAGGTGATGCATCATCAATATATCTCCAAGTTGCCCATCCCAAGTGTATAGCTATCTAAATAGGCCCCTTGCATTATGTGATGGGAGCATCCATGGAGGCAAAAATGGGCTGTTTGAAGGTCCTCTTGAGGCATGAGGGCTGATATAGATTAGCTTGCATCACCTATCTGTTGAATCTTTATACGACTATAATGACAAATGAGTCCTCCCGAGGTTGTATCATGAAGGTCCTCTTCCATGGGCTATGCTGAAATAGGTGGGCTGAAAATCTAAACATGGTAGACAAATGGCCTACCCCATTTGTCCTACTCTCCCTTCAAAATGAGTGTAGAATTTTGATCTTGGTACACATATCTTGTTGCCCTCAAATGGAAAGAAAGAAACTAGAGCCTCAGGTCCCCTTCCCAGCAGCATGAATCCGTGACCCCAGCCATCTCTGTCCCTGATGGATAAGAAATCACCATCATATGGCATCCCATCCATCTCTGAGTCCTCTCTTTAAAACAAACTCTTGCTGTGAGAAACCATACGCTGTCATGGTGGGAACATGTAATGCAGAAAGTGTGGGGGTGCTCCTCCCCCAAGAACACATCCACCCCATGTGTTTCTCCTCCAATCATGCTCCTCATAAAAGCAAGAATAAGATCAGCAAATAGAATCATGATCAAAATCATAATGAAAGAAAGACTGAAGGTTTTATGTGGTGCTAGAAGGTACCAATAGTCTCCCAAGTAGTCACAGCGCAGTCTTCCCCACTGCAGCTTCAAACAATAGCATGGCAAGTTGTTTCTTGATAAATGGCTAGTTGTGTAAGTCACCACATCTACTAGCAAGTAGTAAATGGCTGAGTGTATCAACTGAGCATATAAGGAGTGACCAAACACTTGCCCCAGATCATATAGTAGATGGCTGTCTCCATCAGAATAGCTGGCCAAAAATGGTCCATGGAGCATAAAGAAAAACTTGCCCCTTTGTAGAGCAATGCACTGCAAGAAAGTGGTAAGAGCATGCAAATATTATGTTGAACAATCAATAGATGCAAAAATAGAATTCTTACCATGTAATGAAAGCAAGATGGTGACTAAATCCATAGATGGATCCTCCATAGTGGTATGGCATATCCATATGAAAAGGAATGAACAACATGCTGCATGAAAACCCTCCTTCTTATGCTTGGAAATCCAAGTCAAGGATAACATACCGCAATAACCAATGAGTCCATTCACCACTCTACCAATCTCACCTCCTCTATGCCCACCAAGTGCATCAAATATGAAGTGATCCTGGGAACACTCCCTCAACAAGCTCATGCTCCAAAGTGACAACACTGTTGGCCTATGCAAATAGGCTCCTGCCAACTCATAAATCCATTCTCTGACATGTTCAATGTCAAATACTCCTCCCATAATGTTGCCATCTCCTCCCATTGCAACATCATGCAAAATGTGAGAGCAACTCTGCCCTTGATATTTCTCAATCCTCCAAAGCAACAAAACCATTTGCTGCCTCCTCATACCTCCATCATACAACCCATGTGGTGAAAACATAATGATCACATCATCATAATTCATCCACACTCCTTGCCATATGATGCAAGTACCCTTCCAAGTTCCTCCTATCCTCATACCCTTCGGAAAAGGATATGCCTCATGATGGCCAAACTCTCTCAAGAGTAGCCAACGCAACTTTGCCTCTTGCTGCCCTGTATCATAAATTTGCAAATGGCTCACCAGCCTCTTGCTCTTCCCCCACATCCACTCAAACCCATGTGGATGCCTTCTGTCATTATTCACCTTAGCATTATTCTCATATGGGCTATCCTCCTCCACAACCAGTCCCTCTTCTTTGCATGCCATGAAGTGCTTTAATGTATTTTCTTGGAAATATCTTAGAGGAGATTTCATGTCCATGGCCTTCTTGAATCCATCAAGATCCAAAGGTGATAAAGGCAAAGCCCCCTTATTGCTATTGTTTGACATAGCTGATAGCCTCTCCCATGGCATAGTTGCTGCCTCATACTCTATCTCAAAGTTCATGACTCCCTCCAAAAGATCACACTCCAACCTCAAGGGTTATGTGTAACTCAATAGAGGTCCATGAGAATGATGGTTCATTTTCTCCTTGAGCCATTTAAGCTTGCACAACACAGTGCAATCCTGCTGCTCTACCTCAGCAACAATGTTTGATCCTGGGCCATATGAAGACAATTTCCCACAATTCCTAGAAAAATTTGTTGTAATAAATAGAAGTGGAAAACTTCCCATACCTTGGTGAGATGCAGGAACCTCTTTTAGTGCTGCAAAGGCTCCTCCCTCCAATGTAATGGCTACCCTAACTGCAGATGTAGAAGGTTGCTCTCCCAAGGCTGTGACAACGCTGGTACTTGTCTCCTCCCATGGTGGTGTGGGCCTTCTCTCCTCTGATATTTCTCCATCAAAGGTTCTAATCAGCCCTTGAGTAAACTTAGAAAAAGAATTCACTCTCGTATGGCTTAAGTGACTGAACCACCAAGAATTGGCTTCACCTTCCAGGTGTAGCGCTGCAACTTCTACTGCCTCCCTCTCTACCACTGGATGAAGTAGGAAGAATGCCTCAAGCTTCCTTGCCCAAGCTCTAGTTGTAGTTGACCCATCAAATGTAGAAAATATGAATCTATTGCCTTTAATTTCTCTTTTGCTGCAGGGTCTTCTTTCTTCTCTCAGTTGAATAAACTGAGGAAAATCTAGGGTCTCTTTGAAAGCCCTAGATTGGCACTTGTATTCTGCCAAATACCTACTCAGGATTTCTTGCTCTAAGTGGCCTCCTTGCTCTCCACTCCATCTATGAGAACAAGAAGTGCATGCATCTTCTTCTGTCTCCTGAAACCTTCTAGAGGTCTCACTGCAACTCTCTCCTCCTTGAAGCCCTTTTGGAGTTTCAATGCATTTCTCTTCTGTCTTCTTAGATCTGAAAATGGACGAGAGTAATCTCATCCTCCCCATAATTTTTTTCTCCTTTTCTTCTTATCTTATGATTGGATCTGAAATCCACAGGCTGAGCCAAGATGGCAGCTTTGATACCACTGTAATATCCCAAAATGGGAACAACTACACTATTGGGAATATTTTGAGTTATTACCAATGTGGAGCTTTAGCAAATCATGAGAATGAAAATGTAGAGCATCTCATTAGATGTAAAATAACATCATGCCATCAGATAAAAGAACCTCAGCAACAAGATGGCCTATATTCTCCTTCCCGGGTGGGGGAAATGCAATAATATAGGGCATCAAATAGTTGTCTTTAGAAACTTACACAATAACAGTGGACATTGGGACTTGGATCCCTTATTTTAGAAAATATACAACCCACTTGCAGAATTAGAGGTGAAACAAATGAAACTAGCTACATTAAATAGATCTCCTCGGCTCAATACTGCTTAAAAACACCCCGATCCCATGACTTCTCTACAACAGAATTTCTGAAGACTGTGAGAGAATAATTCCCATGAGGATTTCTACAAAAAATGACGAAATAATATTGATATGGAGCTTTTATTAATCAAATAATAGATAAATGGAGGTTTAACCTCTTTTACACAAAGAAAAAGACACTCGACAAGGGTTTCCGACAATATACATGTACAAAAAGCAGGACTGCAGAAAATAACGCAGTCTACTGCAACTCTACATTAAACATGGCTGAATATGACATATAAATCTGAATAATACAGAAAATGGCCAAGGCCCTTCTTATTAAATCTCCCGGAGGGAAATAAGCACCTCCTCCTCAAAGACTAGTACAAAATAGCAGGGTCTAACCCTGCAACTACTGCAACTGCAGAGAGGATGCAGTTTCTGAAGGGAAATGCGCTGTGGATGAATATGGCTGAATGGACCTAAGCCAAATGATGAGTTTAAGCTCAGATCCTTCCCTCTTGACCCCTTTTGCAAGTTGATTTGAAGAAAGGATGGAATTCCCGCATGAGAATTCTTTGCACTAAGCAGTGCAGCAACTTCAGCTAAACAACTGAAGCATGAAAATAGTCAGAAGACCAAAGATATCTAAATACTGAATGGTCTCTTTGATGCTATGCCCTCCTTTTTATCTTTGGTGAGCCTCCTCACCCTGGACCCCACACATTGTTGAGGTGACTTCCTAGTGAAGATTCCTCTTTCAAAACTGCGCTGCCCTAGTTGGCTTCCCTCCTCTTTGTAGCAATGCTGTTAACTTGGTAAACTGGGACTAATCCATCTGAAATGCCTCTTTTCACACTAAGGGATCTTCAATCCAGTTTTCATATGTCTGTCTAGGCTGATCCTTGTTCACATTGAGCTAGTTTACTTGGGTGATTTCTTCCTCCTCAAGAATGCATGTTGACTTAGTCAAACTTGACTATGTCCCCATATATTTTGCCCTTGTTCACACTTGGAAGTGTAAAACCAGCTCCTAAGGTGATATCCTTACCTACTAAGGTGGAATTTATTCATATCTTTATTTTTAATGGGTCTCCTTTCCCATTTATTCCTTTCCTGAGTGAAAGCATCAAAATCTAATATACCAATTTGCTTGTGTGCAAATTTTGGAATATTACAATTTTGCCCAATCCCTTAGGATTAGGTGTGAACACATATAATTTCAAAATATGGTATTAAAATTGATCCTAGTAGGATTTAAGCAATTATGAAAATTGATCCTCCAAGAAACAAAAAAGAAGTGCAATCTTTCATTGGTAGGATAATTTCCTAAGGAGATTTATACGAAATTTAGCTGAACTTCTAAGGGCTATAACTAATATGCTGAGAAAAAACACTAAAGTAAAATGGAACCTAGAAGAAAAAAAATGATTTGATGAAGTAAAACAAGCATTAACATGAGCTCATGTGTTAATTAGCCCTGACTTTACAAAGGATTTCATGATTTTTTCTTTTGCATCTGAACACACCATTGCAACAGTTTTTTTTGAAGAAAAACAGTGAAAGATATGAACAACCTATTGTTTTCTTCAACAAAGCTTTGAGGGATGCCTCATTAAAATACAATATCATGGGGAAACAAGCCTTTGTTTTAGTTAAAGCAATAAAAGATTTTAGAGTTTACATTCTAAATTCCCATGTCATTGCATTTTTCCCAAATACTTTGGTAAAAGATATCCTTTCACAAACTAATCCAGATGGGAAATGAGGCAAATGGATTGCAATTATTCTGGAATATGACACTGAGATAAGACCCACTAAGCTCATAAAAGGCCAAGGGTTGACAAAACTAATGGATAAGTCCAATTTCCATGCACTAGACATAAAATTTATGGCTGAACTTGATGAACAAGATAACATGCGACTCCACAAGTATCAAAAACATTTTCTAACTCTCCTTGGTATGCATATATTATTTTTGTATTACAGAATTTACAAGCTCCTCCTGGTTTAACAAAGACAAAAGCTAGATTTCTCAAGTTTTTTTTTTTTACAAGAACGGGTATGGGTTTATATTATAATTTGGCCAAAATGCCTTTCACCGGTTACATTTGGTCGGGCATAGCCCTTAAACTTTCTTCCACTAACTGATCAAAGGCCCCAAAACTTGGGAAACCGCAAGATTTACTCGAGACTATCGAGTCTATCTCCGTTATTTTTCCTATCTTAAATAGACAAACAAACTGATTCAGTAAAATGCAGAAAAACATGACAATATTTATGGAATGGAGTCCGAGTTCTCAATTTCGTCTGCGAAGAGAAAGCCTGCGGGAAGTGGAACTGCCCTGTTGGCTTCCAAATCAACAACTTTGTTATTTTCCCTCAAAACGTGGAGGAAGGTTGTAATCCGAAAAGATTTCACCAGGGTTCTGATTCTTGAAATCACTCTTGCCAGTCTAATGTCTGCAGGAGAGGAATCCTCCACTAAGACTTTGATGATGGATTGAGAATCTCCTATAACACTGACATCTGAGAGACCAATAGCCTTTGCTTTCTTAAGACCTTGCAGAAGTGCCAAGGCTTCAGCTTGCATGCTAGTAGACTACCCTAAGCCCCAAGCGAACTTTGCCACTGTTATGCCCTCTTTATTTTTTATGATTCCTCCTGCCCCGGTCAATCCAGGATTGCCTTTCGCTGCTCCATCGAAGAACAAAGAGAATCTGGATTGCCTGAGGAGAAACTCCGAAAGATCATTCTCCTTCCCTCTGAATTGCCATTCTTTTATGACCTTGTGAAGCCTTGTTTCGCCAGAGAATTGGAGGTCCATCGAGGCACCCCATTCTAAGTCTTGCTGACTCAGATTCAAATCCGGAAAATGTTCCCACAGACTTTCTTTCCAAAGACATTTTGTTTTGGTGATGATGAACTGTGAATTTAGACTTTCATCTCTGAAAACTCTTCTATTACGCTCGAGCTAGATTTGCCAGCAAACAAATTTCGGCAAGGAGAGCCATGAAGCTATGAAACTTTCATTTTTTGGGAGCGTTTCTGGGTAGTAATTCCGCCAGTTTGCAAAAATATCTGATATAGAAATGGGTAAGATGAATTCATTTTTCCAGTAGCTCAAAAGGCCATGCTAGATTTCTCTTGAAAATTTGCAGTCCAATATGATGTGTTGGGCGTTCTCCTCACTGTCACAGCATAAGTGGCATCAAGAGGGACCATGAAATCCTTTCTTCTTCAATCTATCTGTAGTTAAAATCCCTCTGTGACATAACAACCAACAAAATGAATCGACCTTAGGCATGGATTTGAAATTCCAGATCCCGTTCCAAACAACAGGATTAGGAGGGACGTTAGGACGATCATGGAGGCATTTATACCCCTACGCAACCGTGTAAAGCCCTGGGGCGGCTCCCCAACCACGGGCATCCTGCTTACCCACACGCAGAGGCGCCATACCGTTTAACAAAGAAAGGAGAAGATCACGAGCTTGAGACAGCTCAGGAGGGACGGGAGGGAGTCTCCAACGCAGCCAGTTTCTGCCTTCCCATTGTGAAATGTCCCAAAGAGTAACGCAGCCTGCATTGTCCAACCAAAAACGCAGCGCATGCAGAGAGCAATGGGATGATAAAGGAGGGTGCATCATAATGCTGCCTTCCCATATCTTAATTTCTTTGCCGTTTCCTGGAATCCAATACGCTCTGTCTCTGATTAAAGGGGCTGCTTTGTGACAGAGTTTGATCAGCTGCGAGCCTGTGGTGGGTAATTGGGCATCCAGACATCTCTTCCTCTTTCCCATGAAGTATTTCCTCCATAGAGCTCTTTGCGCCCAGCCTGGATGTGGTCCAATGATTCTCCAGAAGATCTTGGCTCCCATGGCTATGTTTTGGAGGGTGCAGTGGAATCTTCAAGTTAATCATAGAGATGTCACGGACGCCCCTCTGGCAATATTGAGCCCCAAGATCTCTTGGTCAACCAGTTTCTGATCCAGGTAGAAACTCAAGACAGAAACATGAAGGACGAAGAGGAGTGGAGAGAGGGGGAAACCGTGCCTAAGCCCTCTTGAAGCTTTAAAAAAACCAGTTGCTCTCCCATTCACCAGTGGGGCGATCCAAGGATCAGCAATACAAGCACGTATCCAATTTAAGAAGCCCAATCCAAAGCCAAATTTTTTCAAGACTTCCCAAAGAAAGCTAAGTCTGACCCAATCAAAAGCATTAGCCAAATCTAATTTAATTACCATACCTTTCTCTTTGCGAAGCTGGCTCGAGTGAATCGCCTCTTGCACGAGGATGAAGTTGTCAGCAAGGTGTCTCCCCTGAACAAATCCGCCTTGGTTCTCCGGGATGATGGCTGGAAGGATACCTTTTAGTCTGTTGGAAATAACCTCTGTGATTAATTTGTATCCAATATTACAAAGAGAGATGGGGCGGAACTGATTAAATTCTTTAGCACCCTTCTCCTTGGGAATGAGTGCAAGAAAAGCAGAGTTGGTGCTGCCCCCAATTTTCTGGCAATTTTGAGATTTCAAAATCATTTTGTAGAGGTCTTTCTCGACTATCTGCCAGCAGATTTGAAGAAATCTTGCAGTGAAGCCATCCGGGACTGGGGCTTTGTCAGGCTCCATGTCGGAGAGAGCATCTTTTATTTCTTGTATAGAGATCTTCGCTTCAAGCTGATGATTCATTGAAGGTGAGATCCTAGGGGGAACCGCCTCCAAAAATTTTGAGTTTGGGTCCGTCACTCCCTCTTCTCTATACAGGTTTTGAAAGTGATTGAAAGCTGCTCTCTTTATGCTATCGAAGTCTTTGTGTGTCGAGTTGCTGTCTTTGATTTCTGCGATAGAATTGAAGCTCTTCCTGGCTTGAGCTTTTTTGTGGAAGAAGGCATAATTTCTGTCTCCTGCTTTAAGCCATAAACTCCTAGACTTCTGTCTCCAATGCTCTTCCTCCGAAAGGCAAGCTTTATGGAAGATTTGCTGGAGCTCAGCTTCCTTATCTAACACTTATTTAGTGATTTCTACATCTTCACTTTGGGCATGGTGCTGGGCAAGATTTTCTTGGGCCTGCTTTCTCTCTTTTGCAGGGGAGGGAAGAGATTTGGCCCAAGTTTTAAGAACCGCTTTCAGTCTTCTAAGTTTTTCTTCCCAAATGAAGAAAGAAGAACCTTTCACTGGCATTTTCCAGCAGTCCTGAACCAAATTCAGAAACTCTGGTTCCTTGACCCAAAGAGGGTTGAATCTGAAGGGGATGGGGCCAAGATCTTTGTGGCCCAACATCTCAAGCAGAATGGGCTTATGATCTGAAACACTGCATGGGAGGATATGCAATCTGAATTCTAAGCCCAGCAAAAGGAAGGAACTCTGCACCAAACATCTATCAAGTCTAGCAGCAATGTGACCAGGACCTATTCTTTTGTTAGACCAGGTATACTTACCATTTTCTGGGGGAATGTCAAGCAGATCCCAGTCCTGCATGAGGTCTTCCACCCATTCCCTTGCAGGGTCCCTTATGATTGTGCCTCCTCGCTTTTCCTCCATGCGCAAGGTGAGGTTTAGATCACCTACAACAATGATGTTTTCCAAGTTTTCTGACTCCGACAGATTTCTGATGGAGTCCCAACACTCCCTTTTCTCCCCTATATTTGTTGGAACATAGACATTGAAAAGACTGACTGCCTCCCTCGAGTCCAAAGGCTGGAGCTTCAAAAACAGCCAGTGGGTGTTGTACAGCTCGGAGACCAGCCTATACTTGAGAGGGTTCCAGAGAGAGCCCAGTCCCCCAGAGGCTCCCCAAGCTGAAACTGCATGACTGCTGCTTCCTTTCCAAATTTTTTTACTGATTTGGAGAAACTCCTTGTCCTCCATTTTGGTCTCCTGAATCAGAAGAATGTCTGGGGCTTCTCTTCTTATAAGGCTTCTCGTTGCTTCTTCTTTCACTTTGCTCCCCATTCCTCTGCAGTTCCAGGAGACAATCTTCATCATTTATTTTTATGATGATGGGCTCCCTTGGAGTCTTGCGCTTGATTTTTGATCATCTTCAGATTTTTGCCAAGGAGTTTCTCCAGAGTGGGCTGACTACCCTGAAGCTTGTCTTTGTAAGTTTCCTGATCTCTCTTTTCTCTAGCAGATTTGCGGCTCCTTGCAGATCTTCTGACCGATGTCTGCGTATCTCCTATTTCTCCATCCTCCTCAGACTCCTCCGAGTCATGTTCCTCCTCGGAGGCTTCTGTTTGCTTATCCTTGTTTCTTGCCGTGGTGCTTTCTTCAGGTCTGGCTTCTGCTGAAGTCATTTTTTCTAATGGTTTATCTTGCCTATCTTCTTCCTGAGGAGTCTCTTCAGTAGAGCTTAAGACCTCATACCTATTTTCTTGACTTTTTGGCGGGGGAACATTCTGGGTGGAGGCAGGCTGGGGGCCATGAACCCCAGATTTCTTGTGAGATGTCTTTGGCCTCTTGACCTGGTTCCAGCCATCTTGCTTTCCTTTCTCTGCTTCCCCTTTTTTCAGGCACCCTCTTGCAAAATGGCCATATATGTGACATTTACGACATTTGAAGGGGATTTTCTCATAGTCCAGCACTTGCACATGCGTCCAACTACCAACCTTTAATTTGATGGCCTCCGGAAGCCCCACCTATAAGTCCACCTCGACACAGATTCGGGCGCAATCATACTGATTTTTGTTGTTAGCTCTATCAATGAATTTTCCCAAAGTATTTCCAATGTGCTTAAGGGACTCCCAGTTCCAACAATGCACTGGAAGATTAGGGAGCCAAACCCAGACAGGGACTGCTGTTGGGACATCCATGGCCAGATCGAAGTCGAGGGTCCATTTGTTGAGGTAGAGGCCCTGAGGCCCCATGAAATAGGGCCCATTCCTCAAGATCAAGCCTTTGTCCTCCTTTGTGTTGAACTCGAACATGAAAAAACTCTACCCAGAAAATATGAGGTGACTTTGTTCTTGATCAGCGGAACCCAGTTCTTAACGACCCAGTTTTCCGTCGATTTTGGCGAGGGCCAAAGGCCCGTGAATTGACCCACCAGGGCACGATCTGCCAGGGACAAAGCGACCTAGATCGGACCCTCAGGAGGAAGGTTTACCTCCGGAACATCGTCGAGCCTTTTGACGAACTTAGCGACTTCGGACTTCTTCTTTTTGGGCAGCGAAGCAAGTAAAGAGGAGAAGGCTGCTTCAGCTTCTGGGGATGGAGCTTGCGAGGGACCGATGGGCGAGCCTTGGGCCTCCATGGTAGAGGGTCAAATCAGCGAAGCCGATCTTCACCAAGCATATAGAAGGCGAGGCATCTCAAGACCGGGATGGAGAAGAAGAGGATCCGGTCAGATCCTGAAGGAAGAAACTCCAAGGGCGCAGATCAAGCAGATTTGACCATAGAACAAGAGGCTCAACGAGATCCTGAAGAAGGTCAAGAGAGACAAGAAGGATCCTAGCAGATCCGAGAGACCCAGAGGTCAGGAGGACCAGTCAGAGGCGGAAACGGCCGAGAGGGCAGAGCCCAGTCTCAGGCTGCGCAGAGCAGGTCGCGGCAGGAGGCAGCAGCGCTTGAAAAAAGTCCACTTCTAAGACCTTAGATTTCTCAAGTTAAAAGCTATGAAATTTTTCATTTTAGATCAGAATGTGTATTGGAAAGATGCCAGAGGTGTTTCGCTAAATTTTTTATTGTAGGATGAAGCATAAAATTTTGTTCAAGAATTTCATCAAGGTGACTATGGAGGACATTTGTATTGGAAAACCACAACTAAAAAAATCATAAGGGCTGGTTTTTACTAGCCTACCATGTTTGTAGATGTTCATAAGAGAGTTACCACATGCCATCAGTTCCAAATATTTGAAGGAAAAATAAAACTTTTTCCCTTGCCATTGAAACCAATTTCAATAGAGACTCCTTTCCAATTGTAGGGTCAGTATTTTATTAGAGAAATCCATCCAAGCTCTTCAACTCAACATAAATGGATTTTGAAAACCACTGACTACCTCACCAAGTGGATTGATTCTATTCCAACCAGACAAGCTACAGACACTCTAATCATTCAATTTTTAGAAGGTAATATTCTTTCCTGGTTTGGCTGTCCAAATAAGATCATTATTGACAATGTTGTTGCTTTCAAATAAAAAATAATGGTTGAATTTTTCACAAATATAACATAAAATTAGGACACTCTATTGCTTACTACCCACAAGGGAATGGGTTAGCCTAGTCTTCTAATAAGATTTTAATCAACATCATAAAGAAACTATTGTAGGAAAATAAATAGTCCTGGCATAAGAAATTAATTAATGCCTTATGGGCTGACAAAATTAGCACTAAGAAATCTATTGGAATGACTCCTTTCTAATTAGTATATGGAATGGATACAATTTTTCCTAGCTCTGTAGGAATTCCTGTGCTAAAACTATTGCAGGAATCACAAGTAGAGGAAAATGACATATATATAAGGATAAATAAAACCATACAGTTGCAACAATCTAGGGAGGAGGTCTACAACAAAACTCAAGTAATTCCGGACAAAATCAAGAAGACATATGACACAAGGACAAAAGTAGATGATTTTAAATTGAATGATATAGTTTTGAAGTGGGATGCCAGGAATGAAAACAATGGCAAGCATGGTAAATTTGGCAGTCTATGGAAAGGACCCATCCAAATAGAAGCCTACCAAGGAAATAATGCATTATTTTTGAAGGACTTGACTTGAGAAGAATTACCAAGTTGACTTGTCAATGGCAGACTCCTCAAAGTCTATTTTTCTCAAGAGTAGATAAGTTTTCAATCATATCAGTGTGAATATCATTTTGTTTTTCTACTGCAAGTGTGGGTGGCTAACATCACAAATTGAAGCCCGAAGAGAAGGCCCTAAGTTTATGATGAGTCACTGCCATATTTATAATAAAAAAATGAATCAATTCGGCTGTAGAATAAAGACAATATGCCAAATGGATCAGGCTACTAGTCTACGGTGTTCTTGGCACTTCACAAGGAGGATGCCATCCCCATTGGAGCCACTGTTAGAGTTCCATATTTTATAGGATAAGTTGACTATTAAATATTGATTTTTTTTATGAGATGTTGTAAATAATAATCCATTTTGAAAATTATTTCCAAAAGAAAAGAAAAAGAAAAAATAAAAGAAAAAACAAAAATAAAGGGGATCAAAAATAAAAATAAAAATAAAAATAATATATATAGAAAAAATGAGAAGATAAAAGAAACAAAAGAGAAAAAGAAAATATATAAAAAATTAAAAATCCCATAGGCGCTTGAAAGTTTAAATGACGCCTTAAGATTAATTAAATATGTTTGTAGGTTAATCACATACTTTAATCATGATTAGTATAAAGTTCTTATAAATTCATTTGGATACAACGTTTTTTCGTGATGTAATAAAAATAAATCAAAATGAGCGATCATGATCTGGCCCGCCCACATCAACGAAAAACATACCACTCCACGCCCCTCAAGCCCGTCTGATGGTTATTCAAAAAGGGGGGTCCATAGAGATAGTATCCCATATACCGCCATTGCTACGTGTCACTCCTCCATCCACTATTCACCTCCCCCCCCTACCTAAAACCCTTACCGTCGCAACCCCCCCTCTGGCCTCCCCCTAATATGCTTCCACTTACCGCTTGACTACCCAACATTGGCCTTGCTCCTGCCGCTCCACTCCATTACCATGTATCAAACTGTTTTCCCCTATACCCGAGCGCCAATTGTCCCCCTCTCCTTTCTAGTTAGAAATTAACCGTTCAATAATAAATTTTTCCCTCCCCCGCTCCATGGTTGTGGTAATTTTACAATGCTCACAATAAAGTATGATAGCATCGTATCTCAAACTGATAAGCCCCTGTTCACTGTAAATTTTACTCTGGAAAACACTGTAACTCTCTCATAGAGTGAGATAGCTACCACACAACCAAGGACCCTGTCCAACTCCTCATCCAGTTGTTCAAGTGACGATTAACTAGGTAATTATAGTCAAAACCATTCATATGAATTATTTCTTCAAAAAAGAAATCCATGTTTGAAGAAAACCCCATGATGCCTCCAATTGTTAATTTAGACCACCAACCTCTAGTCGACCAATTAGACCAAGTCATAGAGACAAATTGTGAGTTTTATCTCTACAAACTACACAATGTTCTCAAACAAAAATATCTCGACCTCAATGATGAATTGGGATTGTGAGATTAATTTCTACCCCAATTCATCTTTCCCCAAACCTATTATTTCCATGATTTTGCAACTTGGTGTCAATTCAGATACATTCCCAGGCAGAGGGAAATTGTGGCCCAAAATGGTGAATTTTTCTTTTCCATTAATCCCATGTAGCCTTTTCACCCAGATTTTCTCATGGAGATATACAACAAACTTGATTTTCCCCAGAGGGCCAAAATATTTGAGACTTCTTACCAGAAAATGCTCAATTATCCAAAAAAAACCCTCCTTATCCCTCCTCTATGTTCCCTGAGATGACCAAGCAAATAATATCCATGGTTTCATGTTTATTAGGTTACCACCCTAACCAATGGGTCGATCAAAACATTTTAGCCTTTCTTTCTATTTTTTATGCAAGCGAGAAACCCCCTATTATCTTTTGTTACAGTGAGTTTTTAGCAGAATCCATCAATGAACAATTCATAAAGTTTTCAAGTGAAGGAGTATTCAAATATGCATCTGTCTTAGTATATTTATTTCTCTACTATCAATCAGACATGTTTTCTTTCCACTTACAAAAATTATCTAGACAACCAAGGAAACCCTCAATCAGTTATTCACTGGACCTCCTGTTGATGCCTCAAAAATCATTGCAACAACATCAGGGGATGACCACCCAGCCGGGAACTTAAAAACCATTCCTTTTCCGTTTAGTATAGTGGCTCCGACTCGGGATGATGGGACTAGTTTCCCAATGAGTATAATTGAGTGGGTGTGAGGTATTTAAAACTGGATGAATGATAAATGGGAGTGATTGCGAACTTGAAAGTATATAAATACCTAACTATATCCCGAGACTTAATTATGTTTCTTTTGTATGCGATTTCAAAGATTATCCTTAGTGTATGTAAATATAGATTTATCAAACACTTACAAAAGTGATAGCAATTAAAGATAATTAATTTGATTAAATAGATAATCAAATTAATTTATTAAATTCATATCGCATCAAATAACTTAATGACTTCTACATATATCAAAAGATGGCAATATTTGCATGTTCCAAAGTGAATTAATCCTCAATCGTATTTAAAAAATAAATATAACAAAACAATTAAAAAAAGTATGGTTATTAATGACATATAATAGAACATCAGTATAAAGATAGAAGTACCTGATATATCTTTACTCTGCTCATGCAAGAAACAACTCTAGTCCAGCCTTTCTATCAAGATTATTTAAAAAAGTACAAAAGTGAAACTTCTCAAAGCCTTCCTTACAAAATTTTAGGACCCTTTACTTGTAGACATGAAAGGGTTTATATAGCAAATACTAGAAATGTAAAAATAGAAAATACGCAAAGTGCTGAGGAGGTTTAAACAACTCTCCTTAAAATTAGAGATAATAGGAAAAAAATAGAATTTGTTTATATAACGAGCTCAAGAGTGTGATGCTGACTGTTTTCCTGTTTGCTGCTTGAGCTCGTAATTATCTAACATTGGCTGCACTTCACGGGGCTAAGCTGGCCTTAAGTGTAGCTTTCCAGTATACACTGCATCTCATAGTGCAAGAAGCATGTGGGAGGATGTGTCAGCAAGACAATGCAACATTAGCCACTGGTTGTGTGGCTTGACAAGATACTGCCAATATTTTTCCCAGTCTAATTTTTCCAGCTTCTTAATGATTTCTTCCTTTGCCTTTGACTTTTCCTACCATTGTTTCAGTAAAACTTTAACATTGAGAAGGGAACTAGGTGGGAATTCTTGGATAATATTGGCACCAAATAAATTGTTACTGATAATTTCAGTGATGTTGCTTGCAACATCCCTTACTATGAAGACAACTCTTTCTGATTGCTTTAGTTGTATGTCCCAATTAGTAAATAGGATTTCTTTGTGAGAATCCTCTATTTTGGGAATATTTGATGCTCTGCCTTATGCGGTGTCTTACCAAGTGATAAATTCTAATATATTTCCATCAATGTCATTAAAATTCGTCCTCAGATAGGATGTTTGATTCATCAGTGAATCAATTTTGTTGCACAGATCCTGATAATTTCTACCAAAAGATTACTTGCTTTTGGGCCAAAAGAGTGTTCAATTCCATTTCTTCCTTTTTAAAGTCTTCAATTTTTGGATTTTCCTTCAGTTCCTCAATTGTGAATTGGAGTTGTTGAATTTGAGTATCTTTGACCTCTATATCAACTTGATGCTGCAATTTCAATTGATCAAAGCTATGTTGAAGTTATGACAACTGTGTTTGCCACTGGTGATTAATACTTTGCTTTTCCTTTAACAATTCTTGTTCTAACTGTTGTGCTTTATCATCCTTTTCCTTGACCAATTGCTGGACTTCTGATGCCTTATCAATTGTGGCAGTTTCATAAGCACCTGTAAACTGTGACAATATTATTAAATCTTTTGAAGGATTGGTTTTTGGATCTCTCCACACCACTTCCATTGGTGTTTCTCCAATAAATAATGCATGGGATTGCTCAACTCTTCTCCTTTTTCTCTATCTGCGCATTAGAACCCGATGTTTGGGATTGTAAATGATGTTAAGAGGAGGGATTTATTCTATCTTGAGAAAAATTTCTGATGAGGGTAATGCCAGGATGAATTCAATTTCACCTGTACTGACTTCTTTGTTAGAAGCCCAAATAGTATGCGGTCTCTGTGTATTGCCTTAAGGAGTGTTGCAGATCTCTTTAGGTTCAAAAGTGTTTACCTCTTTCTTTCCTTTGATTTGTTGATCAAACTGGTTCCAAACCTGATCCAAATTAATACTAAAGAAAGTAGTAACAATTTGTTGTTATGTGAATGTGTTTTCTTTTATTCCCTGTAAGACCTCAGTGTCCTTTGGAGGCTGCTCCAAATCCTGTTCTTTCTGTAAAATTGGTTGAGATACCCTCAACATGTTTAAAGGGATATTTTCCAACCTCTTGTATATGTACTCTTTAAACTTGGAATTCTGTTATGGATCAAGACGAATTGCTTCCAGCTTTTCCACTTGTGAATATGTCTTAGCAAACTCAAACATATCATCATATTCTTCGGGCTCATGAATGAATTGTATGACTTTTACCTGGGCTGTAAAGTCTTGGGCCACTTTTTTTGGTTCAAACTGTCTACTGGGAATGGTAGATAATTTTAAACACTGAATTTGATTGATTTAAAGCACAACGTGCTTGAAATTGTCTAAAGAACAACCACCACAATTAATAGGAAATGATGGTCAGGTGAACTTTTTAGCTTCCTTTAAGGCTTTGGTTAACCCAATCCCTACTATTTTATTGGTAATTTCTCTGGCTAGGAGTGTTATAGGTCAATTTGGGCATCATTCCCAATGACCTGGTTAACTGGACATCATCTCCAGGACCATTGAATAGGGTCTATCATCCCCTATCATTTCAGTTGTTACATGCCCTAAGACAAAGAACAAGACAAATAATTCATGACTTTCATCTGCAACGGTTTCTAAGGTTTGAAGTTTATAATATATCATATAAGAGCTCATCAACGCTGCCTCCAAAGGGACTAAGCGTGTTGCATATGCATGTAGCCCCATTCAAGGCTGCTCTGCAAAGCACTTCCTGACACTCATAGGTGCGTTGGTCACATTGGGAGCGAAATTCTCATTGTTCCGGAATCTCCACTTGGCCAGTGCCTTCTAGAAGAGTTCACATGTGTCAAAATTCGAATCCATGTGTCCATTTGACATCTACAAGATTGAGAACATGTATTGCCTATTATTGGAAAGTCATTTATTGTAAAACTACCTTAAGCTCCTTTATAAATTAAGCACAGATCTTAGTGTTTGATAGGGAAGAATTTGAGTAGAGAAATGCTGGTGGAATTTCAATTGAGGAATTGATTTGTGTAACATGGTGCTGGAGAGCTCTGCATTGTGATGAGGCCGGGATGCTGCTGGAGATATCTGCATTGTGATGAGGCTAGGATGTTGACGAAGATGGTCACTTCAAATCAATCACTGGGTTGTAACCTTCCCTTTTATCCATTAATAAATATTGCTGCTTACTTTCCCACATATGTATCTGTATAAGCTCATGTTTTCTATATTATGAATTATTATATGATGTATATGGTTTATGCTTCATTGATTTAGCTAAATAAATTGAATAGACATATGTATTATTGCTATCTCTTGCTTTTTAGTGTTCATTCTTGCAGGAAATATTTTGCACAGCCGACTGGAATTTGAAACTACAACAAAAGCGACAGAAGGAGAATTTGGAAGCACTTGGACTCCAAGTAAGCTTCTTATTTCATTCTATGTGTCTGTTCATAGTTAGGAAAAGTAGTCGCAAAGTCTTTAATCTGTTTTTCTAGATAAGCACCTGTCTAGGGAAGAATGATTTATCCATAATTTATAATTCCGCATAACAAATTGGTGACTCCACTGGGGAGTTTACCCTTCATCCTAGGTGTACTTGCTTCTGATTTTCTCTGTTTATTCACCCAGTGGATTCTTCTCAGAAAGATTAGGTTTTTTGAAATCCAAATTTTCATTAGAAGTGAGTTAAACAACTATGTTTTTCATTGTACACTGCACCCAGCGCACTGTTGGATAGGATGTCGTGCTTTGCATAGCACTGTCTCCCTTCCATGCCTGCATTGCAGAGCACTGTCTCTCTTTAGAGACCGCGTTTCCTCCTGAAACCATCCAAATTCCTTTGAGTTTGTAATTGAAATTTGTTTCAGTTTGTTCTCTGTTGTGTTTTGAAAAACCTGAGCCTCATATTGACCAGTGAACTTATCTACCTCTTCCTCCTTTGAAAGAAAAAATTGTTCAATATTTGTTTAAAGCGTTTTTCTTTATCATTGATGAATTAATTTCAAAGTATTTTCATTGTCACATTAGATCCATTTGCTTTTGAAAAGGAAATTGTCATAAATTCTTCATTTCCTGATAGGAGAAATTGTTGTTTATTTCCTCATTTTTCCTTCAAAAGAGAACTTGTTGTTCTATTCCTCATTTCTCAAAAGTAAAAGGCATTTGTTTTTGTTGATTTAGTGCACTTAGTTTCTTTTCTGCATTCATAACATTAAAGGAATTAAAAGAAAAACCTGCATTTTCATGTAGTGGTTTGTGTGTTTTGCAAAAGGAACAATTAGGAAATCTGCATTTAGTTTGTGCTCTTTGATTTGTTTGCTCTCAAATTGATTTCTCTTTCCCTCTAGTAGTTAGGATTTTAACTAAAAAACTAAAAGCAAAAGATTTCTCATCATTCTTAGTTTGCATTTTAGGAATTTCCAATACATCATCGCAGTGAACCTTTGAAAGGAAAATTGATAAACAAGATCAACTTAAAATTTATCTCAATTTACCTAACAAAGCATTGGAACCATAACGGTAACATTTAGAATGTCTAGGCTAGAGATGTGTTCCGACGTCGTAAAACATAGCAGCTGTTGTTAACTTGTTTGCGATAAATTCCGAGTGTGATACCTCACTCCATGTACGTAAGTATATCATAGCTCGTCCACGTAATTTCGGGTATATCAGGTGGTGTTACAGTACAAAAAGTATAAAGGGGTGCTCACACTGTGCGGTTTCACATCAGACAGCGCTAATACAGACTTGGGCCTCCACGTTCCTTCGGGTATATTTGGGAGGAAAATTTTTAGGTTATATCCATCCATAGTGAACTGAGTCAGCCACCTTGTAAATTGTGATACACCAAACACAACATTCGGGGAGATTGCATGCCCATACTTCTTGGTTCGCTAGTAGGTATTCTGCAGTTCACGGTTTCTTAGTAAACCCTTTTGCCTAGCATTACCCTTTTGTTTTGTTTATTTGTTTTTGGTTAAAATAAATCAACAATCGTGGAATAACAAAATCCTTTCCTTTGTCGTTCGCGCAGACTAGCACTAAAACCACCTTTACCACCAGAAGTTACTTATAGTACACGAAGGCGATCATGCTCTGCTGAATCAAGTACAATTCATACCTCTGGTGAAACATCATATTCCCATAAACCAGAGTTAGCTCAAGTTATTTCTACACATCCTGGTTCGTCTACTGTTGTCAAAACAGAGTCTTCACAACTACCCGTGGTCACGATTCATCCAATCAATGAGACCATACCTCCTAGACCCGACGTTGTTCAACCAGAAATTGATCCAGATCTTGTCTCTTATTTTCCAAAACATTTGAATCCTGAAGTCATACAAACGGAAGTTGTTCCTGCCTTGGTCATCACACAAATATCTATAGCCATTGAGTCTCCCATTTCATACAGTCAACCACCTGAAATTTACTTTGGGCTTGATGGTGAAATACTTCCACTTGGTTTAATTGCGATTGAAGAAATCCCACAAGACGAGACACCTTTAACTCCAACCCATTTTGGGGAGCACCTTTACCTGTACGAGTCTTTTCCTCAATCATCACCATTTGCTTTTGTTGATCCTGTTCCTATTCAAACTCCCATCGATTCAAAAGGGTATACATTTGGTCAAGTAACCATGCCTGAACCAACATCTCTGGTTGGGCCATCTGTTCAAATTACGTTAGTACCTGCCCTCGCTACCCCGACGATGTTTACAACTTCACCAAAGTCATATTTCCATGGTGGCCCTATGGTCCCATCGGGTTACAAATCATTATCTAGAATTTTCTCTGGTGCATCTTCAAACCCATGGACTTTACCAATGTGATAATATAGTTTTTTAACTGGTAATCCTATAGTGAGTACTAAATGACTTGATTCTTTATACACAACATCAGGGCAATATCAAGCCGGTCCTTCAGGGTCTATTCCTTCAAATACCATATCAACTGGACTCCCAGCATTTGGAGAGAAATATTTTTCATCTTATTATCCTCCTCATGCTAGGGGGCAACCTTTGGTCACTCAATATGATAGTACTCCGTCACTTTTTGGTCAAACTAATTTCAAAATGAATGTTTGTCAATGACATCCCACTCTGCCTATTCAACCACAAACGATTGTACACTCGTATCAACCAGTTCAACCTGTTACACCCACATTATTTCCACTTGTTAATACATCTTTACCCCTGTTACATAATCAAAATTTTGTATAACAACCTTATAAAGCAGCGCCTTCAACTTAATACCATCAAATATTAGGTCCACAGACTCCAAATCTTTCGGTTAATTTACAACAACCTGTATCAGGAATCATTTATTCACAAGTTGGTTTACCATTTTATGGGATGTCACGGCCACAACTAGGTTATACTTATCCTCAACTGAATCCAAGTTATCCTAATTTGGGTTATAACATTGGTGGACAGACCCCTTGGCAGCCTCACGTGCAAATGCCTCAAACTTCATTTCAACAAGTATCATATCCAAGTTTTGGTCAATAGAATCCTCAAGCATTTGCTTATCAAAACAACCCTATCTGGGTTACCAACAACTAATTCCTTATGCTGGTGCTCAAAGGCCTATTGCTCAAGCAATTCCATCTTACCCTGGCTATGCTCAACCTGAACTTAATAGACAGTTTCCCTTTGTTGCAACTTTAGAGTTACCAGATTTAAATCGGCTAACTAATGATCCAATTAACTGTGCTCCTTGGTGGCCGGTGATGCTGCACAAATTACCCTAGGATATTCCTAAGTTCAATGGAAACCCTGGAGAAGATCCATCAACTCATGTTATGACTTATCATTTATGGTGTTCATCAAATTCCCTGAATGATGATTCTGTTCGACTACGTCTTTTCCAGCGTACACTCACAGGTCCGGCTGCAAAATGGTACATTGAGTTACCTAGAGCATCTTTTGATAATTTCACTGCCCTAGCTACTATCTTTTTGACTCATTTCAAGTTACCCATACGATATGAAACTGGAATGGAACTCTTGACCAATTTCAAATAGACTAATGCTACTCACATTTTTGATCATATTCATGAGTGGTGTCGTCGTCGTAGAATGGTTAAGACATTTGTTCCGGATCAGCTCCTTGCTGAATGGTTCATTAAGTCCCTGTTACCATCTATAACTGAGGAGGTGGCTAAGGGTGGCATCATCACAGAAGAGCAAGTTATCGCTCATGCCCAATATTTATACTTGATTTACACTTAGTTTGGCATGCTCTATGAAAAAATTCCTAATGCGTCGAGATCTAATTTTACTGTTCCTCCTCAATTAAAGGACTCTCATGCCGAAGACGACTTGATTTCTACTGCAAGAACAAATCATACTACTACATTTTATCCTACACCTTCTTCCGAAATCAATGCCATGTCGTTTGACAAGGGAAAAAGTGACAAGCAACCCGAAAGTAAGAAAAAGGGGAAATCTAAGAAAAAACAAGCTTCTAAACCCAGGAAAAATCATCTAATCAATCGTCTGGACCTAGGAAACCTCGTTATCCATGCATAATTTGTAATGAGGAACAATTTGTTAGGGATTTTCCTCACCGCACTGATGTTTCAAAAATCATCAAGACTTCCCATGCGTCAGCTGTGTTGACAGACCCATTTCCAAATCCGGACACAAACATGGTTGCTATGGATCCAACTTCTAGTTCTCAAGTACTTATGTTATCCGTCACAATACCTTCAATAGATATTTTGGTGTCTGTTAGAGTCGGTCCTTACAGCCCTCCGTCAGTGATCATTTAACGCGTAATAAATATTATTTTAGTCAGGCCACTGATCAACCTACTACCTCGCCAACGAATCCGTCTACTGAATTAGTACCGCCTACTGCTATTCCTGAATTGACAATCAAGCCACCAAAGGGATTAATTCACAAATCGACATATAATCCTCGAGCAAGAGCTGCACAAAATTATAATATAGTTGAAGATTTGGCTCAATCCCCTTCAACTATGTCTACTCTTGAGTTATTACAAAATTGTCCCTCCCAAAAACAGGCTTTATAGTCGGCTATTGGTGGAATTGATCTGACTGATTCTAATCTTGTCGTCTTTATTCATACGGGCTAAGTGCCACAATTACCAGTAGAATTGGCATTCTCCATACAAGTAAATGTTCTCAATCACTTTGTTCATCGCACTATTATTGATGAGGGAGCATCTACATGCATTATGTCTCTAAATTGTTGGAGGTCACTTGGCTCGCCATGCTTATCAAAATCATCAACGACATTGAAGGCTTTTGATGGACATACATATAAACCTTGTGGAATTATTAATAACATGCATGTTGAACTAGGGGGAAAAACAGTGAATGTTGATGTCGAGGTTGTTGACGGACCCCTTGACTATAATATTCTACTTGGAAGGCCATGGGTATATGCAATGAGTGCAATTGTTTCTACATATTTCATAATGATTACCTTTCCAAATAAAGGTAACATCACAGTCATTAATCAACTATCCTTCTTTGCCTCCGCTTCGCGGGTAACTGGAATATTTCCGTTCATTCACGCACCCCAACTATCACTTCAGAACATTGGTGTATGACTCTTAAAGGATTCCACTCTCATGGGAACCTTTGCCTTACTGTCGCCTGTGACGTCGGCAAAAATTGTAAGTATAGAGACCTGCTACATGATCTCTTCCACTCCATCTGGCTTAAGGGAGAGTACGGTTGATTATGAAATTGTTACGTTGGATGAGTTTCTGCAGCCCAACCCTATTAAGCTGGCATAGCAATCAATCTATCTAGCTTGGGCGACGAATCCGAAATCAGCGTCGCCGAGTGTTTGGGTTGATCATTCCTTATATTTAGGTACTCCCTCTGATCCTTTTTTCTCAATGTTCTTGACATATGAGAATATTTTGGAAGCCATGATGTTAGAAGGAGAACCATGGGAAGATTATCATCATCATTCCCATCTTCATGATTATGAATAAAACTATCTTAGTGAACTATATCACCCATCAGTCAAAAATTTATTTTCGAATTCTTTACCTAATAATGCAATCGATTCAGAGCGAAATCTATCAAATATCGAAGAAACCATTTCTATCGATATTTCAACCAAACCTGGTGTTGTAGAAAATTTTCATGTTGGTGTATCTTGTTCTCCATCAGAACTTGAAACATATCGCTCTCTATTTCATGAATTCGGTGATGTATTTGCTTGGTTTGACGAGGAAATGCCAGACATAGATACTATTATTGTTGAGCACACTATTAATATGTATCCTGATGTCAAACCGGTGCGTCAACGGCTTCATCCTATTCATCCGAAGAAAGCCGCTGCCATCAAAGCAGAAGTTGAAAAACTTTTGCGTGCTGGTTTCTTATACCTTGTTCCGCTGACTGAGTGGGTTTCCAACATTGTTCCTGTCATGAAAAGGCAAGGAAATATTAGAGTGTGCATCGATTATGGGGATGTCAATCTTGCTTATCCAAAAGACAACTACCCTACTCCCTTTATCGACCAGATTATTGACAATTGTGCTGGATGTGAAATCTTTTCGTTTATGGATGGATTTTCTGGCTACAATCAAATCAATATCCGCCCAGAGGATCAAAATAAGACAACATTCATTTGTCCCTGGGGCACATTTACTTATAAGAAACTTCCATTTGGTTTAAAGAATTCCGGGGCAACTTTTTCAGAGAGCTATGGAATATGCTTTCAACAAAATCAAGCACATTGTTCAACCTTATCTAGATGATTTACCAGCGCATTCACGAAATCGGACTGATCACCCGATACACTTGAGAGCCATCTTTTTATGCTTCTGAAACTACAAAATATGCCTCAATCCACATAAATGTGTGTTTTATGTTTTTTCTTGTCGTTTTCTTGGATTCGTAGTCTCAAAAGAAGGAATTCGAATCAACCCATTGAAGGTTCAGGCCATTCTTGATTTGCTTGCGCCATCAAATTTACTTCAGATACATGAACTTCAAGGAAATGCTAACTTCCTAAGAAGGTTCATTCCAAACTACGCCGAAATGGCTAAAGGATTTACTCGACTCTTGAAAAATGGGGTTCCCTTCAATTGGGACCAAGTTGCACAAGCTTATTTTGATGTTGTCAAGGATACTTTTATCCCAGTGTCATTAATGTACCCCCCTAATTATCAAAATGATTATTTCCTATATATCGCTGCGGCTGAAACGACCATTGCTATGGTTTTGGTCCAAGTAGAAGATGGAATTGAACATCCGATCTATTATTTGAGTCGTAATATCAATGATACGAAAGTTAAGTATTTGTACATAGAAAAGCTTGCCTTGGCAGCTATTCAAGCTATCCAAAGATTTCGCCATTATATCCTACTCCAAAAGACTACTATCATTTCAGATTGCAACCCCATGACTTATATCTTATCACGTTAATTGCTGGGGGGAAAATATTCAAAATGGATTTTCATTTTGCAGGAATTTGCTTTGGAATTCATCAAATCCAAGTCAAAGAAGTCTTCAGTTTTGGCTGAGCTTCTCTGTGACATTCCCTCTGATAGTACTGTAACTATGTTGGAACCATCAATTCCTGACGAGTCTCTATTTTTGATCGGATCATCTGATCCTAGGTATGGATATTTCATCATTTATCTCTAAACTCAAACTTTTCGACCTAATATCTCTCGCTCTGAACAACGACGTATTCGATACCAAGCCAAAGATTATATGATCGTCGGCGATACACTTTATCGTCGTGGTGTCGATACCATTTTAAGGAGGTACCTCACTCATGAGGAGTCCAAAAAGGTTTTAAATGATTGTCATGTTGGAGCTTGTGGTGGAAATTTATCTGGATACGCTACCGTGCAAAAGATACTCCGCGCTAGTTAATTTTGGCCTACAATTTTTCAAGACTGCATCCTCGCGATCAGAAGTTGTCATGCGTTCCATATTTTTGATCGTAAAATCCACAAACCGCTAGCGCTAATGCATCCTGTTGTCTCTGTGGGACCATTTTCGAAATGGGGTATTGAATTCATGACCTGTAACCCTCGTTCATCTGGGGGGCATGGTTATATTATTGTCGCAGTCGAATACTTTACTAAATGGGATGAAGTGATGCCTACATTCAACAACACTAGACATACAACTGCATTTTTTTTCTTTAATCATGTTATTGCATGGTTTGGAGTCCCACAGGCTATAGTTACAGATCATGGGAAGCATTTTCGCAACAATATGATGACTGAATTGATTTCCAAATTAGGATTGTCACATGATAATTCTACTCCTTACTATCCACAATCATATGGACAAGTTGAGGCTATCAAAAATATTCTTAAACGTATGCTTCAACGAATGATATGAGTTCGTAAAAGAAATTGGCATTTGATCATGTACTCTGCCTTGTGGGCGTATCGAACCTCGTTGAGAAACGCAACTGGATTTACTCCTTTTCAATTGGTGTATGGTCTGGAAGCTATCTTACCAATCCATGTGAAATATCGTCGTTAAAACTCGCAATCGACTTGTTACCTGACACCTCCGAAGAAGAAGCGCATCTCCTTAACCTCATCCGTATTGATGAAACGCGTTGTGAAGCCCAATTGGACAACGAAGCGCATAAGAGATGTATAAAGGCGCAATACAACAAAAATTTTCAGCCTCGCATTTTGTTAGAGGGCGACTTGGTCCTTCTTTAAGATCAAGAAGCTGATGTAATAGGTATAGGAGAATTTGAGCCATTATGGCATGGCCCCTATATTGTCAAAAGAGTTCTTGCTAAGGGTTGGTTGATTATGATGGAATTCCGTTGGCGCAACCCAGAAATGGGTTGTATTTGAAACGTTACTATTCTTAATCATGAGCGTAGTAATTTTTTGTATTATATTGTATATATATGTTGTTGATTTGCATTCAATATCTTAATTTGTTTTTAGATTTTTCTTGATGTTAGTAATCCGCTTTACATTTCATCGCAGATGTTTGAATCTTCAGAACCCTTTGTTGGATATGCTGATGGTGCTAGTTGTAGTACGCAGAATCTATCCTCTACAACGTGGGCCATTTTCGCTCCGAACGACGAGTTAGTGAGTTTTCAAGGGATTTGCAATGGTAGATTGACAAACAATATCACTTAGTATAGCGCGTTTATCGACCTTCTCTCTGATGCCATTTCATTTGGTTTTAACCGTATCATCATAAGGTTAGACTAAGAACTTGTGGTATTAAAACTTACTATTGTTTATACTGTTAGAAATCCAACACTGCATAGATTGTTCCTTAGAGTTCGACTTTTGGAAAGACACTTTGATTTTATTCAATATCAAAACATTTCCAGAAATTTGAACACATTGACTGATTCTTTAGCTAATCAAGTTTTAGACAGGCATTTGCAACATATGTAAAGAAAACATTCACATCATTGAATATGATTGCACAATAAACATAGGAAAACGCTAAAATCATATAGATAGATAGTTATAGGTTTTTACAAAATTTGTGCCCAAGACACATTGGTCATTTGACCTCAAAATGTATGCAAAATATCAAAAGTAAACTAGTGATGCTCGTGGTAACATTCTATATATCTAGCTATCCTACGAAGTAACCGCATCCAACGGTTAGGAACCCCAATAATGTGTCGTTGCAGTCGCATGGGTAACTGTTAGATTCGGCAATCCGGAATCCCGAAGGTCAAAATATGTGCTACCAAAGCTCAACCAGAGTCTCAGCCATATCAAGATCCTATAGGACTGCTCTCTCGACAGCCCTCTCTGCTGGCGCATCTGCTTCATGCTCCGATTCATCTACTGGTTGAGCAGGACCAACATCTGCATTACATCAAACATTTAGTTTAGTCTTGGGAAAACATCAAAAATACAAAAACATTGTATAAACCTTAGGAAAATAAAAAACATGGTTAAAACATTCTTACCCATTGCACCCCACTGAGCACCTTCTGGTAATGCTAAATATGGATCTCCTCGGAAATAAACGCCTGCGTATGCATACTCATCGATGGCAACAAGCTGTCGTCGGAACCAGGCGAAGAATGCAGTCAAGAAAACAATGGTCGATTGCCCTGCATGCTTACTCATGAGTTCTTCCCATCTTTGCATCCGTGGATATCTAGGATTAGACACATCCAGTGTCACATGTTGTGGCTGCATCAATGGAGTCCGTTCTAAGGAGAAGGATATGAGGATTGAACCATAACTGAAGTTATTTTTCCTTCCTCCCTTTTCTTTGTTCAGTTGTTCCTTTATCTGAGAAAGAATATATTCAGACTAGTTGAAGACTGTTGGCTCCATACACTCTAGCGTGTACTGCATATACAATCTATTTGCTACATGTAGTGTAATGGTGGTGACAAGTTTTGCGATCATGAAAATGATAGTTCTCAAAGGAAAATCTCTAACATCTCGGATGTTTATCTTTCCATCTTGTCTTGGCTCTGCCCCTGGATAACAATGTTGCAAAAAATAATCTCTCACTGTCACTCCAACAATATAACCTGAGAGAAAAATGGGCAAGCCTCTCCTCGACAAACCTGTAAGAAAGTAAACATCCTTGACTGTTATGGGAACCAATTTGTTCTTAATATGAAATGCCTTGATAGCTGGATCCCATGCTCGAACTAACAACTCCAAAATTTATATTTGTTGCCTTATCCCTGACAACTTAAAGTACTTAACCAGTCCACAATCTCTTAGGGCTCTTACTGTATCCAGATCATTTAAGGAAATCATATCCTGTTCTTCATGTTCTCTTTCCCTCCATGTAATTGTCATTGTAATCTGATGGAAACCTGAAATACAACCATAAGAACCATTAGATTCCATTCAATGCAAAAAATTAGGCATAATGCAAAAAACAAAAATCTAGATTGCACCCAACACAGTCCCTAACAAGAGACAGTGTGTTATGTATGCAAGCATCCTTCAATTTACTTGCTATGCAATGTAGGTTTCGACATCCAAGGGTGCGTTGCCCTGTTTTTGGGCAGAATTTACCCTAGGGACCCCAAAACCCTAAAAAATTGCAAAAATTGGAAATGAAATGATTACTGAAGGAAAGAGGAGGTTCATATCACTAACCTGGATCAAATATCAACGAAATCTGTCCACAGAAACGATCGCAATTAACAGCTGAAGTTCGGGGGAAAAATCAGGTTTAGAGCTCCAAAATGCAAATAGTAACTATGGAATGGTAAAAATGAATAGTAAAACACTTTTTAATAGTCATTTAATTATTTGCAAATTGAATTTATTGCTACGACTATGGTTTTATTATGTTTTTTTAATCATGAATCAAGTATTTTTAATCCATTTAATGTTGTTCTGAACAGGTCTTACAACTGATGAATAGATTAGTCGTGCAGATTTATTTCAAAGATGATTTAACCACAAAGCATACTTCTCCTTATTTTTCGAGCTTTGTTAAAAACGAAAAAGGATTTGAAGCGCTCTTTTATCTCTTTTTCGAGCTTCGATAACAGTGAAAAAGCGACCCCTGGAGTCTTCTTTCATCTCTTTTCAAACTCCAATAATGTGAAAATATTGCCGAGCACTTGTCTTTTCAAGCTCGTAAAAGTAAATGAATTGATATCTACTCAGTATAAGTTTAACCCTTTTCTGGACTGAGATAGATTATTTACGAAAAAGGAATACCTTGGTCGAACATGACTAAAGAGGTTCTCTTAGGTATTATTTTACACTTTTTCGGATCTAAGCGACAACTTTACAAAAATTGCTTATGGAGTTTTCTTTCGTCCTCTTTTTCAAACTCTTTAAATATGAAAAAGGACCGGGCTGTCACTATCGTTAAGCTCGTTAAAACATAAAATAGCGACGGGCTTGTCGATCATGGCAAGAATCGAGTTTCATTCATTGCTAGACTCGTTAAATTATAAAATAGTGATACATTATTCACCCGAAGGGTTGAATTATAGATCAAGCAAATGTTATCCTCCTCATGCTTGTTAAAAAATAAAGAGGTACTGGTCGATAAATGACCGGGGAAAATTTGGGAAAGTGAACAGAAATTTTTACGGTAGCAGGTTGCTCTTGAGCATGACACTTCACTCCATCACCGTGAATGTTTGGGTTGGGTAATATTCTTGACGGTTCATTCATACCTATGGTTCATCATACCTTCACTTTGATTTTGGGTCAATGTTGCCAACTCATCTCAGTGTCGCCGATATGTTCAAGAGAAGTCATCCAGTGAATACTCATCCTTCTGCAATACTCATAAACCTTCTTTCTCATGATAGTCATCCCTGAAAATTGCTATATCAAGTCATACCTTTGTCTCTGAAATAAGTAACTCCTGTTTCAAAATAAGGT
Source organism: Pinus albicaulis (assembly GCA_034641835.2). Taxonomy (NCBI): domain Eukaryota; kingdom Viridiplantae; phylum Streptophyta; class Pinopsida; order Pinales; family Pinaceae; genus Pinus; species Pinus albicaulis. The sequence goes on from CM076579.1 coordinate 49,545,259, forward strand.
GGCTTCCTATCGATGCCAAATCATTATCCAGGAAGTTCACTTAGAAACATTATGTTCCAGTACCACGAGGCTTGTTACAACATTGACAAGATCCTCGCTTCCGAACTTTTGACCAAAAGATTTTTTTTGGCGTTCGACATTGAATCATCTATTCACGCCTTACGAAATGTACTGCAGTACCTTGAGGGCCATTGACATCAATGGTGGTTCTCTCGCATGTTAACAGCTCACATCATTGGCTGGTAATCAAATGATGTCTTTCCATGTTTGACTACAAATCATATATTCGCATGGCTATACTTGTACCTGAATGATCGAGTGAACGAGATAAGAAGACCCCGGATTTTGTTTTATCCATCCAGGCTGCGGTTTCAGGATTGTTGTACATATCATTTGTACGGTGACCTTACATACAAATCGTCATCCGAACATGGGCCTATATCTGTAGGCATGTCTATATTGGGCAAAATTCCAATGTAAACGACTTTCTGAATTATGTACATGTTATTAGATTGTTTATGTGATGAACATAGGAAAGCCTACCCTCAACAAAGGATATATCATGATGTATTGTATTGTAAGATTGATGCAGGTGGCGACTTCACTTCATCGCCAGCCCATCACAGTGTAAATCATCTCAGCCAAAATATTGTTATTATTATTTTGACTTCATGCTTTAGGGGGAAAATTGTTATAGGTCAATTTGGGCATCATTCCAAATGACTTGGTTAACTGGAAATCATCTCCAGGACCAATGAATAGGGTCTATTATCCCCTATCATTTTAGTTGCCACATGCCCTAAGAGAAAGAAAAAGACAAATCATTCATGACTTTCATTTGCAACGGTTTCCAAGGTTTGAAGTTTATAATATATCATATGAAAGCTCATCAATGTTGCCTCCAAAGGGACTAAGTGTGTTGCATATGCAGGTAGCCCCATTCAAGTCTGCTCTGCAAAGAACTTCCTGACACTCATAGGTGCGTTGGTCACATTGGGAGCGAAATTCTCATTGTTCCGGAATCTCCACTTGGCCAGTGCCTTCTAGAAGAGTTCACATGTGTCAAACTTCGAATCCATGTGTCCATTTTACATCTATAATATTGGGAACATGTCTTGCCTATTATTGGAAAGTCATTGATTATAAAACTACCTTCAGCTCCTCTATAAATTGAGCACAGATCTTAGTTTTTGATATGGGAAGAATTTGAGTAGAGAAATGCTGGTGGAATTTCAATTAAGGAATTGATTTGTGTAACATGCTGCTGGAGATATCTACATTGTGATGAGGCTGGGATGCTGCTGGAGATGGTCACTTCAAATCAATCACTGGGTTGTAACCTCCCCTTCTATCCATTAATAAAGATTGCTGCTTACTTTCCCACATATGTATCTGTATAAGCTCATGTTTTCTATATTATGAATTCTTATATGATGTGTATGGTTTATGCTTCATTGATTTAGCTAAATAAATTGAATAGACATCTATATTATTGCTATCTCTTTTTGTTTAGTGTTCATTCTTGCAGAAAATATTTTGGGCAGCCGGCTGGAATTTGAAGCTAAAGCAAAAGCGACAGAAGGAGACTTTGGAAGCACTTGGACTCCAAGTAAGCTTCTTATTTCATTATGTGTGTCTGTTCATAGATAGGAAAAGTAGTCGTAAAGTCTTTAATATGTTGTTCTAGATAAGCACCTGTCTAGGGAAGAATGATTTATACGTAATTCATAGTTCCACATAACAAGGAGTTTATATGGTATATAGAGTGGGAGAACATGGGGATTGACTAAACTTCCATAAACCCTAACATATGTAAATAAATCCTCTCCAAACCATTTCCCTATGGCTGTGAAATCATCTCTGGCTTCTTTTGACAGTTTCAGGGCCTTTTCTCCAAAAACAACTTGGTAAAGGGGTAAAATAACTCCATGGAAAATTATGTTAAAATGCGACTCATAATTGGACTCCCAAAGGATATTGTGGTAGACATGGATAGGGGAAGGGTCTTGTATATTCCATTTCCATCCTATGGTTGGGAAATCAGAAGTAAAGCATACTGCATCCATGATATAAGAACTCATGAAAAAGGGGGGAACTGTCTTGGAAGTGAATTTCCCATTCTTTCTATAATCAAGGATTTGGGAGGAAATATTATTGGAAAGGATGGAACCCCAATATATAATGTATGAATCTGATGCAACCTCAATGAGAGGAATCCATTCAAACGAAAATTTACTTGTATTAGGGTAACCAAACAACTTATACACCATATCAATGACATAGCAATACAAACCAACAAGAGAGGATACAGAGTACATACCCTTATCGTCATGCTTGTGCTTGTTGGGGTTGTACCTCCATTGTCTTATTGGATCTGATGCTAGCTTATTTTACTTTTCAAACATTTCGAGGAAATTCTTGTCATTTACCTTCTATGTGTCGGGTATATGATATATTTTATTTAAATCTTCTACCTTGAAAGACCCAATCATTGTGTCCCTTGAAGTTAGGAATGTCCTCACTCCAATGTTCAAATTTTCGATTATCCATTTCACCATATATCAATAGGGAAGAATTTCAGGGCGAGCGAAAATTCTATGGAGGAAAGAATTAGCAACTTCACTACAAGAAGTTTCAGAGGATGTTGGGGTGTCAGCTGTGACTACCCTTTCAATTACTCTGGGCTTTTCATCCTTAAAAAATATGTACATGGATTATCATGAGGAAGATCCATTATTTTTATTGCATGTTGTATCAATGAATAAAGGAGGCATCTCTATCACTTCTGAAGTGGGAGGTGTTAGGTGTGGAGTAGCCATGGGTTTCCTGGTCTTTTTTGTAGATTTTGACATCTCTCCAGAGTCTTGCTTCTCAAAAATAGCCTATAGTAAGATAAAAACAAAGAATGAAGAACAATAATTTGCAATGCGGGCAAAAAAGTTTGAAGTGATGACAATTATGGTTTAAATACTAAAAATACGCAAACATTAAGTAAGAGGCCATCAAATCACTTGGGGAATTCAAGACCATCAATACTGTTATGCCTGAGTAATAATTAAATGTTGATTTTATAGCATCAGGTAGTGTTCCAAGTCTCAAATTTGGTGGAGAGGCTTGGAAAACAGTTATCGAGAGAACCTAAAAATCGTTTGTGGAAATTACACTCCGATCTTGATTTATTAAATAATTAATTATTTTAATGTGGACCCTAAGTCTAAACTTAGGGAAATTAAATAATTAAAGGGTATTAATAAAGCATAGTGTGAATGTTTTAGAAAACGAAGATCAAGTCATCTTTCAATCTGAGACATTGATTAAAGATATAATCTTGGTTGTTGATTCATCAACGAGAAGACTATAAGAACAGGCTTGAGGGTCATTTGGAAATCAAGCCGGGCACATTCTCAGTACTCGAAGGAAATCAATTCTGAAGTAAGAGAATTTGATTTCAGTGGGTGAGTTTGTAGAGGCGAGTTTGTAGAGATAGAAGGAGGAGGGAGAAGTTAGCAGATAGAGAAGCAGAAGGCAGAAGGGTGAAGGGAAGACAGTGCTGAGCAACAGTATCAAGCCCTCCACACAGAATTATGTAGTCTAGGGAGGGAATACGGAGAGAGGCTATGCAGAATGATGCAGAGGGTGTAGGAGTACGTTCCATGTGTCAGGAATACATCAGGAGGGTCTGAAAAATTCATCAGGTGTATGTTATTTTATTTTGATCACCAAGGCTTCTGTAAAAGATCTTTTCATTGCTGAAGATTTTTGGACACCTAATCCTCAATGAGTAGGTGTGGAAGGTGAATGGACAAAAGGAGTCCAAGAGACCACTTGGAAGATGAATCCAAGGGTCACCCAATGTACTATAAAAGCACATCTATAGTTAATAATAAAATAACTCACACCTATCTTTCCTATGTGTGTGTTTACTTTCTCATCCACAATGCGTGTGTTTAACATGGTATCAGAGCTATAGGTGAGGTCCTGTCATTTTCAGATTTTGTTAGCTCCATTTTTAGCTGCTTTGCCTATTTTTGAGAAGATAACACCTCTGCACCTTGAATGCGTTTGAATGCATTTAACTGATGTGTTTAACATTTGAATGCCCTCAATGCCCCAGTTTGATAACACATCTTCTCTTGCCTACTCGAAGAAGTTGCTCTCTGCTTGGCATGACATCCAATTCTTAAAATAGTTTTTATGTTGTAACGCATGTCAGTTTTCTGCCATATTCCATCACTGCCAGAATATGGAGTCTTGGAGGAACGTTGAACATCCTCAGGAAGTGCTAGTTCATTTCCTTAGTTGTGCGTCGCAAGCGTAGAGTAAGACCGACTTGTAAGCATTGTTGTCTATGTGTTGAGTGAACAAACCTCTCTGTCTGCCACATTCCCCAAGCTCATAACCCTCTGTTTATCTGCTTACCTGCACACTCTCCGAAACTAACCACTACTCCTCCTCCCACCTGTGACAACGCTCGTCCATACCATAGCGCTAACACTCCCCATGAGTTTGGTTTGGGCACATTTGTGATTTGTTTTGGGCATTTTTATCTTCATCACAGGTCTGAGTTTGAGAAAACAAAAGACGCACCTGTTGAGGGTTGTTTTGATGATAGTTTGGGACTGTTTATGGTGGAGCTTTTCTCCTAGAAGCCAACGACAGGCCTTAAGAAACCTGTTCTGGAGGCCGAGGATCAATAGCTAGAAGCCACCGTCATTTATGTCACATCAAGAGGTCGTGTAGTTGGTTTTGAAGCTTAGAAGAAGGCTTAAGGGCTACAGGAATTTGGAGGGACAGTTTGAAGGTAAGTCACAAGGCCTAAACGGAGTGCATGGGGTGGTAGCAGTCTATGTATATGATCTAGACAATCCTACTAGATTTACATAGAAGACACCAACCCTTGGAGCCTGCACAGAGAAGACACTAGCTTTTTGTTTTCGCTCCCACAGCATCGGCCTCCGTAGCACACTAGCTTCGATCCCATCCCCGACTGCCCCTCCTCAGAATACTCACTGCTTGGCCTCCCATCTGCATCGGGCCACTGCGTCGAGCCTCCCACGCTGCCTCGGTCCCTATACCACCATTCTGAGCTAGACAAGCCACTTCCTCCCGCATTATAACCCCGACCGTCATATATTGGCATCGTGACTGTATCCGCCTATAGGCTTCCCTCCTCCCTCCTGCAAGAGCTCTCCCACCGCTCACCCATCCCCCCACATCTTTTGCTGGCTTGCCTTCCCTCCAGTCCACACTGCCCACTCATATCAATCACAACCCCTCACTCCCACCTCTCAGCCCCTCGCCCCTCCCCACTGTTGACGCCTCTCTACAAAAGTCGACTCCAAAATAATCAACGAATATGATCCCACCTATTGCTATCCCACCAATTCCTCTCCCAACGTTCTCTTATGGTTGTTAATACCACCTGGCAACATGTTTCTTCGTCACACAACACCATCCTCCCACTGCATTGTTGTCCTTCTGATTTATTTCTTGGATAAATTGTTGCACATTTAAAACTGACATTTAGAATAATTGGACTCTTGTGGGACTGGAAGTTTGGTGGCTCTTTGCAAAATCATTCGTTGCATCGTGGGGGTTCTTTAAAAAAAACAAAAAAGTGCGTAGGACTCAAACTAGCTGATTTTGCTCTCGGTTGGTGATGTTTGCAGGTTTTGTGCATTCTGAGGGTGTTTTGAAAGCAAAATTGTGGTAGAATAAATTTGGAGTTGTTCATCGAATGTTGCGCCGAAGTGGCAATATTTTTGGTTGGTGGCATGAATATGACATATGGAGGTTGATTTGTAGTGGTGTAGCTTAAAGGAAGGGGAGAACTTCATAAATTTTCGCGTTTGTTTGGAATTGTTTGTGCTTGTCATAACACTTCGTCCTTAGTGCTTGGCGCTGTGGAAGCTTGGCCCCGTCAACCCTCATAATTTCGGCATCCCTATATATGACAAATAATTCCAGTCCTAGCCATGATAATGCTCTTGGAATTCTCCATTTAGAGTTAATGGAGTTTAAAATTTGTGCATTAACATTACTTGATTCGTGTGCTAGTTGGCCTTGAATGTTGTGTTTGAAATTTTAGATGTGTTGGTGATTATATCCATGGTGAGTTGAATAGAATATGAAGTGTTGCATTGAGTATATTGCATGCTTCTCTCATACCTTGTTTTATATGCACATTGGTGGTTGAAAGCAAAGAGAGTAAGGCGTTGAGTGTTTTAGAAATTGAAAGATCTTTGGAAGTATTATTTGCATATAGTTCTTTTCTAAATGGCGAGAATTGACAAGTTATTAGAGTTATTGAGAAATTTAATCATGTCTACTGCTAAAAGTACAGTTAAAGTCAACAAAGACACTCTCAGAGATATTCAAATCTCACTCCAAGATGCACATGAGAAGATTGATTTTTTGCAGCTTGAATCTCAGCTACAACAAGAAGAATTACAGAAGCAGAGTCATCATTATGAACTTTTTCTTGTTCATAACATTAAAACAAACTCCCATCAGCAACAAGAAATTGCAGATGCAGTACCCATTTTAAGCGTAGATTTGCAGAAAGAAGAAGAAATCTAGCCTGCACTTCCCAAGCCCATCATCAGACCTTGGGAAGAGCTTGTCCATAACAAGCACATAATAGGTCTTGGATATGACAAGGAGTTGTCCTTTCATATTCCAGACTACTCCAAGCCCATTCAATTTCAGAGCGCCGGATTTCTTCATGACAGTTTACCTTCAACTATTGCAAATCTTGCTCCTCTTCCAAATCAGAAACAACAAATTGAAAAATGCCAACACTGTGATTGAGTTTTCCATATGAAATATCACTTTTTCGATCTTCACCCATGCAAGCACTATGGACAGCACACCCATTCTTCACACAGATGCTTCAGAAACAAGCCTCCTGCAAGAACAAAGTTTCATCTTGGATGGATCACTTCTTGGCAATGGGCATCAATAGCAAGGAAGATGTTTAAGTCGCATGTCAGAATTTGTTCTTGAATATTGAACAATCTTGTAGTTGAGTTTTCGCCATCATCTCACCTTGTACCTGACAGGGGGGAAATGGTGGTCATCTACAAGCTTTGAAGCCACATCAAGAAAGCTTGAGCCACAATCTCTCATTCCAGATTCAAAGTTGTAGCCAGAGACACAACAGTTCAAGTGAACCTGAGCCACAATCTCTCATTCTAGATTCAGAGTTGTAGCTAGAGACGCAGATGCCCATGATCATTCCTTTGGTTGGTGGACAACCTTAAACCATCTATGCGAGGTTCATATTCTTCCTCTTCAAGTAATTTCGAGCACTTCCTCTAGCAGAAGACTTTAGCTTCTTGCTAGCTTTGGTAGAGTTTCGGGAAATGCATTAAGCATTCCAGTGTTGGTGGTCATCCTTAAACCATCGCAGGTTGTAGACCTACCTTCTTACAGGTTGAAGGTCTCCCTCTTCAAATATGAGGGACACTTCCTCTAGCAGAAGCCCTCAACTTCTTGCTAGATTTGGAAGAGTTCTGGGAACTGCAATAAGCGTTCCAGTGTTGGTGGTCATCCTTAAACCACCTCTTTATGCCAACATTTCAGAGAGATGATTCATCCTAAGTGCTGCCATGCATACTTTGCAGATTTGTATTACAACTCTCTTCTTGGACTCATATATACACCTTCGGATTAAGGGGGGGAATGTTGGTCACCTAATCCTCAACGGGTAGGTGTGGAAGGCGAATGGACAAAAGGAGTCCAAGAGGCCACTTGGAAGATGAATCCAAGGGTCACCTAATGTACTATAAAAGCACATCTATAGTTAATAATCAAATAACTAACGCCTATCTTTCGTATGTGTGTGTTTACTTTATCATCCACCATGCGTGTGTTTAACAAAGATAAATACAAACCCTCATCTGCTGCACCGGTTTCCCCACATTGGGTTTTCTGGGGACAATTGTAAAAAAATAACTATGTTCATATGGTTGTTTATATTGTGCTATATGTGTTATTTATATTCTTCTGCTTTGATTAGAGTGAAGTAATGCAACTGTGTTTATTTAAAAATTTATTGAAGCATCTGTAAATAACTTATCTAATAAGTAGGCGAAATAAATCAATCAATGTAGTAATAATTTTCAGATCTGAAAATTTCACATGGCATCAAAGCAAAAGGCTGAAGATATAAAGGGAAGATTTTCTATGGACCAAAGATCTGACATTCAAAATGGTTCATGCAGCCAGAAGGACTCACGTAGTACTCCAGAGCACTTAGAAACACAGAGGGAACATGACATGACTGTGCTGGCATCCAGACTAGAGGAGGATCTTGCTTGTGTGTCAAGCACGAATCCTCTAGGTGTTTGGTATATTGAGAGTGGATCATATTCTCATATGACGGGAGTTTGAGAATGTTTTTTGAGCTATCGAGAATAATATATTTCTAGATTACAATGGGAAACAAGGCCAAGTGTACCCCCATTGGAAGAGGCACCATAATATTTCAGACAGAAGCTGGCAACAAGATTCAGGCCACAAAAATTCTGCATGTAATAGGGTTGGGGATGAATTTTCTCTCAGTGTATCAGCTCTAGAACAAGGGTTATGACGTATACTTTATTGGAAACAAAGTTTATGTGAAACATCCTAGCAAAAACAAGAAGGCACAAATTAGAGTAAGGAGCCATAAACTATATAAGCTCCAACTTGAATCCCCAGTGGCTTTGATTGGAAGTATGGATGAAAGAGATCTGAATGAATTATGGCACAGAAGGATGGGAAATTTACATCATGAAGCCTTGAATATTCTTAAGAAGACTGTCATAGGATCTCCAAAACTCAGCACAAGGAGAGATGAAGTCTGCAGCGGATGCGTACTAGGGAAGTATGCAAAGGCAACATTTCCAAGAAGCAGCAATAGGGCCAAGAGCGTATTGGAGTTGATACACTCAGATTTTTGCGGTCCATTTTCCACAATCGCTCTCAGTGGTGCAAATTATTTTTCTACCTTTATTGATGATCATTCTAGGATGACTTGGGTCTACTTTCTCAAAACCAAAGATGAAGTCTTTGAACATTTTAAAGAATTCAAGGCATTGGTATAAAATTCAACAGGGAAGAAGATCAAGAAGCTGCGGTCAGATAATGGTGGAGAGTATATCGATAAAGACTTCACCAATTTTTGCACAAAGGAAGACATCAAGAAAGAATGCACAACTCCATACAATCTAGAGTAGAATGGATTTGCAAAGAGGAAGAACCGAACCATTGTAGAAGATGCAAGGAAAATGCTATATGACCAAGATATGCCCAAATTTTTGTGGGCAGAAGCCTGCAATACAATTGTGTATGTGCAGAAAATAATACCCCATAGAGCATTGGGGAAGGTAACTCCTGAGAGTGTGTTCATAGGCAGCAATCCGGAGGTGATCCATATTAGGATATTGGGCAGCATGGTGCATTGCCACGTTCCAGATGAGTAGAGGAAGAAGTTGGATCAGACTGTGGAGAAGGGTTATCTTGCGGGCTATAGGGAAAATGTGAAGGAATATTGCACCTATATTCAGAAAAGAGGAAGATCATAGTAAGGTAGGATGTGAAATTCATGGAGGAGAGAGCCCTAAGAAGATCATGAGAAATGGCTATAGATCTGCAGGTTGAGAAGGATCTAATAGTACAGCCTCAAAGACCTATAGAGGATGGGTCAAGTGCCCCTCGATGACACAAGGATTCTAAGGAGAGTTCCTCCGAAGAAGAGCAGGCAGGAGAGTAGGTTAGACCACCCATCACCAATGGAAGACCGAGCAGGGAACTCAAAGAAATTATGAAGGATGCAGAAGAATTTGTTAGAGCCCCTAGAGATGGAAAGAGGGTATGAAGGCAACTTGACAGATACCAGGCCCTGGTAGCTCAGGTTGGAGAACCCTCTAGTTTTCGGGAGGCAACTCATCATCAGCTGTGGGTAGATGCCATGGTAGAGTAGTATAGCTCCATCATGTCAAACAGTTTTTAGGAAGTAGTCCCTAGACCATAGGACATATCATTTGTAGGATCAAGGTGAATCTACAAGATCAAGTATGCTGCAGACGACAACATAGAGAAGTTTAAGGCTAGATTTTTGGCTAAGGTGTACGCACAAAAAGCAGGGATAAATTATGAGGAAACCTTCGCCCCTGTAGCTCACCACACTTCTACCAAACCTGTCATCTCTCTAGCAGCTCAGATGGGATGGGGGATTCACTAGATGGATGTCAAGACAACGTTCTTGAACAGGGTGATAGAGCAGGAAGTGTACATAGAATAGCCACAAGGCTTTGAGACACATGAGCATAAGACTCATGTTTGCAGGCTTCAGAAATCCTTGTACAATCTAAAACAGGCCCCCAGAGCTTGGTATGGGTAAATTGATAGCTATTTGCAGAAGATGGGTTTCATCAAGAGTGACGCAGATCGTAATATATACTACTTGAGAGTAGGGGATGAGCTGTTAATATTGGTATTATATGTATATGATTTGTTTCTTACTGGATCATCTAAGCTCATCAAGGACTGCAAGGAAATTATGGCTACTGAATTCAACATGAAGGATCTGGGCAGATGCACTATTTTCTCGGTTTGGAGGTCTGGCAGAAGAAGGGAGAAATATTCCTTGGGCAAGGAAGATACACTACAGATATCTTAAAGAGGTTTCATATGGAAGACTGTAGACCCATGGCCACGCCAATTATTATAAACTAGAAGAAGATAGACACAATGGAGGATGATGAGGCTGATCCCACCTTGTATAGACAACTCATCGGATCATTGATGTATCTGGTCAATATTAGACCAGACATCCATTATGTAGTGAATACCCTCAGTCAGTTCATGGTGGAACCAAGGAGGGCTCACTGAGCAACAAACAAACATGTTCTCAGATACATAAAGGGGAAAATCGAGTATGGATTAAAGTACAACAAGGGAAATGAGGTCCAGTTGAGTGGGTTTACATATGCAGATTAGGCTGGAAGCACAATGGATCTGAAAAGTACCAATGGGTGCTGTTTTAGTCTCGGACCATGAATGACCTCCTGGTGTAGTAGGAAACAAAAGTCCATCACACTAAGTTCAGCTGAGGCATAATATATGGTAGCAAGCACAAATTTTTGGGAGGCCACATGGCTTCGTAAATTACTCTTGAACCTACTCAAGAAGAGGATGGAACCGACCAGAATTATGTGTGGTAATCATAGTTGAATCAAGCTCTCTGAGAATCCTGTGTTTCATGACCGGTTGAAACACATTGAAATTCGATGCCACTTCATCAGGGACTATGTCCAATGGGGAGCCGTGCAGTTGACGTACACTCCTACAGGGGAACAAGTGGCAGATATCCTCACCAAGGCTCTGAGTAAGATTAAGTTCACTTACTTCAGAGAAAAGATGGGGATGGTCAAGAACCCCTTCCATTAGAGGAACGAGTGGTATAAAGAGTCAGAGGGAGCTATAGTACAGATGAGGCACTGGAAAATATAGTGTCACAACCATCAGTACAGAGGGAAAAAACACAGAGATGAGGGGCAACATCCAGGACATCAACAACACAACAAATGTTCTAGAATCAGAGCAGTACAGTTGGTACCTTGCTTGAACACTTTCCTCGCTAAGAGGGATTGTTTATTTTATAGCATCGCATAGTGTTACAAGTCTTAAATTTAGTGGAGAGGCTTGGACAACAGTTATCCAGAGAACCCAGAAATCGTTTGTGGAAATTCCAGTTGGATCTTTCTTTATTAGAATAATTAATTATTTTAATGTGGACCCTAAGTCTAAACTTAGGGAAATTAAATAATTAAAAGGTATTAATAAAGTAGAGTGTGAATCTTCTAGAAAACAAAGATCAAGTCATATTTTAATCTGAGCCATTGATTAAAGATATAATCTTTGCCATTGATTCATCAACTGTTGAAAATGCAACAAGATGATGGAGCTTAGTGAAAAGAAGTCGCCTTCACTAAGTGGGCCCGTAGGCTATTTTTGGCGCAAAGTCTATTTTTAGACTATGTCTATTTTTAGACATATGGATCATGGTCTATGAGCTGCAGGATGCTATTTATGGATGATTGGTCGAGTTGGTAAAAATATATGGACCTCTATTTTTAGACATTGGGCGGTTTCTATTTTTAGACTGCCGGGCTAAAAATAGAACAGTCAAATATTATTAACCCTTAAAAATATTTAGACTATAAACATTATCTTATCCTCTTGGAGCACTTCAGTTTGATGCTTGGATGTGGCACATGCAGCTGACAAAAGGAAATACGCTTTTCCTAAGGGTTAGTTGAGCTATTGCATGGTTGACTTCAATTAGAACTCATGTGGCAGAGTTTGGTGGAGTTGATGAGACAGTTGGTGGAGTTGTGTTCGGTTTAACTTAGTTGAACTAGTTGTATTTAGTCTAACTGAAAAATACACTAGTGATGTGTGGTGTGAATTAATTATTAATTAATTCACTAATTATTAACTCATAAATCAACTAAAGAACACATCAGTTAACTGCAATGCATGGACAGTTCAGTGGAGACCAGTGTTAGAGGTGGGTGAAAGGGTAAGGGTGACTATCAGTTGTGACCATGATTGTGCATGAGATTTGCACACACATTGATGGAGATTGCCAATGAGGATTGCGCAGTTGGAGCTAGTGGGATTCGAACTTGGATCTCATCATTAATCAACTTGGGTTGCGTAGTAGAGGCAGGCAGACTTGTGGAGGAGATTTGAACCCATGACTTGTTCAAATCTCAGTTAGTTTGTGTGTAACTTTTTGGAGATAGTACTGAGTACTTGTGAGGAGTATTGTGCTATGTATTGTTACATGTTCTCTATCATTATAATATACAGATAGTTGGGGGTTTTCAACTATTTCTTTCCCCATTACATACTGTGTTGATATGTGTGCTTGATTATGTTTTAATGAGCGCATGCGACTGCTTTCTATTTCCGCATATTGATGATCAATTGTAGAAGAGGTTATGTATTATGTATGAAGCTTAAATAGTGTGTAATCAGGATAATCTCGATGAATAATTAAGCTATTATTCAAATTTCTACATCAACGAGAAGACTATAATAAGTTGCTTGAGGGTCATTTGGAAATCAATCCGGGCACATTCTCAGTACGCGAAGGAAATCAATTCTGAAGTAAGAGAATTATATTTCAGTGGGCGAGTTTGTAGAGGCGGGTTTGTAGAGATAGAAGGAGGAGGGAGAAGTCAGCAGGCAGAGAAGTAGAAGGCAGAAGGGTGAAGGGAAGGTAGTGTTGAGTAGCAAGATCCAGTAAATGCCCCTACATTCGATCTCTGTGCTAGAAATAATTTGTTCTCACAGATTGAAAGCGGTTGAGTTTTAAGCTGGTGGAATTCGAATTTGCAGCAGAATTTGGAATTCGAATTTGCAGTAGTTTTCTTGGTTCCAGAGTTGAAATGTCTTTCAATGGATTGCGACTGGAGTATGCCCTTGAGGGCAGTTCAAATTATGTTGCATGGAAGGACATAATGGAGGTGGTATTAGATGATAACGGGTTGAAGGAGTTCATAGATGCTGAGATCCCAAAGCCTACTGATGCTGCTCAAGTTGAAGCTTGGCAAAAGAAGATGGCGAAATGTCAAAGGATTCTGTTGGAGGGCGTGAAGGATCAAATTGTATCCAGCCTGCATGGAAAGGCTTCTCCATACTTGATGTGGAAAGCGTTGACAGATCTATTCCAAAGCAAGAGCGACCAGAGGAAGTTGGCGCTCAAGGATAAACTCAAAAACATTAAGATGGAGAAAGGCGACAGTATCGCCAAGTACCTCACGAAGTTCACCCAATGCAGGGATGAGCTGGGAAGTGTGGGGGTGAATTTCGATGAGGAGGACTTGGTGGACCTGGCTCTCCTTGGTCTTCCGAAGAGTTGGCATTCCTATCAGGACTCTGTCAATGGTCGGGAGAAATTGCTGGGATGGGAGCGACTTTGGTCGGATCTCATGCAAGAGGAGATAAGGCGGACTACCAGGGACACACCTTCATCAAAGGCATCTGATGAAGAAAATTGTGCTTTGGCTGCCAAAGAAAAGAAGGGGAAGAGCAAGAAAGCTTCTCATTTCGGTGCGAAAGGCAAGAAGCAAGACATGTCCAAGGTGAAGTGCTTTCACTGTCACCAGCACAGACATTATGCCACAAATTGTCTGCAGAAGAAGAAAAATAAGCATGCTGCTGGATCTGCAGTGGGAGAGGCCTTTGCCTCCCAGTTTGAGCTGGATTTTTCACTGATCGCATGCTTGGTCTCAAGTGTGATGGGATCAATTTGGTTCTTGGACAGTGGTGCGTCTTTTCACATGACTGGAGATCGAGATCTGTTTTCAGATCTGGATGAGAAAGATCTTGGAGTGCACATCAAGATGGGCGATGATGGTAGATACAGTGCAACCGGTATCGGTACCATTTCCTTTGAGAGGGAGTTTGGTAAACCCTTCGTATTGAAGGAAGTGATGCATGTTCTAGGATTGAAGAAGAATCTGATCTCAGTGGCGATGTTAGAAGACAAGGGGTATGATGTTGTCTTCAACGAGGGAAAGGCTTTCCTGCGCAGTAAGACAACTGGAGAAACCCGGAAGATAGGGGTTCGAATCAAGAACCTTTATCAGCTGCAAGTAGATGGCTGCGCAGCAATGGCATGCAAGGCGGAAGGAGTGGTGATCCGGGATGATGGCGAGCTGTGGCACCGGAGATTGGGCCACCTTCACCATGGAGCTTTGAAGATACTGCAGCAGATTTCTACTGGGCTTCCTAAGGGCACTCTTGCGCAGTCAGATCAGTGCAAGGGGTGTACCTTGGGGAAAATTTGTGAAAGCCACCTTTCATGAGAAGGATAGTCGCGCCACGACGATCCTTGAGAGAATTCACACAGACGTGTGTGGACCTTTCTCAGTAGCTTCGACAGCAAAGCACAGGTACTATGTGATCTTTGTTGATGATTTTCTCTGAGTGGCCGATCTCTTCATGCATGAAGAGCGAGACATACCTGTGTCTGTGATTTCAAGGCACTAGTTGAGAAAGAATCGGGGAAGCAGGTGAAGGCTCTAAGGAGAAAAAATGGTGGTGAATTCATCTCTGGCGAATTCAAGGACTTTTGCAACACAGAAGGAATTCGAAGAGAGCTCATAGCACCTCATAACCCACAGTAGAACGGGGTTCCTGAGCGTAAGAATAGAATGATCATGGGTGCTGCATGTGCGATGTTGCATGATCAGGGCCTACCCATACACTTATGGGCTGAGGCATGCAATACTGTAGTATATGTGCAGAACCGTTGTCCTCACAAGATACTTGGCATGAGTACACCGGAGGAGGCGTTTTCTGGTAAGAGACCTGACATTTCCCATTTGAGGATTTTTGGTTCACATGTCTACATGCATGTGACGAAGGATTCCAGGAAAAAGCTGGATCCAACCGCAGAGGTTGGGATATTTGTGGGGTACAATGATACGCCCCACAACTATCGAGTGTATTTTCCAGACAGTCGCAAGATTGTTGTGTGACGGGATATCAAATTTCAGGAGGAGAAAGCCATGAAGTGTTCGCTTGAGAGGGAGCCACACTTGCATGCAGATGAGGAGATATTAGTTCCTAAGGATGAGCTTCCGGATGTGGATCAGCCACAAGAGGAAGTTCATGAAGTGGAAGAGACCACTCATGCAGCGCCAACCATCAGAGGGCGCAAGCGCAGTACAGAGCCGAGCGACCGTTCAAGATGTAGAGAAGGTTGTAGGACCACCTACAAAGACAGTCGTTGCACAGAGACAATAACGGACGCAGACTGGATACATGGCTCTTGTGAGCAAATGTGTCGTGACAGAGCCATCCTCTTTCGAGGAAGCTGTGGAGGACCCCGCATGGGTAGATGCCATGGTGGAAGAGTATGATTCGATTGTCAGAAACAGTGCATGGGATATTGTCCCAAGACCAGAAGGGAAATCAGTGGTGGGTTCGCGATGGATCTACAAAGTGAAGCAGGCGGCTGACGGGAGTGTGGAGAAGTACAAGGCAAGATTTTTTGCTCGAGGCTTCTCACATATAGAGGGGATCAATTATGAGGATACCTTTGCACTTGTTGCAAGGTACTCTTCCATACGGATGATCCTAGCTCTCTCAGCGCAGATGGGGTGGCACATCCATCAGATGGATGTGAAGACTGTGTTCCTCAACGGAGTCATTGAGGAGGAGGTGTACATAGAGCAGCTCGAAGGTTTCGAGATAGTCAGCAGTGAGTCACATGTGTGCAGACTCAAGAGAGCACTGTATGGGTTGAAACAAGCACCTCGTGCTTGGTACACACGGATAGACAGTTATTTCACCGGACTTGGATTCTCCAAGAGTGAGGCGGATCCTAACCTCTACCAGATTGTGGTGGAGGGGAAGTTGCCGATCATTGTACTGTATGTAGATGATCTGATTTTGACGGGTGATGAGCTGTTGATACTTTCATGCAAGGAGGATCTTGCTAGAGAGTTTGAGATGAAGGACTTGGGCCTCCTTCATTATTTCCTGATTGAATTAAGTGTGTCATAAAGGATGGACTATTTGTTTCAGTAAGTATGCCCTCGAAATAATCGAGAAGTTCAACATGCATGGCTACAAGCCTCGTTGGATACCCTCTTCCCGGAGGTTGGAGGAAGGAGGATGCTACTTTAGCTGGGAGAGGTAGTGGATGCTACCGTCGGGATTGGGCCAGGTCGCTACATTCGGTCAATACTCGACCCGATATATGCTATGCAGTTAACCAGCTTTCGCAAGCTATTGTTAAGCCTACCAAGCTCTTTTGGAAGGCGGGAAAGCATGTATTGCGCTATATCAGAGGCACATCGGGATATGGTCTATGGTACAGACAGGAGGATGAGGTGAAGCTCTGTGGCTTCACGGATGCAGATTGGGCAGGGAGCCCAACGGACAGAAAGAGCACATCTGGAGGGATCTTCAGTATTGGGTCGACAGCAGTTTCTTGGTACAGTAGGAAGCAGAGATCCGTGGCACTCAGTTCAGCAGAGGCTGAGTATATGGCAGCAAGCTTGGCGGCATGCGAGGCCATATGGATGAGGAAGATCTAGGTCGGGTTGTTCGGGTCACACTTGGAGCCTACTGTGATTTATTGTGATAACCAGAGTTGCATTAAACTCTCGGCTAATCCAGTATTTCATGATATATCCAAACACATCAACATCAGGTACCATCATATCAGAGATTGTGTGCAGCGGAGAATCATGTTACTTTCATATATTCCCATGAAGGATCAGGATGCTGATATCTTGACGAAGGCGCTCACCAGGAGAAAATTCGAATACCACAGAGGCAGGATAGGGGTTGCAGATAATCCATATCTTGCTGAGAGGGAGTGTTGAAAATGCAACAAGATGATGGATCTTAGTGAAAAGAAGTCGCCTTCAGTAAGTGGGCCCGCAGGCTATTTTTGGTGCAAAGTCTATTTTTAGACTATGTCTAATTTTAGACATATGGATCATGGTCTATGAGTTGCAGGATGCTATTTATGGATGATTGGTCGAGTTGGTAAAAATAGATGGACCTCTATTTTTAGACATTGGGCGGTTTCTATTTTTAGACTCCCGGGCTAAAAATAGAACAGTCAAATATTATTAACCCTTAATAATATTTAGACTATAAACATTATCTTATCCTCTTGGAGCACTTCATTTTGATGCTTGGATGTGGCACATGCAGCTGACAGAAGGAAATACGCTTTTCCTAAGGGTTAGTTGAGCTATTGCATGGTTGACTTCAATTAGAACTCATGTGGTAGAGTTTGGTGGAGTTGATGAGACAGTTGGTGGAGTTGTGTTCGGTTTAACTTAGTTGAACTAGTTGTATTTAGTCTAACTGACAAATACACTAGTGATGAGTGGTGTGAATTAATTATTAATCAATTCACTAATTATTAACTCATAAATCAACTAAAGAACACATCAGTTAACTGCAATGCATGGACAGTTCAGTGGAGACCAGTGTTAGAGGTGGGTGAAAGGGTAAGGGTGACTATCAGTTGTGACCATGATTGTGCATGAGATTTGCACACACATTGATGGAGATTGCCAATGAGGATTGCGCAGTTGGAGCTAGTGGGATTCGAACTTGGATCTCATCATTAATCAACTTGGGTTGCGTAGTAGAGGCAGGCAGACTTGTGGAGGAGATTTGAACCCATGACTTGTTCAAATCTCAGTTAGTTTGTGTGTAACTTTTTGGAGATAGTACTGAGTACTTGTGAGGAGTATTGTGCTATGTATTGTTACATGTTCTCTATCATTATAATATACATATATTTGGGGGTTTTCAGCTATTGCTTTCCCCATTACATACTGTGTTGATATGTGTGCTTGATTATGTTTTAATGAGCGCACGCGACTGCTTTCTATTTCCGCATATTGATGATCAATTGTAGAAGAGGTTATGTATTATGTATGAAGCTTAAATTGTGTGTAATCAGGATAATATCGATGAATAATTAAGCTATTATTCAAATTTCTACATCAACGAGAAGACTATAATAAGTTGCTTGAGGGTCATTTGGAAATCAATCCGGGCACATTCTCAGTACGCGAAGGAAATCAATTCTGAAGTAAGAGAATTATATTTCAGTGGGCGAGTTTGTAGAGGCGGGTTTGTAGAGATAGAAGGAGGAGGGAGAAGTCAGCAGGCAGAGAAGTAGAAGGCAGAAGGGTGAAGGGAAGGTAGTGTTGAGTAGCAAGATCGAGCCCTCCATGCAGAATTACACATTCCAGGGAGGGACTACACAGAGAGGCTACGCATAATGACACAAAGGGTGTAGGAGTACATCCTGTGTGTTGGGAATACTTCTGGAGTGTCCGGAAAATCCATACTAGGTGTATGCTATTTTATTTTTCTCACCCAGACTTTTGTAAAAGATATTTTCATTGCTGAAGATAAATACAAACCCTCATCCACTACACCGATTTTCCCACATTGGTTTTTTCAGGGGAAAATTGTCCAAAAATAATTGTGTTCATATGGTTGTTTCTATTGTGCTATATGTGTTATTTCTATTCTCCTACTTTTGATTAGAGTGAAGTATTGCAACTGTGTTTATTTCAAAATTTACTAAAGCATCTATAAATTACTTATCTAATAAGTAGGCCAAATAAATCAATCACTGTAGTAATAATTTTCAGATCTAAAAATTTCACATTAAAAACATGAGTTCATGTGATTTACTTTGACAATTCAACGCTTTAATTATAATCTCACATCACAAAATTCTTTCAGAGCATGAATTTAAAACATGCGATACATTTATTCAATGATATGTGATCAAGACTTATATGTTAATTGATTCTAAGCTCTTTATCGGCGGTTTAAAGATAACAGAGCATTGGAGGAGCATCACGCTTTGAGTTTTGCAATGCGATAACAATGTCGCAATCGCAAGACTAGTGGAGTGAGTGAATGCATTATCAGGTGGTGGAACTGCGATGTGATATATTGCATCGGGGGTTTGGGAGCGGACAACATAAATGGTAACAAAAGAATCTGCGGTTGCACAATGGCGACGAGTGACATGGTGGTAAGATGGGTCCTACAAATGGTTTATATAATCATGTCCTTTGGTTATCCTTTTCCTTTTGTTATCATTCTTTTTTTTTTAAAAGCCTTTACGCACTATTTTATGCATTCGGGTAATATTGCATCACAAAATTTCGATAGAGTTCTTTCATGCTGCTTATTGCAATTGCGATATGCTATATGTGATGGGTTTTTTGGCATATTCGTTTAATTCCTTTGGCCAATAGGATCCAAGTTTATCCTTCAGATATGAATTTTTTTTGTTCTATCAAGAATACAAATAATTTATTGTCTGAAAATAAAAATTAAACAGGGTCCCCATTAGTTCCTAGGGTAACTATATATAAATAATGGGGGGTTTTTGAATAGCAAAACACCTCCTTCGTCAGAAATAACAACACTGAATTCACATTCAGTGACTTTGTAGATAAATTTTTACATTTGGTTTCTAGTATATTAAATAGTGATGCAGAACCAAGAATACACCCAGAGATCAAGAGAATAATGCACTTAAGTGACCAAACTAATAGAGGGGATTGGTATTTATACAAAATTTATACAAATATTAGAGTGTATGGGTGTGAGTTACCCCCATACAAACTCCCCAATTTTGTGGCAATTCACATCTTTTCCTTGGGGTACATTAGGAAGATGATCAACATGGACTAGCTACACTTTTTGACTGCAAAAAAGAAGGCACAATTCAAGATAAAGAGTCAAGTTTTCCCCTTCATATGCAATGTAAGATCAACACAACAAGATGCAGATGCTATTTTGAAGAAGATGAATTTCAAGTACAGTTTTACAGGGTCCTATGATCCTTTTAGAGTAATTTCAAAATTAAGGGTAGAACAAAAGTATACTCCTTATGCCCACGCTCCTAGACCAAAGATAGAATAGTATATGAATCAAATAGAGTGGCAGGAGAATACTTTACAGGAGGCCGAACAATAGGTACTGTTGACTTCACAGACTCCAGTACCTCAGGAAAAACATGAAAAGAGACTCAGGGAAAACATTTCCCCTTCAATGAAAGAAATTTCAGCAAATGAGTTCAAAGTGTACAAGAAGAGACATAAGACCAAAGACATGGGAGAGACACAACAAGAAAGTTCAAAATAAGAACAATTTATTGTTTTGAAAGGATCATGCACACCATCCATTTGAAGGAGAGAGGAGATCATTCCTGTAACACCTATGACCCCAATGAAAACATATACACCAACTTCATCACCAACAGGAGCCCTGGAGCAGAACAAGAAAGATCAAAGTATTTTTGCTACCTACAAGGAAATTAAGAGGAAGAATCAAACACTTAAGGCCACCACATATTCACCGTTTTGGAAGCAGACAAACACCTCCCATCATAGGCTTCTTTAAATCTTTGACACAGAGAAGGAGAGAGTACAAATTTCTTTCCAGGAGCCCAAATTTTCTTACCCCCGAACGACAGGTGACTACAAACAATCCGTTTTATCTTTTGATACAGATATGATCCACCCCATAGAACAAATGGACTTACAAGTAGTCTGGTGATATGATCTATAACACTCTCACTAATTCAACCATAGAAGCAACGAGGTTGTAGACTTCAGTGAATAAAATACAAGCACAATTAAAATTGGAAAATATTTCTCTACTAGCTAAAGACACAAAAATTAAGTCTTTAGAAGATCTGGTTATTAAATTGGGATATGATCCCAATAATGTTAAAGCTATTGAGAAAATTATAAAGAGTAAGAATGCATACATAACAACATTAAGGAAGCATCTTAAGCTCCCCTCCACTCAGGATCCACAGGCCAAGGAAATGAGAGACCTAGAAAAGGAAAAAGAGAACACGTTGAAAACTATTATGGAACAGAACAATCAAATTTATAAAATGGAGAAGGATATGGAAACACTTATAAAGGAGAAAGAGCAGTAGATAGTTCTAGTGCAAGCCATATCTTTGACTATTATTCCAGTAACATGTACAACAACTGCAGAGGCATCAAATTCAAAAATAGTTTCAACAAGAGAGGGGAAATCCACAACTACAACAACAAAACTAACCAAATATATGGTAGAATTATCCATTAAAGGTCAAGAAATTTAGAAATTTAATGAAAAATTGAATATTTTGCAGTAACAAAAAATAAAAGTGGATAACACTTATCTAGTGGAATTACAAAAGACATACCATCTCACACAAAGGATTGGGTATCTGGAGAACCAATCCATCATTGAAGACACTATTGCACAAGCTAGTGAGAGCATTTGGTTGGAGATAAATGAAGCTATCAATAAGATATGGCCATCAATCGAAATAATATTTGAACAAGATGAATTAATGCCAAAATCAAAAGGATTGATAGATGATGTGAAGAAATACCTTGGCACTAAACCAAGTGATGCCACTGCTATGATAAAATTGTTGAATTAAAAAATGAGAGAAGAGTTGGAAGAGTTGGATATAGAAGATAGAACAAATGCCATCTTGGAAGTAAGAAGGGTTCTCACCAAGAAAAAAATTATGCTACAGTTGGACAACAAATGTAAAAGTTTGGAGACTACTACATAGAGGTTTCACAAAAAAATTAATGTATTGCATCAGAGAGGTCTCCATGGATTGGAAGGAATGGGAGGTAAGTTAGTCAAGCTAGAGGATTATTAGAATAAAATGTACACTATTGCTGCATATAAATAAAAAATTTCCAATATCAGAGGTACAATCATAGGAAAGGCATTCATGGAAGGCCTCAACTATGAATTACTGATTAAACATGAGATCAGTCATTTGTTTCTTGTTAAACCTACCTTCAAAAAGTATACTAAGGTAGATGAGACCTATCATAGTTTAATCAAGTCACCACTTCTAGATGAACAAATATGGGAAAATTTATGTGAATTACTAGAGTAAAACAATCATCAAGCATAAAATAGGAAAGCAACACCAAGGCAACTATTTTTTAGGTCCATTCATCAACAACAACCCTCGAAAATAGTGCCATCCAGATTCAACAATTTCAGTGTCCTATATTTTTGTACTATTTATGTAAACAATTTCATATATTTTAGTAAATCCTTCTATTTTAAAATCAAAATATTTTTGTTTAGAAATGTATATATACTTCATAATTTGAAATAATTTTGTTGGGACTTGTATGAAGAAAGAAATTTTTGATGTAAAGTTGTTCACTTAGCTAAGGGTGATCAATTTCAGTAATACAAAAAGTTGTTTCAGGATTCATGTGTCGGAAAAATTGGTGATGTTTTCCTCTCGTGAAATTGTTATTTCTCTGTTTTTCCATATGTTATTGTTATCTGTATTGTTTAAAGAAAATAATGAGTTGATTTTTTTTATTCACACTCTGCTCTGGGTTATAAACAATATTTGTGTTTTCAAACTGAAATTAAATATATAATTCATTTCTAAATTCTCTATATTTAATTGAATCTAAGTCCTTTCCTCCAATTCACCCCACAAAGCTCCAAAGATCCAATAGTGTGCCTACCTTTCCATGCTACACTTCATTTATCATTTCTGCACTTGATTTACTCAAGGTTTCATGACTCCATTTCCCAATGGCCTTTCCTTGCAGTTTCAATGAAATATTTCAAAAAGAAACCTATGAACTAAATAACTAGCCTAATACCTTTAATTAACAAATATAAATCATAAATAGAGATCCCTCTCTGAAGATGGAAGGGATAGATCCCAACTTCCAAAGTGGTTTTGTGGTTACCTCTAGGTTTCTCTCACAACCTTGGGAAATTATGGAGTGCTAACATAGTGGCGACCATACTGGGGAATGAAAACTTGAACACATCAGATTTAAAATTAACTTTTCCTTGGTAACATTTATTTTTATGCTTATAGCTATTTCAAAGTGTGTGGCTGAGAAATATATCTTGTTAAGGTTGTTTTGCACTTAAAAAATGTACACATTTTGCATTTGTAAATATGCTATTGTAGATCTGGCTCCCAAAAGGACATATATCAGATCTAATCTAGATCCTATCCCTCCTAAAACTGTTGAAGATCTTGAAAAGTTGGTAAGGAAAAACAACCCCATAGAAAGTCAAGTTAGTAGTAGCTCCTTATCAAGAATTAATTTGTTTGCCATAAATTCTTGTAACAATTGAAGATATTGATATTAACTTGCAGTTTGAGAATAGTATTTTTAGATCTAAATCAGATAGTTTTACACCTGAAATTATTTTGGATGAAGCTCCATTGAAACCTTTTCGTAAATTGCAAAAGACACATGCTTCACAATTTGATAAAGATATTATAGAGCAGCTTGAAAAACTTGAAGATCTTGTTATAATATTAAATAAGACTATTGAAAGTGTTGATCAACACTCTTATGTTATTACCCCTTCTTCATTGCAAATTCCTACATCTATCCTACCATCATCTATCACTCCATTTTCATCCACCCCTCCTTCAACTTCAACTCTTATTCCTAACATACCAATTATACATACTAAAAAATTCCCATGTTCCTCTACAACCCCTCCACCTATTTCATCAACGACTACCGTAGCATCATCCACAACTCATATTTCAGTCATGGTAGGAAAATATGCTGCTTTGGCATTGCAAGCCCCGTTACATGACATGCCACAAAACTATGTAGAGAGAATACCACAATTTTATGGTACAGGTCCTATAACAACACAACAACACATTTATAGGATAAATGAATTCTATGGCCTAGAAGAAGTAGATTATGATGATGTGAAAATGAGGCTGTTTGCACAAATTTTAATGGGAGAAGTAAAGAAATGGTATAGAAAATTACCAGCTGGAATTATTGTAAATTTGCAATAGTTCCATCAAAGTTTTCTTACTAGATGGGAAGTTAAGAAGGACCCCCTTAAAATTCTTGCATAATATGAAGGTTTCATGTCAAGGATTACTACATTATATTTAAAAATGTTTATAATTCTATCCCAGTTGCAATAAAACCCCCACTTGGATTGGCCCTAATCCATTTTCCAAAAGGATTTGATGCTGATATGGCTTATCCGTTGAGATAACGAAACAAAACCACACTTGAAGAAATGAAAAGTGATGTTGTTAGTGTAGAGGCTAATTTATTAGCCAAAATAGCTAAGGTAAGAACTGAAAGAAAGGTTACTATCAAAGAAGAACCTTATTCTTCATCAGACTTAAAACTAGACAATCTAGTTAAAACTATGGAAAAAATGATGGAGAGAATGACTGTGGAAGATAGAACACCTGCTAGGGAACCTCAAGGGGGACCTCAAATTCGAAGTCAAAATTTTAGAAGATAAAAATCTCAGATTAAAAAAATAGAACAAAGAGGTCAGGCTGATCAACGAACCGGACCCCCTTTCCAAGAAAATTTTGCTGAAGAAGAATCATAAACTATGCAAGAGCTAGAAGAAGATCAAATAAATATTTTTGGGGAAGGTGAAACAAATCTCGTCTTTCTAACAAAAGAGGAAGAAGAATTGTTCCAATCTTCATTACCAGAGGATATTTCTGCAAAGTCACCAGATTATCAACAAGGATATCAAAATGTTACCATGGAGGTACATAAGCAATACAACCTAAGAAGTAAAAAGACAACAACAAACCCTCCCAAAAATTCATCCACTGATACACCTTCTACTAGTCAAACAAAGGAAGTCACTCAGAAAGAAACCCCAAAGAAAGAAACACCTCAGAAAGAAACCCATCATAAATAAACTCCTAAAAGACAAGAGGTAAGTATTAAGGAAGTAAAGAAAATATCAAACCTCTTTCAATATTTAAAATGAGCTTTCAAATGTTTAAATATCAGTGCCATTGCTTGAATTAGTGAAAAAGGATGTCTATATAAATCAAGTTGTAAAGGAACTACAAATTGAGGAAGGAACTGACAATGTTAATGTAACTGATGATCAGCCCAAGTTACTTTTCAGACCTGAAGTAGATGGTATTCCACAAGATGACAATGTTCCTCCATTTTATGTTAGTCTAAACATCCATGATTTTATTCTACATAATTCCATGTTAGATTCAGGTGCTTCACACAATCTTATGCCAAAATAAATCATGGAAAAATTGGGTTTAAATATAACAAGACCTTATAAAGACCTTTACTTCTTTGATTCAAATAGAGTAAAATGCTTGGGGATTAATCAAAGATTTGTGTGTTACTCTCGCTCAAATCCTAGCCAAAATTTTAGTGATGGATACTGTTGTGGCTGAAATTCCTCCTAAGTATGGTATGATCTTGTTAAAATCATGGGGACAAAAATTACTGGGTAAATTACAACTCAATATGACATATGGAACAATACCTGTTTTTGGCTAACAAAGAAAATTGTATAGGGAAACCTTAATGAAATATATGGTGAGTAGCCAAGACATACCCAAAAATTATCATGTCTACTATGTGCATTTAGATATGGATTCTTTCATCTTGCATAATGATATTTGTTTGGAAAAAGAAGATCAGGTTATAGACATCAAATCATAAGAGATAATGTTAAATAAGAACAAGTAGAAACTCAAGAACAAGTAAAATCGGATGGGTTATGGAACATGGATTTTGATGGGGCAGTAAGTAAAGAAGGGGATGATATTGGAGTATGGATCTCTAATACACAATCAGGTACAACAAATAAATATTCCTATAAACTGAATTTTGAGTGCACAAATAATGTAGGTGAGTATGAAGCTTTGCTATTAGAACTAAAATTAAAACAATTGGGAGAAAATAAGATTTCAATTCATGGAGATTACAAATTAATCATGAAACAAATAAAAGGTGAATACTAAGCTAAACATCCTAGAATGAGAGCTTATATAATTTTTTTTTTTAGATTTTTTGCAGTGCTTTGCAGGATATTAGCTATCATTAATTCCTAGAGATCAAAATGTTTTCGCTGATGCACTAGCTAATTCTGCAAGTACTTGCAAAATGCGTTTTAGAGCAAGCATAAAACTAGAAATTGATGTCAAACAGAGGCTTGCTATCCATGATAAAATCAGATACTGGAAATTTTTTTATAATGATAAACAACTTGAAAATTTCATGCAACTAAAAGGGGACTTTGAAAATCTGAACATTGACATAGGACAAGACAGTGAGGAAGATGAAGAGGGAAACATTTTCAATCAAACTGATGAGAAATTTGAGGAATTTGAAATATTGCAATTAAAGAATAATACAATTCCAAGGGGTCTTGTGCCGCTTGAAGAATTGTTTGATTTTAATGATGTAGCAAAGAAACCTTCAATTCATCCAACTGAATCTAAAGTAGAGGATTGTAATATAGGAACTGGAGAAAATCCTAAAATTTTTAAGCTCTCCAATTCATTACCTCCCGAAGAGAAACAAAGATACATAGATTTGTTTAAACAATATACAAATGTCTTTGCACGGGGATATCAAGATTTAAAGTTTTACGACAAATCCATAATTCAACATACCATACCCATCAAAGAGGATAAAAAACCCTATAAAAAAATTTGAGGAGAGTTAATCCTATCCTAATTTCTTTGATAGAGAAAGAGGTTAAAAATCTGTTTGATGCAAACATTATGGTACCACTCACATTTTCTAAATGGGTGTCAAATATGGTACCAGTGAGGAAAAAGTCTAGTGAAATAAGGTTGTGTGTCAATTTTAGAAACCTGAATAAAGTCTCTCTCAAAGATAACCACCCCTTACCAAAGATGGATCATGTACTTCAAAGGGTAGTTGGATCAAGCAGGATTTCATTGCTGGATGGTTTTTCTGGTTACAACCATATTTTTGTACATCATGATGACCAATTTAAGACAAATTTTACATCACCTTGGGGAACTTTATGCATGTCAAAATGCCTTTTGGATTAATGAATGCAGGGGCTACTTTCCAAAGAGCAATGGTTATATATTTTGTAGATGAAAGATATATATTCATTGTGATATATTTAAATGACATAAATATTTTCTCCAAAGTTGATGAAGATCATTTACATCATTTGAATTTTTTTTTTGAAAGATGTAGAAAATATGGCATATCTTTGAATCCAAAGAAATCTCTATTTTGGTTTAGAAGAAGGAAAATTGCTAGGTCATATAGTTTCAAAATATGGTATTAAAATTTATCCTAGTAGGATTGAAGCAATTATGAAAATTGATCGTTCAAGAAACAAAAAATAAGTGCAATCTTTCATTGGTAGGATAAATTTCCTAGGGAGATTTATACCTAATCCAACTGAAATTCTTAGGGCTATAACTAGTATGCTGGGAAAATACACTGAAGTAAAATGGAACCTAGAAGCAAAACATTCATTTGATGAAGTAAAAAAAGCATTAACACGAGCTCGTGTGTTAATTAGCCCTGACTTTACAAAGGATTTCATGATTTTTTTTTTTTTTTTTTTGCATCTCAACACATCATTGCAACAGTTTTGTTGCAGAAAAACAATGAAGGATATGAACAACCTAATTCTTTCTTCAACAAATATTTGAGGGATGCCTCATTAAAACACAATATCATGGAGAAACAAGCCTTTGCTTTAGTGAAAGCAATCAAATATTTTCGAGTTTTCATTCTACATTCCCATGTCGCTGCATTTGTCCCAAATACTGTGGTAAAATATATCCTTACACAAAATGATCCAGATGGGAAAAGAGGCAAATGGAATATTGCAATTATTCTGGAATATGACATTGAGATAAGCTACACTAAGCTAATCGAAGGCCAAGGATTGGAAAAAACAATGGCCGAGTCCAACTTCCACGGACTAGAAATAAAATTTATAGCTGAACTTGATGAACAGGAAGAACATGTGACTCCATAGGTATCATAAGCGTTTTCTACCTCTCCTTGGTATGAAGATATTATTTTTGTGTTACAAAATTTACAAGCTCCTCCTATTTTAACTAAGACAAAAGCTATATTTCTCAAGTTAAAAGCTATGAAATTTTGCATTTTAGAAGAGAATGTATATTTGAAAGTTGTTGAAGGTGTTTTGCTAAATTGTTTATTGCAGGATAAAGCAGAAAAATTCATTCAGGAATTCCATCAAGGTGACTGTGGAGGACATTTATACTGGAAAACCACAGATAACAAAATCCTAAGGGCTAGTTTTTACTAGCTTACCCTGTTTGCAGATGTTCATAAGAGAGTTACCACATGCCACCAGTGCCAAATCCTCAAAGGAAAAAGAAAATTTTTTCCCTTGCCATTGAAACCAATTTCAATAGAGGCTCCTTTCCAACAATGGGGTTTGGATTTTATTGGAGAAATCCATCCAAGATCTTCAGCTTAACATAAATGGATTTTGACAGCCACTGAATACTTCACCAATTGGATTGAGGCTATTCCAACAAGACAAGCTACAAACACTGTAATCATTCTATTTTTAGAAGGTAATATTCTTTCCATGTTTGGCTGTCCAAATAATATCATTTACTGACAATGCTGCTGCTTTCAAATAAAAAAGAATGATTTAATTTTGTCACAAATACAACATAAAATTAGGACACTCTACCGCTTAATACCCACAAGAGAATGGGTTAGATGAGTCTTATAATAAGAGTTTAGTCAACATCATAAAGAAGCTTTTGCAGGAAAATAAAAAGTCTTGGCATAAGAAGTTGATTAATGCCTTATGGGTTGACAGAATTAGCACTAAGAAATCAATTGGAATGTCTCCTTTCCAATTGGTATATGGAGTGGATACAATTTTTCCTACCACCGTAGGAATTCCTGTGCTAAAAATGTTGAAGGAATAAAAAGTAGAGGAAAATGAATTACAGAGAAGGATAAATCAAACCATACAGTTGCAACAATATAGGGAGAAGGTATACAACAAAACTCAAGTAATTTAGGACAAAAATCAGGAAGAACTATGACAGAAGGACCAAAGTAGATGATTTTAAATTGAATGATCTAGTTTTGAAGTGGGATGCCAAGAATGAAGACAAAGGCAAGCATGGTAAATTTGACAGTCTATGGAAAGGACCCTTCCAAATAGAAGCCTACCGAGGAAACAATGCATTCTTTTTGAAGGACTTGACTGGAGAAGAATTACCAAGTGGAACTATCAATGATAGACTCCTCAAACACTATTTTTCTCCAGAGTAGATAAGTTTTCATTCAGATGATTGTGAATATCATTTTATTTTTCTACTACAAGTGTGGGTGGCTAACATCAGAAATTGAAGCCCGAAGAGAAGGCCCTAAGTTTATGACGAGTCACTGCCATAATTATAATAACAACAGTGAATCAATTCAATTGCAGAACAGAGACAATATGCCCAATGGTTCAGGCTACTAGTCTACGGTGTTCTTCGCACCTCACAAGGAGGATGCCATCTCCATTGGAGCCACTGTTAGAGTCCTTTATTTTATAGGATAGGCTGACTATTAGCTATTGATTTTTTGTATATGAGATGTTGTAAATAGTATTCCATTTGATAACTATTTCCAAAAGAAATAAAAATAAAAAATAAAAGAAAAATAAATAAATAAAGGGGATATAAATAAATAAATAAATATATATATATATATATATCTGAAAAATGAGAAAATAAAAGAAATAAAATAGAAAAAGAAAATACATTAAAAATTAAAAATCCCCATAGGTGCTTGCAAGTCTAAATGCCGTCTTAAGATTAATTAAATATGTTTTAGGTTAATCATATACTTTAATCATGATTAGCATAAAGTTTTGATAAATTTATTTGGATACGAAATTTTTTTGTGATGTAATAAAAAGCGCACAAAGAGGCGTGGTCATGATCTGGACCACCCAGATCAACGATAGACACACCACTCCACGCTCCCCAACCCCATCTGATGGTTATTCAACAGGGGGGTTCCAGAGCGACAGTCTCCCATATACCACCATTGCTACGTGTCACAAGTTCATCCACTCTACATCCCCCTCCTAAAACATTTTACCGTCACTACCCCCCCTCTAGGCTCCCCCTAATCCGCTTCCACTTACCGCTTCAATACCTAATGTTGACTTTTCTCCCGCCACTCCACTCTTCCATTGCCACGTATCAAACCATTTTTCCCTATACCCAAGCACCAAGTGTCCCCCTGTCCTTTCCAGCTAGAAATTAACCGTTGAATAATAATTGTTTGCCTCCCACGCTCCATATTCCTGTTACAGTTATCTGTTTCCCATTTATCCCCCCCCGGCTCCATGGTAACGATAATTTCACAACGGATTTACTCATAGTAAAGTATAAAATCCCCATATCTCAAACTGCTAAACCCTTGTTCACTGTAAATTTTACTCTGGAAAACACTATAACTCTCTCACAGAGCGCGATATCTCCCACGCAACCAAGGACCCTGTCCAACTCCCCATCCAGCTTTTCAAGCGATGATTCACCAGGTAATTATAGTGAAAACCATTCATCTGAATTATGTCTTCAAAAACGAAATTCGAGCTTGAAGAAAACCCCATGATGCCTCCAACCCTTGATTTATACCACCAACCTTTGGTCGATCAATTATACCAATTCAGAGAGACCAATTGTGAGTTTGATCCCTAAGAACTGCACAATTGGCTCAAACAAAAATATCTCAACCTTAGTGATGAATTGGGATTGTGGGACTCATTCCTTCCCCAATTAATATGTCCCCAAACCTATTATTTCTCTGAGTTTGTAACCTAGTGTCAATTCAGATACATTCCTAGTCAGAGGGAAGTTGTGGCCCACAATGGCAAAGTTTTCTTTTCCATTAATGGTGTTTCAATCTCAGAAATGCTCCATGTCCAAACCTCTAATCCCAACATTTTCACCTAGATTTTCTCATGGAGATACACAACAAACTTGATTTCCCCCAGATGGCCAAAATATTTGAGACTTTCTTACCAGAAAATGCTCAATTACCCAAAACAAACCCTCCTTATCCCTCCTCTATGTTCCCTGAGATGATAAATAAAATAATCTCCATGGTTTCATGTTTATTAGGTTACCCCTCTAACCAATGGGTCGATAAAGTTATTTTAGCCTTTATTTTATTTTTCTACAAGCGAAAAACCCCCTATTCTCTTTTTTTACAGTGAATTTTTTGTAGAAACCATCCATGAACAAGTTATGAAGTTTTCAGCTGAAGGAGTATTCAATTATGCACTTGTCTTAGTATATTTATTTCTCTACTATTAATCACACAAGTTTTCTTTCCACCTACAAAATTTAGTGAACAAATGAAACCCTCAGTCAGTTATTCACTGGACCTCTCTGGTCAGAAATTACAACACTAAATTCACATTCAATGAATTTGTAGATCAATTTTTACATGTGGTTTCTAGTTTATTAAAAAATGATGCATAACCAAGAATACACCCAGAGATCAAGAGAATAATGAAATTAAGTGACCAAAATAAGAGAGGGGATTGGTATTTATACCAAAGTTATACATAGATTAGAGTGTATGGGTGTGAGTTACCCCCATACAAACTCTCGAAGTTTGTGCCAATTCACATCTTTTCCCTGGAGTACATTAGGCAGATGATCAACATGGAACAACTTCACTTTTTGGCAGCAAAAAAGAAGGCACGGTTCAAGATAAAGACTCAAGTTGGCCCCTTAATATGCACTGAAAGATCAGTAGGACAAGATGCAAATGCCATGTTGAAGCAGATGAATTTCAAGTACAATTTTACATGGTCCTATGATCCTTTTAGAGTAATTTAAAAATTAAGGGTAGAAAAAAAGTATGCTCCTTATGCCCACACTCCCAGACCAAAGATAGAACAATATATGAATCCAGAAGAGTGGCAGGAGAATACTTTACAAGAGGCTGAAGAACAGGTACTATCGACTTCACAGACTCCAGTACCTCAGGAAAAACATGAAAAGATACTTAGGGAAAAAATTTCCCCTTCAATGACAGAAATTTCAGCAAAGGAGTTCAAAGTGTACAACAAGAGACAAAAAACCAAAGACATGGGAGAGACACAACAAGGAAGTTCATAAAAAGACTAGCCTATTGTTCTAATAGTATCATGCACACCATCAATTTTAAGGAGAGAGGAGATCATTCCCGGAACTCCTATGACCCCAATGACAATAGATACACCAAATTCATTACCAACATGAGATCTAGAGCAGAACAAGAAAGATAAAAGTATATTTTATACCTACAATTAAATTAAAAGGAAGAATCAAGCACTTAAGGTCACCACATATTCACTATTTTGGAAGGATATAACCACCTCCCATTATAGGCTTTGTTCAGGCTTTGACACAAAGAAGAGGAGAATGCAAATTTCTTTCCTGGAGCCCAAAGTTTCTTAGCCCCGATATGCAGATGAATAAAAACAATCCATTTTCTCTTTTGATGCAGAGATGATCCACCCTACAGACCAAATGAAATTAAATAAGAAAATGGTGAGATGATATATAACACTCTCACTCATTCAACCATGGCAGCAATAAGGTTGCAGACTTCAGTGAATAACATACAAGCTCAGTTAAAACTAGAAAACATTTCTTCACTAGCTAAAGACACAAAAATTAAGTCTTTAGAAGATCTGGTTATTAAATTGGGATATGATACCAATAATGTAAAAGTTGTTGAGGAAATTATAAAGAGTAATAATGTAGACATAACAACATTAAGAAAGCAACTTAAGTTCCCCTCCACTGAGGATCCACACGCCAAGGAAATGGAAGAGCTAGAAAAGGAAAAAGAGAACCTGTTCAAAATAATTATTGAACAAAACAATCAAATTTCTAAAATGGAGAAGGAGATGGAAACACTTCTAAAGGAGAAAGAGCAATAGATAGTTCTAGTGCAAGCCATCCTTTGATTGCTATTCCATTAACAGTTACAACAACTGCAGATGCATCAACTTCAACAATAGTTTCAACAACAAAGGGGAAATCCACCACTACAGTAACAAACCTAACCAAATATATGGAAGACTTGTCCATTAAAGGCCGAGAAATTCAGAAATTAACTGAAAAACTGAATATTTTGTAGGAGCAGAAAATAAAAGTGGATAACACTTCTCTGGAAGAATTATATAAGACATACTGACTCACACAGAGGATTGAGTATTTGGAGAACCAATCCATCATTGCAGACACTATTGCACAAGCTAAGGAGAGAATTTGGGTGGAGATAAATGAAGCTATCACTAAGATATGGCCATCAATCAAAATAATATTTGAACAAGATGAATTAGTGCAAAAATCAAAAGGACTGATAGCTGATGTGAAGAAATACCTTGGCACTAAACCAAGTGATGTCACCACTCTGATAAAATTGTTGAATTCAAAAACCGGAGAAGAGTTGGAATAGTTGGATATAGAAGACATAACATATACCATCTTGGAAGTAAGAAGGGTTATTACCAAGAAAAAATTGATGTTATAATTGGACAACAAATGTAATAGTCTGGAGACTACTACATAGAGGTTTCACAAAAAAATTAGTGTATTGCATTAGAAAGGTCTCTCTGGACTGGAAGGAATGGGAGGTAAGTTAGTCAAGCTCGAGGATTATCATAAGAAAATGTACACCATTGCTGTAGATAAATCAAAGTTTTCCAAGATCAGAGGTACAATCACAGGAAATTAATTCATGGAAGGCCTCGGCTATGACTTACTGATTAAACACGAGATCAGTCATTTGCTTCTTCTTAAACCTACCTTCGAAAAGTATACTGAGGTAGATGAGACTTATTGAATGTTAATCAAGTCACCACTTCCAGATGAATAGAAATGGAAAAATTATGTGAATTACTAGAGTAAAACAATCATCAAGCCTAAAAGAGGAAAGAAACAACAAGGTAACTAATTTCATGTCCAATCATAAACAACAACCCTCGAAGATAGTTCCAGCCAGATTCAATAGTTTCAGTGTCTTATATTTTTATACTATTGATGTAAACAATTTCAGATATTTTAAGTAAATCTTGATATTTGAAAATCAATTTTTTTTTGTTTAGAAATGTATATATAATTCATAATTTAAAGTAATTTTGTTGGGACTTGTATGAAGAAAGAAGTTTTTGATGTAAAGCTGTTCACTTAACTAAAGGTGATCATTTTTAGTTATACAGAAATTCGTTCCAAGATTCATGTGTCAGACAATTTGGTGATGTTTTCCTCTCGTGAAATTGCTTTTTCTTTTCTTTTCCATATGTTATTCTTATCTGTATTGTTTAAAGGAAATTATGAGCTGAATTTTTTTAATTACACTTTTCTTTGTCTTATAAACAATATATGTGTTTTCAAAATTAAATTAAAAATATAATTAATTTATAAATGCTCTATATTTAATTGAATCTGATTCCTTTACTCCAATTCACCCCATAAAGTTCCAAAGACCTGATAGTTTGCCCGCCTTTCCCTGCTACACTTCATCTATCATCTTTGCACTTGATTTACTTTAGGTTTTATGACTCCATTTCCCAATGGCCTTTCCTTGTAGTTTCAACCAAATCTCTCAAAAATCAACCTCTGAACTAAATAACTAGCCTAATACCTTTAATCAACAAATATAAATCATAAATAGAGATCCCTCTGTGAACCTAGAAGGGCTAGATCCCAACTTCCAAATTGGTTTTGTGGTTACCTCTATGTTTCTCTCACAACCTTGCGAAATTATGGAGTGCTAACAGGTTTAGTTTGAGTTGTTAAAAAAATATTATTAATTTTTATATATTTTATATTGTTAATAAAGACTTGAAATTTTTTAAAATTCAATTTAGTTTTTATTAAAAAATTTAGAGTGTGAAGAAGTATTTGATGAGGTTTAATAAATAATGTATTAAGTTTTTTTCCTTTGCTAGGTTACGTGAGTCCTGAGATGACTTGCATGTCTAACTTGTGGCTTGAGTAGCCACGGCCCAAAGGTATCAAAGTCATCAAAATCACTTGAGGATTGCTCGCACCTGGCCTGGGTCACACCAACCCTTAGCATGACTAGATTTTTTCCTATGAAATTTCGAACCAATTTAGTTTACACCATAGAATTCCTTAACAGAACACTTTGTCACCATCTATTCTATACCCTATAAACTACAAATACATTTTTATTAAGATTATACATATATTCTCACATTTTTATTTTACATGTCTCTATTAGAATTCTATTTTTTATATGTCTCTATTGGATTCTATTTGATCTCATTTCTAACTTTATGTATGGTTGTTATCTTACACATGTCTATAGGATTTTATTCTATCCCTTCTTAACTTTATTGATAGTTGTTGTCTTATATATGTGTATTGGTTTTTTTATTTCCTCTCAACTTTATCTTTAGAGGAAATTCTATTTTGAGAATAAAAATAAACCATAAATTTGTTATATCATTTGTATTATAAATGTATTAGTATTATGGATATTGTGAAAAACATTGAAACTCATTTGCGTTTTCTTCCTATATTTCTTATTTTATGTGTATGGTAATTATTAGTTTTATAATAAGTTTATATATATATATATATATATATATATATATATATATATATATATATATATATATATATATATATATATATATATATTATTTTAATTAATTATATATTTTATGGTATGATAGAAAATTGCTCATATAGATATAGTTTTTTGGATTACTGAAGATAATATTACATTTGTGTATGTATAGTTTGTGATTTTTTTATTAGGTTTATTTGTGAAATGTAGGGATTGTCATAATTTGTAGTGATTTAATGAATGTGTATTCCACTACATTTATTTAGTTCTATACATTAGTGAATTCAAATTATGCTCGAGTATTGAGGATTTTGAATTTAAATTAAGCATTGTTGAAATTGAGTTGTGCCCTCATTCCTTGGTTGGGTAATCCATGGAAGGGGACATGATAGCTCTGTATCATTGTTAAGTTATAGTGTTGGGGTTGTTAACAAGTTGAAAAATTTGGCACGACTTAGTCCCTTTGGGAAGTTATGGAGTAAATTGAGGGAACTTAGTATGCTCAGGTTCAAATTGGGTTGTCGTTGACATTGTTGGAGGTCAAACCTCAACTTGGAAGAAATGCCAAGATTATTGCTACACTAGGGCCCTTTCTTATAAATTTTGAATTGAATCCCCATTCACTTGATTACCTTGTTTCGAATTGACACAATGGGCTCGTTTCAAAAATCATTGATTGTTGACATTTAAAAATGGTTAAGGTTTTAAAACCATCAATGGCATGATGGTCAAGCATTGGGGAGTTTCCTCAAACTTCTATTGTGCCTCCACATTGACTCTGATGCTTTGATAAAGAAAAATATGAAACCCTCACTTCAAGGTATATGGCTACACAATTTATAAATGGTTTCACAAGTCTTGCCTCAAATTGGTGGCGTTGGTTGCCACAAAGAAAAAAATATGAATTGGTAAATGATCTTAAAGAAGATGAGGTAAGAATACAAGCCTTGATTGCATATTTTTATGGTCTTGAGAATGATATAGATTATTAACATCTTGCATCCTTATTCATGACCCAAAGGCTTTGTTGATCTAGATTAAATTATTATATTGTTTTCCATCCATATCGATGCTTTTACAGTGGAAAAAGTGGAGGAATCAACTCATAAGACCTTTTTTACTAGTGGGACTTAGTTTGGCAAATTGAGGTTTGAAATCTTCCAGGAGCATGTTTAGGCATCAAACTAATTTTTTTGAGAGTAAAAATTTGTTGCTCTAGCACCACACATTTTTCTCCTATTCTACACACAAATACCTTTCCAATATTTCCAGAATCACATCAATTGGAGTCCACATGAAATTTTTATGCCACTCAGAAGTTGACCTTCCTGTTTTCACCACCATAATTCGAGAGGATGTCACATTAGCTCCTGTTATTCATGGAAAAGGGGCTAGCCATTTGATTATGATGAAGAATAATCTAAAAGAGTCCATATGTAACTCTAGCTAAGAGATGTGGTAGTCAAACATAACCACTAATAGGCTATTGGGTTGTGTTATAACTCGCCACTATGAGGATGAGGGGCTCCATTATTTCAAGTGAATTTGTTCCATAGATGAGAAAAATAACAAAGAGGGATAGGAGATAAAACACACATAATGGATTTGTGCACTGTAGCAACCCACGAGCCACAACGCATACTTCTTTGTACTCTCAACCATTTTATATTTAGAGTAATAGAAGAAAGAAACCTTACCTTCCAACTGGGTTTTTTCCCAAAAAGGTTTCCCATGTCATACCTTGTGTCAAATCATGGTTTGTGAGTTTTCATTTCATTGTTCTCTATTTTCTGCATAATTTTAATAAGCATACATATGGAATTAATAATAATCTATAGATCCATAAATATAAAGAGAAATAAAACCCTAATAATGTAGATTTTGGATTTTTAAAGATAATTTTATTAGATTTGTTGTGATGAACTATCTAATGGAATATCCACGATAGCTTATAGATCATATTGGTATAAGAGCAGGTTTCTTTGGGTATATTGTGGATATTTGTAGTGGATCTAGATTAGTTATACCAAAAGTTATAAAACCCTAATAAAAGCCAACGAATTTGTGAATGACCCTCGTGATCCTGCAAAGGAGAGGTTTTCGCGGATGGAAGCACAAGTTGAAGTTATCGGCAGTAATATGCATATCCTCATGTCAGCCTTGAGAAATAAGCTCGATATATTTGGAGAATATGGGGGTTCTAATGTAAAGGACATATTAGAGGGGAGATCAGGAGATCAGAAAGAAATAAAGAACCAACTGAAGAAGGGACCCAAAAAAAGATCAACCTAGTCCAATTGTCATAAATCATTCACAATCCATGTTCAAAATGGAAGAAAAGGCCAATATTAATTTGTGCCAAGGTGAGATCGACATTCTAAAGCTAAATCACTAGTTCTGGCAATTAGAAGTTTATTTCAGTGTCCATAATGTTGATGAAGAACAAAAGATTTCATTTGTGTTGTTGAAATTAGAGGGCCATGTCCTCACTAGGTGGGAAATACACACATAGACCCTGAGGTTGGAGGGATAACCAATAGTGACTAAGTGGGAGGAATTCAAAACCCTCTAAAAGTCACAATTTTACCTATTTTGTATGTAGAGGACTAGTGGATCTGGTGGCATTATTTTAGGTAAAAGTATGGGCATAGTGTACAAGAGTACACCACAATGTTCAAAAATATGGCCATAATGTTGGGTATTTCCTCAAAGAACCCAGATGTACTCCTAAAGTATTTGGGGGGTCTACACAACAATCTGAAAAATCAAGTGATGTTGTTTAATCCTAGATCGATGGATGAGGCTTGCATGTAGGCACAAAACCTAGAGAACATAGGCTTGAAGAAAGGGAAATCAAGTGGATCTAAGTAGAAGGAGAAAATGGACGCTTCTAAGGAGGTAAAAAAGAAGTGGAAATGGGGAAAATATAAAAATATGACAACCAAAACACATCAGTGCAAAGATCCCAGCAACCACTGCAACATTGACGACAATACAAAGGAGAAATGTTGGAAGTTGCATCTAGAGCTTAACTCGAAGAACAAAGAGAAAGATAATAAGAAGAATAATCTCATGGCCACTGATTCATGTAACTAACTTGAAAGAAAATTAGACGTGGATGAGATGATTATTTATACATCAATGAAGAAGGAGGTGAATCTGAGTAGCCTTCAACAACAGGATGAGAAAGAAATGACCAACTCTTCCACATAAATATATAGGTCACGAAGACAAAGATTGATGCTCTGTTCGACATAGGATCGCAGCCAAATCTCATTACAACAAATCTAGTAAAAAATTTGGGATTGTAGGTTCATGATAATATGAGACATATCCATTGGGATAAGGATGCAAAGTTGAAGGTAACAAAACAATATAAAATTAGATTTGCTATTAGTGTCGATTTTATTGATGAGGTAAAACTAGATGTGGTTTCCCTTGATGTATGTAGAGTGGTGTTTGGAAGTTCCTACATGTACATGTGAGATGCAATATTCAGGTAGAGAGCCAAAAAATATCGACTCGTAAAGGATGGAAAATAGATTACCATCAACGCCCACAAAGGGAAGTAAAAACTTCCACTGGTAAGTGCCAACCAATCCAAGAAATTGATCAGTTCCAACAAGAAGCATGTTTTAATATTTTAAGAGAAACATAGTATGTAGAAGAGTTTGTAAGAGGCAAGGCATCCCTGGTGTTATCACCAAATTGAACTTTATTGGATGCTCATCAAACAACTAAGTGTAACTGTTTCAAACCACTTCTAACTGAAGATTAGCCTCTTTAGTTTGAGAGGGCTCTCTCAAGGGGGTTTTATGATTTTGAATAATGATAGTACTAGATGGATAACTCTATGGAATTGTAACTTGTTTTGTATGATTGCAGGTTGAATTATGTAGGCATGCTACCATTGGGCTTATGGAATCAACAATCAGTAGTCTTAGTGATAGTGGTTCTTCACATGTAAGTTGAGGCAGATAGAGGTTTTTAACAGAAGTAACTCACACACACAACAAAGGAGAACACAATCATTTCATCACTAAAGGTAGTCAGAGCATAAGGTTATGAATTCTGAGTAATTAGAGATGAAATATACTGCAAGTAATAAACATAAGATAAAGATCAATAAGATATCAAAAACCTCATGAGAATCTCAGGTCTGAAAAGAAGAATGTCACTTTGTATTACTGATATTGTTCAAAAACATACAAGCAGCAATTTGGTGCAAATTTTCTCCAACCCCTTACTACTTTGATGTTTTGTCTATAAATAAACATTATTTACAATAGGGATGATCTGCCTGGTGGCTAGATCTTTGAATTATCCTATGACACCTTTCATAACTGAAATCAATAACTTACAACAGAAAACTGACAACTACCTTTTAAAGAACCCAAATCCTAATAGGACTCTATCTCCTATTTATTACATTCCTCTATCTTATCTTTGAAACAGTTACATGATGGTTACACAATGGATATTACATGATCGAAGGCCACATGACCAAGTTCACCACAACTTTACATATTTAAAGCATCCCTAGATTTGTGGAACTTAACCATGCTTTTTAGGAATGGATGACCTTCATCTTCAACGTTGTTTTAACTAATGACCTGGCTGCATGACATTCCCTTTAAGTCATAAATATCTGCCAATAAGGTCCTCTGACATGCTGGAGGTCTCCAGCTGGAAAAAACTGCTTTTAAGATGCTCAAATCCTTTAACAAATGCTCACTACGAAAAACATGACATTTTAGTAGTGAGTTTTAGTAGCGTTAGAAAAATGGCCTTTCTATCAATCATCTTGACTTCTTGGCTATTTAAATAACTTAATCATGTCATGAAACCTTGCAACCGTTAATCTCTCTCCTTCAAACATGAAAAAATTGACTTTAAATGCAAAAAGGCACTTACAGTTTTTTTCATAGCGTATTTCTAGCTTCAAGCCTGAGGTATGCTACGAAACTGTGTAAAAAACCAGAAATTTCCCCTTTCAAAATTGTCTTCAAAAACTAACCTCCAGCTACAAAATTTTTATTCTCTGAATATTATGAACCTCCTAAGGCATATTCCATCTCAAATTATTACTCCTATGGTGTTTCTTCCTCATTTACAATTAGTTGGCTAATGGGCTCTTCTACCACTATCATCTTCAAAACTTTCTTTTCCAGCTCCACATGAATTAGATCCAATTGCTGCTCTAGATCTTTCACTTGTCCTTTAATGCCCCGTTCTTGGATTGCAAGTGCAAGTTGACCCTTTTGATGTGCTTGACCTCTCCTCTTAGTGGCTGAGTCCACTTTATCAACTTTTCTGTATTGTCCAAGGTCTCTGAGACACTTGTGACTTGATCTTCACATATTTTCCTCATTTGTTCAAAATGAACCTTCTCAGCTCTATGCTTCTTTGCCTCTTTCTTCAAAATTGATATCTCTTCACTTGCCACCTTCAACTGCTCCTTAAGGGTTTCAATTTCTGAATTTTCACTAATTTTATCTTTACCCTTCCTTTGTTTGATAACCAACTCTTATTTTGTAGGTGAAGAGAGATCTATGATACTTGGTGGCTGGGAAGTTTCAATGATCTTTTTAGTCTCTTTGTTACTTTCCATAACCTTCCTTGCATGTCTGGTTATTGGCTTTCTACGTTGAAACATGAAACCATCATCATCACCTGCAAACTCTAATTTTTTAGATGTCTTGGCTTTCTTTAGCTTTCTTCCTCCATCTTCAACATCTTCAGCTTGGACAATGGGATTTTCTTCAATGTCAATTGCATGCAAGATGTCTTCTAAGTTTCCTTTAGCCACTGTTTGTCTTCTAGTAAATATCTTGCTGCTTTGTTTGCTAACCATTGGCTTCTGTTTTGCAGGTGTTGTTTTAGGTGTATGAATATTCTGCAAAGGCGCTGTCTCCATGCTCACTGGTTCTAGTGGGGATGATCTATTCCCTTCTTCAACTTCCTCTGCCACTGTTGGTGATGATATATTTTTAGGTTTGGAAACTCTTTTAGGAGTGACAACATCAACTTCAAAACCACTCATGAACATAAATGAGGTCCAATCTATTTCTAGTATCTTCAACTCCTCTAATACCAACAACTTAATCAAACCAGGGTGAAAGAGAGAAGTTTCAATGTGTTTTGTTTTAACTTGAACCTTATCTAACATTTTACCTAGACTTCTGTATAAATAAAAGGGCAAGTCAAGTGACCTCTTACCCAAAAAATGCAGAAGAAGCCTAAGGTGGTAGGAGTAGACCATGTGAAACCTTCCTTCATGGGTAAAATACTTTTGAATGATCATCAACAACTTTGAATAGTCGTCCTTCATGAAACTCCTAGGTATGGAATTTGTAAGATCAATTTCACTATGCTCTGGTTTGATGAACTCTTCGCAATAATGCATGGTGAAATTGATGCCTTTAAACCACTGTTCCCCTCCTCTAGGGATTCCTGTTGCTGCTGAAATGTTGTCTGGTGTCATTGTAAGGTTCAACATTCCCAATTTTGAAGCTGTTCCAGTGAAATTGTTAGAAAAATCCTTGGAAACCTGTAGATGACAACCCTGCAATCTTTGATAGAATTGCAAGCAATCTGTTCTTCTGAAAATCTCCATGGCCGTTGGGTCTTCATTAAGAAAATTCATGTCCATGGGCTTATACCTGTGTCAGTGACCACCTTTTTTTATTTTCCTCCTTGCAGCTATGGTGGTGTTATATCTTCTCAGCCTCACTTGCTTGATGACACCTGCAACCTTTGAATCTTCTAGCAACCTGCTTGCCTCGATGAAGTAACTCTCCAGAAATCCAATAAAATGCAAAGATAAATTAGAGTATGAAAAAAATACTAATTGGGTAATGTTTTATGGTTTAAATGATAGATCATGCATTAATCATGACACATGCATGCTAAAAAGGGTAATGATGATCTTAGACATGACTTTGTACATTTGAATTAACCCTAACAGACTCGAATGACCTCCACCCTAACTACTCCAATCATGAATTGACACTTTGAATCGAATTTGACAAGACAGACAAGAAAATAGTCTTTTGTAGCGTGATTAGTTTAACTTTTGACAATTTCATTGTGAAACTATTAGGCAGTTTCGTAGTTAAAACTACTATTTCATTCTATAAAACGCTACGAAAAAATGTAAAATTGGCTTAAGTGTCCTTTTTAAAT
Organism: Pinus albicaulis; assembly: GCA_034641835.2. Classification (NCBI taxonomy): domain Eukaryota; kingdom Viridiplantae; phylum Streptophyta; class Pinopsida; order Pinales; family Pinaceae; genus Pinus; species Pinus albicaulis. The sequence continues at coordinate 49,588,449 of CM076579.1, forward strand.
TTAAATGCTTTGGAAATGAAAAATGACACCTTATGATGACTGATGGGATATGACATGACCTAAATGGAGGTGGGTGAGATAAAATGGAGGCGGCCTTGAACCTTAGGATAGGTTAAATTTTCCTATACAAACTTGAAAGGCTTAGGAAACCTTTGATAAAGGAACTGTATGACCATGTCAAATAATATTTCACATTTTTCTGAGTGATAACACCTGGAAGGCTATACAAAACAAACAAAATATTTTGCTACAGGCGTATAAGCATCTTCCAAGATCCTAAAGGGTTACCACCCAAGAGGGAAGTGGAGCATGAAATCTAGTTATTGATGGACTCTCCATTGCAAAATATTGGGATATAAAGGTAGTATGTTATAGAAGAAAGTGGCCTGAAGAAAAATTTGAAGCAACCACTAGAACAAGGTGTCATTCAACCGAGTACATCACCATGTGGGTATCCAAAGAAGGATGGGACTTTGCGGATGTGTATTGATTACATGGAATTGAACGAAATAACGCTCAAGAAAAATTACCCCATGCCCAGAATAGATGATCCACTGGCCCAATTGCAACAAGTGAAGTACTTAACCAAGATGGAATTAAAGTTTGTATATCACCATGTTCATGTCAAAGAAGAATATTCTTGGAAAATTGCCTTCAAAACTAGACAAGGTTTGTATGAGTGGTTAGTCATGCCATTCACGTATGAAATGCATAAGCTACATTTATGAGGTTAATGGATGATATATTGCACATTTATATAGATTCATTTGTTATTGTATATTTGGATGATATACTGGTATACAATGCTACCTGGAGGAGCACATATCACATTTGACGTAGGTGTTGGAGACATTAAAGAAGCACCAACCACTAGCAAATATCAAGAAGTGTGAGTTTTCACAACAATTGTAGAAATTTGAATAACTGATATATTATTCACCGAGATTCTCCTGATCACACACTATTTTAACTTCATGCACAATACAAAATCTCTTCTACCATTGATCATTAATTGCGGAAATAAAAACAATCGCATGCGCACATTAAAACCATAAACAATCACACATATGAACACAATATTTATGGGAAAGCTTAAAGCTGAAAACCCCCAACTATCTGTATATTATATGTCATAGATATCATGTAACAATAATTGTACAAACTCCTCACAAGCTCTCAGTACAATCTCCAATTGTTACACACTACACAAGCTCAAATCATACAAAACACATGCTCCAATCTGCTCCACCTGTTAGCCAGCGTGTACTGCGCAATCCAATATGGATAATTTTTTAGATCAAGGTTCAAATCCCACTGGTATGTACTGTGCAATCCTCATTGGCTTCTCCATCAATGTGTGTGCAAATCTCATGCACCAGTATATTCACAACTGATAGTCACACTTGCTTTTTCACCTATACCTCTCCTTTGGCAACCTTTGAAAGCTTGTCCATGAAATTATGATTAATGATGTATTCTTTAGTTGATTTATGGATTTAATAATTAGTGAATTAATTAGCGAGTAGATGCACACTCTCACTGTGAGGTCCAAAGCCTCTGAACTAGATACAACCCAGCTCAGAGAACCTAGTTAAACAGAACACAACTCCACCAACTGTCTCATCAACTCCACCAAACTCTACCACATGAGTTCTAACTGAAGCCAACCATGCAATAGCTCCACTAAACCTTAGGAATAGTGTAATTCCTTCTGTCAGCTGCATGTGCCACATCCAGGCATCAAACTGAAGTGCTCCAAGAGGATAAGATAATGTTTAGAGTCCAAATATTATTAAGAGCTAATAATATTCGACATATCTATTTTTAGACTGGCAATCTAAAAATAGATTCTGCCCAGATGTCTAAAAATAGAAGTCCATCTATTTTTTCCGACTTGACCAACCATCCACAAATAGCATCCTGCAACTCATAGAACATGATCCATATGTCTAAAAATAGACATAGTCTAAAAATAGACTTTGCGCCAAAAATACCCTGCGGGTGCACTTAGTGAAGGCGACTCCTTTCCACTAAGCTCATCATCTTGTTGCAATCTCAACAACAATATTTGGTGTATCTGGAGTATGTGATAGGTGGAGGATAGCTGAAGATAAACCCTACTAAGATAGAGGTCATCATGAAATGGCCAATGCATACTAATGTTCCTGAGGTTAGGGTTTTTTTTGGAGCAACCCAATACCCAAGGAAGTCCATAGCCTCATTTTTAGTAGTAGCAACGCCACTCCATTCCATGAAAGTGAGTTGAAGTATTTTCCAGTAGAGAAAGGGTCAACGGAGGTCTTTTAAGGAGCTAAAGAAGAATATTAGTCAAGCACCAGTAATGGAATTACCAAAGTTTCAACTACACTTCGAGGTGGAGACAAATGTGAGTGGGTATGTTATGGGATTGGTCTTGATGCAGGGAGAAAGGCTTTTATGCTACCATTCTGAAGTATTTTATGGGGAATTTCTTAACAACCCTACCTATGACAAGGATATATACCCCCCTAGTGCAAGTTGTGAAGAAGTGGAAACACTATTTGATGGGAAAGAATACATCGTTCCACACAAATCACTAGCCACTACAGTACTTATAAACCCAATGTAAGATACAAAAGAACAAGCATTACAAGTGGATGGGATTTATAAAATAGTTTCAATTAGTGTTTAAGTACAAGAAGGGAAACCCAAACAAGTAGGCCAAAAATATTTCAAGGCCACCCACATCAAAGATCACAAATTTTGGAAATCTGATGCACATGGAGCCACTCACCCATGATACATATTCAAAGGATTAGGACTTCAAGGAGGTGTTTCAATAGTTGCAGGGTTAGAGCCATTTGAATTATGGCGACAACATGGGTTACTTTATAAGTTGGATAAGTTATGTGGTTCTAAGGGAGAGCAATTGCATATGATTAGAGAGGCTCACAACTCTAAGGTTGTAGGGCACTTTGGTGTAGGGAAGACAATGGGCAACTTGCATAGGTATGTGTATTGGACCAAGATGAAATAACATGTAGCTATGTTCATAAGAGGATGCATGATTTGTTTTAACAACATGCCTAGTCACAAGAAAGAGGGATTATATCATCTCTTATATGTACCCACTCATCCTTAGGAGAGAATTTCCATGGATTTTGTGGGAGGCTTACCAACAAATAGGAAGGGACATGACTATATTTTTGTGATAGTTTTGAAAACAAGGTTTTAAACTATGATACAGGGGTAGCATGATCTTTGGAAGATTGGGTTGAAAGGAAAATTTCTAGGAAAAGCTAAATTGTACACCCGAGAGAAGATGGAGGAAAACGTTCCTCACCTCATTTAGTAGAATTTTTGGGGACCAAAAACCTCCCAAAATGGGGTTTAATAATTATATTGTTTTTCACCCATATCAATGGCTTTAGAGTGGAAAAAGTGGAGGAATCAACTTATTAGACCATTTTTATTGGTGAGACCCAGTTTGGAAAATTAGCGTTTGAAACCTTCCGATAACATTTTGAGGCATAAAATAACGCTTTTTTGGGGTAAAAATTCCTTGCTTTGGTTTCATGCCTTTGATTTCTATTCTAAACACAGAGACATTTCCAATGGTTGAAGAATCACGTTAATCCGAGTCTGTATGCAAAAATTATGTCACTCCGAAGTTGTCCTTGATGTTTTCACCCCCATCATTTTAGAGGATGCCACATCATGTCCTGTTATTCATGGAAAAGGGGATATGTGCATGATTATGATGAATAAGACTCTAGAAGACTCCATATTACAACTCTAGTTAAGAGTTAAGGTAATCAATCCTAACCACTAGTAGGCTATTAGGTTGTGTTATAACTGGAGCAATAGTACAAAAAGAGGTTCCATTCTTTCAAGTGCATTTGTTCCATAGATGAGCCAAAATAGTCGAGAGAGATAGGAGATAGAGCACAAAGAGTGGATTTGTGCACTATGGTAGCTGATGGGCCAAAGTGCATACTTATTTGTACTCAAAACCATTTTCTATTTAGAGAAAGAGAGAAAGACAACCTCATCTTCTAGCTGGGTTTTCCCCCGAAAGGGTTTCCCAAGTCATATCTTGTGTCAAATCATGGTTTGTGAGTTTTTAATTCATTGTTATCTATTTTTTGAATAATTTTAATTTTCATGCATACACAATTAATAATAATCTACATATACAAAATTCTAAAGATATAAAACTCTAATAGTGTAGGTTTCAGACTTTTAAATATATTTTTTATGGTGTTGTCCAGTGGAATATCCATGGTAGTTTATGGATCATATTGGTATAAGAGAAGGTTTCTTCGAATATATTGTGGATATTTGCATAGGATCTAGATCAGCTAGGCCAAAAGTAAAAAAACCCTAATCATGCTAGACAAATATTTGAATGACCCTCGTGATCCTACAAAGGAGAGGTTTTCATGGTTGGAAGAAAAAGTTTCATATAAAATTTGTAATATGAATATCCTCATGCTGGACATGAGAAATAATCTTAGGATATTTCGATAATATGGGGGTTATAATGTAGAGAATGGATCAGAGGGGAGATCAGGAGATCAAGAAGAAACTAAGAACCAACCGAAGAAAGGACCTAAAAAAGATCAACCCAGTTCAAGTTTCGCGAATAATTCATAGTTCCTGTTCAAAATGGAAGCAGAGGCCGATATCGAGTCGTACCAAGGTGATATTGATGCTCTAAAGCTAAATCGCTGGTTGTAGAAATTAAAAGTTTATTTCAGTCTCCATAATGTTGAGGAAGAACAAAATATTTTATTTGCTTGAAATAAATTAGAGGGCCATGCCCTCACTTAGTGAAAAAGCCGCACAAAGATGGCCTTGAGGTTGGTGGGAGAACCTCCAGTGACTAAGTGGGAGGAATTTAAGACTCTCATAAAATCAAAATTTTACCCTGTTGGGTATTGTTAGGTCCGGTATTGTTATTGTGGTGCCTCATAGAAGCCAACTATGTTTCTTGTTGTGCCCCATAGAAGCCACTATTTTTAATCTTGTGCCCTTAAATTATTATTTTTATGTAGGCCATAATTATATTTGGACCCTTTAGAGTCCTATATATACCGAGGAGGTCTTTTCATTTGAATCATCCAAGAATTTTTCATTTTATTATTTGTAAAAGGAGGTTTCCCCCTTGAAGTGGACTATAATTATTTGTTTCTTGTAATTTCTAAGTCACAAGGATCATAAAATTTGGTATCAGAGCTCTGGATCCTAGGGTTTTGCTGCTTCAAACATGTCATCTTTCCATTTTCGATATATATATATATATTTTATGAGGGTTAAAAAGGTAAAACTTTGAACATGTGGAGTAGAAATATGGATTAATATTGTATGCAAATTCCAGCTCTTGGTTCACTATATTTTTTGAGATATGGTCCAAGGAATTTAGGGTTTCTAAACGCTCCTAAATTCTGTCTCAAAATTGTGTCCCGTGGGAAATCATCGTAACTTTCTATTTGAGCATAATATTTGAATTTAATAAAAAGTGATTGAAAGTGATCAAATTTTATTTTTTTGGGTACAATTTTTAGGGTTGAATATTGAAATCGTGACACATGGAAGCCCATACAATTTTTTTATATTGAACCAATCCACAATCAAGTCATCGTGGGAGATTGGGCATAACTTTATTTTGAAGAATCCTATATTAGTATAAATTGTGGGGTTGGAAAGAGGACATAGAGATATATCTTAGGACAAAATTTTAGACCTTGGGAGACAAAAATCATAGAGATACAATAGTTTCAAGGTCGACCAGATCAACAAGCTCAAAATCAAGAAAAAAAAAGTGTATATTTTTAAAATGAATAACTTTTGTTTGAAAAATCGGTCTGAAGTGATTCAAAGTGCGTAGTGAAGAATAGATATCATTATTTGGTTCCAAAATGTATCACAAAAGAAAAAATTCTACACCCGTTAAGCCCCTAGAAATCTCTACTATGACATATGAAGAAGAGGAAGAAATGCAACATGGTATATCAAAATTACGAGACCAAGTCCAACAAATTTCACTCTCACAAAGAGGAACCAAAATCGAATTGGACACAATGATGAATGTTAAGATTTATGGCTTAAAAGCATAAATAAAAGCGGACATGGAAGGTTTTAAGGGTCGAGGTTTGAAAAATTTGCTACAAGAAATGCTTCCTAATGGAGACAAGGTATTCCATGAAACTCATGACGAGAACAAAATCGATATGAGAAATTTTGATGGTAAGCGTCCAAGAACATCGATACTACAAATGGAGCAGTTCTTTGATCTCAACGATGTGCAACAAAAACAAAAGGCACACATTCATATTTATATTTAGAACCCAATAAATTTGTGTGGTATTTATGAATTTGTTCTTGTAAATCACTTGTCACTTGGACCAATTTTATGGAGGAATTGATGGCACATTATGAGGATACAAAGAGAAATACCTTCTTTAGCCAATTGATAAATATCAAACAAAGGGGTTTAGTTGAGGAGCACATTGAGAAATTACAAATATTGAATGTCAAGGTAACTGATATTACATAGGAGCATCTAACTAATGTCTTCATAGGGAATTTAAATTATAACATCCAACATGAGGTTCACCTTTGGGAACCTAAGTCATTGGAGAATGTGCTCAGGGTGGCAAGAAATGTTGAACGCAAAATTACGGCAACAAGGAGGTCTACAGTCACAACTATAAATATGGAAGTGTTGTGGCTCCTAGCTTCCCACAACCTACAAGGTTTATACAACAAAAAATGGAGGAAAAAAGAGAAAACGAGCTTTGTTATAGTTATGATAATGAATATAGTAAAGGTCATAAGTGAATTTAGAATAAAGTATTTTACATATATTATGAAGAGGAGGAAGAAAAGGAACAAGAAACATAAAAATAAGAAGATCTATAGTAGGAACCGTCTCCAAGGGTTGAAATAGAAGAAATCAATCCAACCATATCTTATTATGCATTGGTTAGAATTACCACTCCTCAAACTCTCAGGATAGAAGGATATATCAAGAAGAAAAAGTTAATAATTCTTATTGATTTGAGTAATACCCATAATCTTATTTATTGTAAGATAGCCGAGGACTTGAATTTATTTCTATATTCAACACCCTAGTTTTAAGTGATGGTTGTATATGTAGGAACTATAAATTGATCAAGGAAGTTCCATAATATCAATCTAACCATGGGGGGAATATGTATTGAATAGTTCAATGATTGATATTCCAATGGGTGGTGTTAATGTTATATAAGGAGTCCAATTGTTGCAATTCTTGGGGACAATAGATTTTAATTTTCAAGAACTTTTATTGAATTTTTTGTGGGAAGGAAAGGAATTTGAATTTAGGGGTATCGTGTAGAAAAGCCACATAGATTCAACTGATCTTGAAATATGCTAAAATAAAATAATGAATCTATTTCTACAAATTGCGGAAACCAATTATGATCACACAATCACATGAACAAGAAAGAGAAATAATGTCAATTGCACAACACAAATATGTATCCAGGGAAATTCTCAGCTAAAAACCCTGCTATCTTTATATTGCATTAAGTCAAGAAAATGAAGAAATACAATGCTTCTCACATGCTTGATAGCTCTCTGCACCATCTCTGACTATCTCACTCTGATCCCAACAAGAATGGTCTGATACTTAACCAATTTCTTGCCTCTGGTTTGCTCAACCTTGCTTAAGAATTCCTGGAGGAATTGAGCCCCTATTAAAAAGGAAATTCCCAAGAATTGAATGTGCAATTCATCTAAGGCGTCCTGCTGACCTCATGCGTGACGTGTACAATTTTCAAATTATACAACTGATATTTATCTTCCCTTTAAATGAAATCTCAACTAGGCCTTCCTTAGAACTGACTTGCAACAACTATTTATAGCGAATTATCAGTTATCAAATGATCACTACATGTGAATTAAATCAGATTTAATTCACTGGACCTCTCACCAGCTCATCTATCAGTTAGAAATAGTTAAACTGATTTTAAATCAAATAATCAAGTTAAACAATTACAACTCTAAATAAACTGTAACTAGACCCCCCAAAACTTAGAGTGAACTCTACATGCCTCTAGTTTGACCCCCAACTCAAATTGACCGAGCTAACTAAGTATTCCTGACTCAGTTAACTCGTAGAAGCTATCATGTGATGTGGAACTACAATTTCCTTCTAATTTAATTGATCCAGATTTTATGCAGGAATGAAAAAAAATACAGATATAACCATAGACACAGAGATGCAACGAAAATAATGCTTCATTTTATTAATAAAAGAATGACTGAAGTAAGCTTACAAACGTAATGGAAACAAGCTAGGGCATTGGTAGTGTATCTCTGAGAAAATATGTGGCGTACGCAGGTCTCTAAACTATGTTACATTGAGGCTTGAAGGCCTATTACAAACATAATGGAAATAGATGCGCTAGGGTATCGACAACGTATCCATGAGAAGAGATGTGACGGCTACCAGCCCATGAAATGTGTTACAATGAGGCTTGATGACCTATTTATTGTTGAGAAACAATGTAAAATTCGAAACGTCCAAAAGCCTAACCCTAGGAGATGAAGCGCCAAAACTGTGGGCCCCGTTTGGGTAAATTGGTGTTTCAAATTCCCGGGGATGTTGCTTTCGCATCCGGTCTCCGTTTGATGCACTCAATAGCTCATTAGAAAGATCTATTCGAGGACTAAAAAAATTGATGCAAGAAAGATAGGCTCAGTCGCTCTCGTTTTTCCCCAAAAATGTCGTTTAGGGCCTCAAAATAGCTTTGTAATTTTAGGACCCGAAAAAATGTCAAAAATGATAAGCTGTGCCGAAACTGAAAAGCTGAACGAACAGATGGTGGGGGTTCAAATGGAATAGGTGGGTGGCCACCGATATCCACCTGGATCATTAATTAAGGGAAAATTAAATTAGAATCCCTTCTTGTTGCCAATTTCAACACTCCCGCTCAAAAGAAATGGATTGTATGCTACCCCGATCCGACTTCCGTGGAACTCGAATTTGCTGCTTGATAGTGCCTTCGTCAAGATGTCTGCATTGCGCTCCTCTGTGGGAATGTACTGTAATGAAATAATCTGCCTCTGCACACAATCTCTGAGATGGTGATACCATATATCAATATGCTTGGACCTGTCATGAAAAATTGGATTAACCGATAGTTTGATGCAAATATCGTTATCACAATAAATCACCGTCAGATCCATCTGTCGACCAAACAAACCAAAAAGTATCTTTCTCATCTAGATGGCCTCACATTTTTCTTGAATAGTTTCCATGTACTTTATCTCTACTGACCTGAGTTCAACTGATCTATGTTTCCTGATGTACCAGGAAACTGCTGCTAATCCTATGCTGAAGATGCCCCCTGATGTTCTCTTCCTGTTAGATGGATTCCCTACCCAATATGCAGTTGTCAAGCCTTGAATTTCACTCCCTTTGTCCTTCTGTACCATATCCCAAACTCTGTAGTTCCTCTGAGGTGTCTCAACACATGATTTCATGCCTTCAAAAAGAGCTTAGTAGGATTAACCATATCTTGACTAAGCTGGTTAACCAAATAACATATGTCTGGTATTGTATTCACCAAATACATGAGTGAACCCACAAGCTACCTATAGATGGTAGCATTTACTACGTCGCCTGAAGTAGCATCCTCCTTCCTCTAGTTTCCTGCTAGAGGAGTCTCCATGGGTTTTCTGCCCTCCATGTGGAACTTCCTGAGAATATCATTGGCATACTTTCCCTCAGATACAAATACCTCCCCATCTCTTTGCCAAATTTCCAGTCCTAGGAAATAGTGCAAGATACCCATTTCATTCCTCTCAAATTCTCTTGCAAGCTCCTCTTTGAAATACTTGATGAGCTACTCATCACCTATTAGTATCAAATCATCGACTTAAATTATAATGTTCAAAATTTTACCTTCTACCACAATATGGTAAAGGTTCGCATCTGCTTCACTCTTGGTGAATCCCAACCCAGTGAAGTAGTTGTCGATTTTGGTGTACCAAGCATGAGGTGCTTGCTTCAGCCCATTCAATGCTCTCTTGAGTATGCACACATGTGACTCTTTGTCTAAGGTCTCAAAACCTTTCAACTACTCAATGTACACCTCTTCGTCAATCGCCCCATTGAGGAAGGATGTATTTACATCCATCTTATGTATCTTCCATCCCATCTACATTAAGAGTGAAAGGATGGATTTGATTGATGAGTACTTTGCGACTGGTGAAAAGGTCTCATCATAATCAATCCCCTCCACTTGAAATAACCACCTAGTCACAAATATGGCCCTGTGTTTATCCACACTCCCATATGCTGCTTGCTTCACCTTGTAGATCCACCTGGATCCCACAACTAATTTCCTCCCCGGTCTTGGGAAAAATTCCCATGCACTGTTTCTGATAATGGAGTCATTCTCCTCAACCATGACATCAACCCAAATTGGTTGTTGCCCTGCTTCCTTGAAATAGGATGGATCTATATCAAGACCCTCGATCATAAGAGCCATGTATCCAATGTACCGCTCTGGGGACCTTCTCTGCCTGAACTATGATGTGGGTGCTCCCACATACTCTCTAGCATCAAGCACCAACCTGTCAGCCTCTTTGGTGTGCTTCCTTTCATCTCGGGATGTCTCTGCATGAGTGGGTGCTTCCACTCTCTGCTCCTCTTCTTGTGGCCGATCCACATATAGAGGTTATTATTTTGGAGCCAAGATATCCTCAACTGCATGCAATTGAAGCTCCCTCTCAAGGGAAATTCAGCTGGCCTTATGTTCATCTAATTTCACATCTCTTCTGACCACTGTCATCTTGTGTGCTGGAAAGTACACCCGATAGTTGCGAGGTGTATTAGTGTACCCCACAAATATTCCTAACTCAGCTCTTGGATCTAGCTTCTTCCTGACATCTTTGGTTACATGAAAATAAAATGATGAACCAAAATTTTCAAAATGCAACACATCTAGTCTCTTACCTGAAAAATATTCCTCATGTGTACTCATCCCAAGTATCCTATGAGGATTTCTGTTCTGCACAAACACTGCTGTGTTGCATGCTTCAACTCACAGATGCAACTGTAGGCCCAGATCATGCAACATCACTTGTGATGCTCCTACAATAGTTCTATTATTCCTTTCTACAACCCAATTCTGCTGCGGGTTATGAGGTGCTATCAATTCCTGCTGAATTCCTTTTGAAGCACAAAATTTCTTGAATTCGTTAGAGACATATTCTCCACCATTTTCGCTCCTCAAATCCTTCACCTTCTTCCCTGTATATTTCTCGAAAAGTGAATTAAAAACTCACAAAAATTTGAGAACATCCGATCTTTCTTTTGAATGAAAAAAATCCAACACTTGTGTGAAAAATCATCTACAAAAATCACATAATACCTATTTTTTGCTGTGGAACCTATCAAGAACGGTCCACACACATCTGAGTGAACTATCTCAAGGATCGCCTTTGCTCAAATTTCCTTATCGTGAAATGTGGCTTTGGTATACTTCCCCATCTAAACCCTTTGCATGTATCTCGTTGCTCAAGTGTACCCTTTGGAAGTCCTGTAGAAATATGTTGCATGATCTCCAAAACGCCATGGTGTAGATGGCCCAACCTTCTGTGCCATAAATCACCGATGTCTTGGTTCTCCACCTTCTTTGTTTTCATGCTCAAGGAAGCACAATATTATACATCCAATTTGTAGATTTTCTTTACTCAAACCCCAATCTTTGTCACCTGTCCCATGGATTTGTGATGAAGGAACACCTTTCCTTTGCTAAATATCACATCATATTCACAGTCTTCCAACATAGCAACCAAAACCAAATTCTTCTTTAAACCAGGAAAATACATGACATATTTTATTGTGATAGGAGTACCTGACTCCCTCTAAATGGTAATTGTACTTATCCGGTAGCACTATACCTCCCATCTCGTTGTGCATCTAGAGATCCTTCTGCTCCAAGTTACTAAAGAATTCTTTGTTGCTGGTCATATGGAATGAAGTTCAACTATCTAATTACCACACATAACCCATCACCGATGACACCATTCATGCGATGAGAGTGAAATCTAACTCGAACTGTGAAGCAAGTGATTCACCTGCCGCTCCTCATGAGGGCTTCTTGTCGGTATTCTTGTGCAGAAACTTTGTAACCTATTGTCCAAGCTCATGACAGTGAATTTTTTTTACCTTTGACAAGTCTCGCTTCTTTCCCGCCCGACCAGAATCCGATTTGGAATGGGATGCCTACCCTTTCCCTTTCTTCACCTTTCAAGACAAGGAATTTTTTTCCTCATCATCAGTATTTCATAAGGATCCATCTCTGGTGTTCCACTGAATCTCTTCTTGTACCAAGTTGGACCACAATCGCTCCCACTCTTGTAGCTTCTCCCTCCAATTCATCGAGTCCTTGTAGCTATGCCAACTCTTGGGAAATCCTAGAAGTGCTAGGATCACCAAATCATCTTGGGTAACTGTCACACCAACACTTCCAAGCTCATCTTGACATTGAGTGAACTTTGTCAAGTTGTTAGGAATCTGTAATTTTAGCAGATTGGTGAGACTAAAACTGCAAAAGAAACATTATTTCAACCAACTTTGGGATTCTAGGATCTAGCCCTCCTGAATCCGGAGAGGGATCTCTCCAATAAGTGCAAAGATGGATTTGTCTTTGAAGTTTTGGGGTAATAATATTAGGCTAGTTATGAAGGCCAAGGGTTTGTTTTGTTTTTGGATGGTTTAGCATGAATACTGTTTGAGGTGGAAATTCCTAAGTGTAAAGAGTTTCCACAGAGTTTCAAAGGTGAGAAGTTGCAAGTGAATAGAACAGCTAGGCTAAAAAGATAGATATAATGCTGGTTTTTAGTCCATTGGGCTATGGAGTCACAACAGGGCTTTAATTGAGCAACAACATCAAGAGTGATCTAAGGGGCAAGTCATCTATATCACAAGATTATTGAGATTAGAGTGATGGAATGGAAACAATAAAGTGTTGGAGGTGGAAACTGATAATAATTTCACAAAGGATTTATAGTCAGTCCAAACAAGAAAAGCCTCTTAAGTAACTGTTTAAAACCAACCAAGGACAGGGCTAACCATCGCCTCCTTGGGCAAGTTTGTATTAAAGCAGCTTAATTGACAAAAAATCCAGTAATCCACATAATTATCTTCAGAAAGTATGAAAACATGTAAGAGAAGACAAAATGTAACTTAAGATCAGATAAGGTACTTTTAAACCTAGTATGCTTTCAGTCAACACCAAGGGAAACTTTCAGAATCTGCCTTTAGAGAATAGAAGCTAGAAACAGGGAAAACCATCACTTTTCTAGTCTAACTTTAATAAGCAAATAAGGAAAATAACTTTCAAGAACAATGTTTAAAGCAAACAGTAGGACGAGGGAACTCCAACATTCCTAAATGTTTAGACTGTATTAAATCATTCTTAAATAAACAAATTGAAGGAAAACATTGAGATAAAGCTTTTCAGTCAGAGAAGGTTACTGATATACAGTAGGTCCTAACTCTATACATGCTGTTCTTTATCAGAGAATAATGAACAATATGACATACATAGAAGGAAAACAATAACAAAGAAAGGGGCACTTCACCAGTGATATAGACCAGTATCCCAAGAAACAACTTGTTATTGATGTCAAACCAGTTACAGTACTCAAGCCCAATGTTTCAGTTCAACAATCATCTTCACTATCCAGCCTAACAAGTCTAACACAAACAGAGCTTCAAGGGCCAGTGAACACTATTTACAGATAGAAGTCTTTAGCTCAATTATATTTCAAAGTTATACAACCAACCCCTCTCTCATCTTCTGTAGTAGTATATATAGAAGAATGAGGAGGTGAGATCTAATAAAATATCTCAATTACAATTAATACAAACTTAATGGTTTCTTGGCCTTTGGGGGCTCAATGAAGAAACTTACATAGATGTCCTCTGTATTAAATGTTTTTACATAAAGATTAAGCTCGGTGGGAGCTTTTGTTGACCTTTGAGGCTCTGTGTGGCGTCGAAGTAACTCTGCAGATGTTTGTCATTAATTTGCCTGCAGAATTTATCTTTTGGCTGTGTTGTGAGGCAGATATCCGGTCCTGATCAATAAATTCAGCCTCTGATTGAATACTTTGAGGTACAGGTGGAATTTCAGTAGCTGGGAGGAATCAATTTGCCTCAGATGTGGCGGTGGAGGCGTTCCTGTTGATAAAACACTTAAGATATTCTTTAATCTGTGTTTTAAATCAGGGATTAGGCTTTTGATAAACATTCTTAGCCGTGATCCCCGCAAATATGTCTTCCATCCTCTGTCCCGGTTCATTTTGATCTTCGTCACTGATACTCTCTGACTGTGATTGACTTGCTGTGTTTGTGAGTGTGCAGGGCTGCGCAGGGGTGATAAGGCATTAATGCCTCATGAATCATTGATAAAACGTGAAATTTGAAATCTGTGAATGATTTAATTGGTGGATCGAAGGCGGGAGGGTCGTCACCCTCTGCCTTTGAATTTTATTTAAACATAGTGGAAAAGCCATTAAAACCCTGCAAAATACAAACAAAAATTATAAAATCCATGCATATATAGGTTTACTGCTTCAGAAGGCACGTGGAGAGAGCGTGGCCATTGGATGGCATCATCCAACGGTCGGGATTTGATTAGAGGAGCTAAAGGGAGGGCGGTAGAAGACTTTGAATCAGGGCCTTCGATCGCACAGAGATCGACGGCGAGGAGAAGAGGTGAAGGGACGATCGTGGGCTGTCGATCGCGTGAAATTGACGGTCGGGAGCGCAGGTCGAAAGTAAAAAACGGAGAAAACGGGCGATGAATTTTGGACCATCGATCTGTAGATCAGATCGACGGTGGAGATGCTATTACAGTTGCGCCGGAGCCTGGTTATCGTGTGAGCAACTTCGGTGAGAGATCGCCGTCCGATGGGCAGCCTCAGATCGGACGGTGGATGCCAATATCACGCGGGGTCCATGTCTGATGTTTAACGCGCGATGGACGATGGTTTGGTGAAAAGTGCCCAGGCCACACGTCAATCGGTGAGTGGAATCGCTGCCGATCGGAAGAAAACTGCCCTCCGCTTGAAGGCGGTGCGATGGATACTGTCGGTTTTGGCAACAGCGAGTGGATGGCGGGGACCACTGGGGTGATGGATTGCGCATCGTCTGATCTTCAGATTAGATCGACGGTGCAGAGTGATTTAAATTTTGCACCGGCGGTAAACCTCAGAAAATAATAAATCCGACAAATGAGGGGAAAAGCTAAAGACTTAGCCCGAGGGGGCTTAAGTCCATAATACATAAAAATATGCATTTTAATGGTTTTTCAATGGTTTTCCAAGAAAATTGAGGGTTCCGATATAGTTTAAAAATGAGTTCTAAACCATGTAAAGAGGATTTTCACGAAAGGGAGAAAATGAATCATGAAAACAAAGGAGTTTTATGGAGAAAGGGGAGCAAATGAAAGTTAGTTTTGAAAGAAGGGGAAAAGGGAAATGGTTCTTGCAGCATTAATCTGTCTTCGAAATCTGCAGGATTTCTGAATGTAAAATGGGAACAATAGTGAAGTTTTGGACAGAGGAGAGGCAGCAGGCCTTCAAGAGTCTTCAAGAGGCAACACTTTTTAGTAATAAAATTTGTTCCTTGAAGGCTCAAACAGTCTTAGCCACCTTTTTCTATAACAAATTTTATAGGTGGCTAACACAAGTATTTTGGTATCGTGTCACCCTTCTCCATATTGATATTTATGAGCTTTTATTTCAGCTTCAACTTCTTGTGGTTGATGCTATTCTTAAATATATCTATTAATTCCTTCCACATAGCATATGGATTTTCCTTTCCATGGAGGTTCGAGGCAATGTGATCTCGAACTCTTTCTAACAAAATCCTTCTTGCCTTTGCTACATTATTATTCCATGCATCAATAAGTTGAGCATCTACTGCTGTGGGCTGGGGAATATCACTGTCTATGAATTACTTCAGCCTGTTTTCCTCCAACACTGCCTCCATCATGTCCTTCCATGCTATGTAATTTGAATTACCTTCAAGGGCATATTCGAGTCTCAATCCAGAGAAAGACATCCTAATCTGCTGCTAGTCCTGAAGAATAAATATGAAAATTCGATTCACCTATTCAAAACAAACTCTAATTCTTCTCTTCTATAGTGATTCATGCTCTAATACCATGTAGAAAATGTACGTAGATTCAACCGATCTTGTAATATTCTAAACAAAATGCTGAATATATTTTTACAAATTGCATAAATCAATTACAATCGCACAATCACATGAACAAGAAAGAGAAAGAATTTCAATCGCACAACACAAAGATGTATCTGGGGAGAGCCTTAGCTAAAAACCCCTCTATATTTATATTTCATTAATTCAAGAATATGAAACAATACAATGATTCTCTCAGGCTTGAGAGCTCTCTGCGCTACATCTGAATGTCTCACTCTAATCTCATCAAGAATGGTTGATACTTAACTAATTTCATACCTCTGGATTGATCAAACTTGCTTACACATTCCTGGAGGAATTGAGCCCCTATTAAAAAATAAATTCCCAAGAATTGATTGTGTAATTCATCTAAGGCATCCTGTTGACCTCATGCATTACCTTATAATTTTCTAATTATACAACTGATGGTTTTCTTCCCTTTAACTCCAATATCAACTGGGCTTTCCTTATAACTGGTATGCAAAAACTATTTATAGATAATTATCAGTTATCTGATTGATTACTGCATGTGAATTAAATCAGATTTAAGTCACTGGACCTCTCATTAGCTCATCTATCATTTAGAACTAGTTAAACTGATTTTAACTCAACTAATCAAGTTAAACAATTACAACTCTAAATAAACTATAAATGGACCCCCTAAAACTTAGAGTGAACTCTATATGCATCCAATTTGACCCCCAACTTGAATTGACTGAGCTAACTAAGTCTTCTCGACTCAGTTAACTCATACAAGCTGTCATGTGATGTGGAATTACAATTTCCTTCTAATTTAATTAAGGGAAAATTAACATATAATTCCTTATTGTTGCAAATTTCAACATATCACATGGAATACTTGTAAGATAATCAAATATAATGGCATGAAAAAAATTTTGAATAAGGAATAACGATGGGTAATAGTATAATTATTCTCACTATATGTTCAAACATATAAGTCATCCATTTATCCAGATCTCCAAGGATTCCTTGACAATCATTCCAGGGTATTTGAGACTCCCAAAGGTATCCCACCTAATCACCATCATGATCATGCTATTCACTTGATTCTAGGAAGTGTTCCTCCAAACATCAAATCTTACAGATATCTAATGCCCTGAAGAGTGAAATTGACCATATGGTTGTATGATTTCTATAGGCAGGTATAATTCAACCTAGCCAAGGTTCTTTCTCTTCTCTAGTAGTATTGTTGCACAAGAAGGATGGATCATGGTGTATGTGTCTAGATTATAGAGAGATCAACAAGCTCACTATTAAAGATAAATTTCTCATTCTTAGCATTGATGAATTGTTGTATGAATTACATGGAGAATTTTACTTCACCAAGCTAGATCTTTGTTCAGGATATCATCAAATAAGAATGAAGGCAAAAGAAATTCCGAAAACAACATTTAGAACTCATGAAGGTCATTATGAATTTTTGGTCATGCCTTTTAGCCTTACTAATGCACTTTCCACATTTCAAGGTTTGATGGTTTCCACTTTAAAACCCTTCCTTAGAAAACCCGTGTTAGTATTTTTTGATTTTATACTAATATAAAACAAATCTTGGAAAGATTATGTTCAACATGTTAAGAAGGTGCTCAAACTATTGGAGAGGAAACAATTGTATGCAAAACCATCCAAATGTTTTTTCGGGGCACATGAGGTGGAATATTTGGGTCATATTATATCCCATGAGGGTGTTAAGGTAGAACCTAACAAAATTAAAGCCATCAAGGAATGGAAAACTTCCCACAACCTTAAGGCATATTCGAGGATTTCTTAGGTTTCCAGGGTATTATCACAATTTTGTGAAGAATTATGGGAAGATAATAGTAGCTCTGGTAAAATTACTGAATAAAGATGCATTTTCTTGGACTATAGAAGCAAATAAGGCCTTTGAAAAATTTAAAGAGGCGATGTGCCGAGTTCCGGTCTTAGCTACACCAGAGTTCACAGAAACCTTTATTGTGGAATGTGATTCCTCAAGAAATGGAATTGGTATTGTTTTAATGAAAGAAGGAAGACCCATTTCTTTTCAAAGTCATCCAATTACGAGAAATCATTTACTCAAACCTATTTATGAGAAAGAGATATTGGTAATACTACATGCACTAAAGCAATGATGACCTTGCCTAAGGGAAGACACTCAAAGGTAAAAATAGATCACGATAGTCTTAAATAATTTTTGGAGCAAAGATGACCTCAGAAGAGAAGCAAAAATGGGTAACAAAGATATTGGGTTATGACTTTGAAATCATCTACAAAAAAGGAAAGAAAAATTTTGTTACATATGCACTCTCAAGAAAGGATGAGGACATGGAGGGATTGCTTTGTGCCATTTCTATTATCTAACCTGATTGGATAAATGATGCAAGGGATGAATGTAATCATGATGAAGAGGTGTGGAAATTCATTTCAAAGTTGTAGCAAGATCCCAGTGCATTTGATACTTTTATTTGGAAACATGAATTAGCATGATACAAAGATTGATTATATCTATGTAAGAACTCGTAACTCAAACAAAATGTTCTTTTGGAATTTCACACCTCTCCTATATGAGGGAGATCATGATTTTTAAAAACTTACCACAGGGTCAAGAAGTTTTTTTTTTAGGATGGCCTTAGATATGATATTCATAAGTTTGTGGCCGAATGTTCGGTTTTCCAACAAAATAAATTTGAAAAAATTAAGACCCTAGGTATTTCACAACCATTAGCCATTCCAAGTCAGCGTTGGGAGGAGGTATCAATGGATTTGATCATAGGTCTACCCATGTTTGAATGAAAGAGTGTCATCATGGTGGTAGTTGATAGAATTACCACGTATCCACACTTTTGTGCACTATTTCATCCTTTCAAAGCGAGTACAATCACTACTGCATTTGTGGAAATAATTCAAAAGCTACATGGAAACCCAAGGATTACTGTAAGTTACAAAGATCCTATTTCACTGGAAATTTTTTGACATGATTAAGTTTCTTGTCTTGGTACTCAATTGGCTCATGGCTCATCTCATCATCCTCAATCTGATGGGAAAACTAAGATAGTTAATAAATTTTGGAATGATATCTTTGTTGCTCCATATTTGATAAACAAACACAATGGGTAGAGTGGTTACTTGAGGCATAATGGTTGATATAAAAATGAAAGTGAAGGTTTCATTGATTAATTTGCAGGTTAGTTTATGTCCCTTTAAGCAACGAGTAGAAATTTCAAAAGTACACAAACATAAGTTAATTTGCAAAATTTTTACAGTAATAAGAGGAAAAAAATGCAGCATAAAACAAGAGAAAATTGATAATGAAGTTCACCCATCTTGGGATACGTCTCCGATTCCAGCTTCCAATGGTGACCGCTTTATTAAAATGCTGAAGTTATCATTACATCAGTTTACAAGCATCCAACTAAAAATATGACACTTCCATGCTGCTCAGAACGCTAAAAATCCCCATCTAGGCTCTTATTGAGCTAAAAAAGGCTTAAAATTGAGCAAAATATCCCCCCTTTTCCAAATTGTTTACAATTTTTTCTACATACTCCTCTGCTCTGCAAAAGTTTCAACATAATGAGCCTTTGGCCCAACAGTGACACGTTGTATTTAATATTTACAAGTCTCAGGTTTTATCTTTCGAGTTTGGCACTATTGGCACAATGTTTTTATTATATAACAATTTTTTTTTTTAAATCGGTCATAGCCCCTGTCAATAGCCCCGCTAATACTTTCCATGTTAACCACATGGCCTTGGGCCATGGGAGTAGGCCCTCTCCCCAACCATCAGGCCATGAAAATTTAAATATAACTACTGCACGTTATATAACAAGAACCACTTGTGGCCCATTGGTCAGGTGCCCGTTTCATGAACTAGAGGTCGTGGGTTTGATTCTGTAAGAAAATTATATATTACAGAGCAATGGAACACTTAAAATATGCATAAACACAAACACATAAATAACATATAAAACAAGAGAGACACAAATATACGTGTTTCACCAACTTGGGCTATGTCCACGGAAACAACCCGTCCTTCCTTTCTATTATCCAACAAAATGAAGAGACATAACTTACAATAGATCCGTTGTAATATCCTCTACTCTCTCACACAATCCCCCTTTCTGGTTCTCACTCAGAATGTACACTCAATACACAACCACAATACAATACCCTCATACAAAACGAGGGATTGCCTTCTAGGGAAAAAAACCCTACATTAAACATAACTTCTACCCTCAGATTATCCACCTAATGAACGACCGAGATTGAATACGAAATTAAAATATTTTACAAGGAAATTTTACATCTGTTTTTATCTTTGGGGGCACTGCCCCCGAAACCCCCCCGCTAGGTGGGGGCTCATAAAATTTCCATCGCCACTCCCTGGACCCCCCTAATGGCGATTAAATGATGGGAGGAGTTACCGCCCCGTTAAGAACAAGGGTCCAATGCGGTGATACATCTAAATAAAGAAGATAATCAGGCTCCATACCCAACAGATCCCCATGAAGGGTGGTAAGTACTTTAAATAAATTTTCGGCACAAAGTCATAAGTCACTTAGTGGCCTCTTATAAGGACATGTGGCACCCTATGATTGACCCACGTGGTGGCCTATGATTGGACCACCTCACTAATTCGTATCACCAATTACACTACCATATTCCCTCACGTGATAGGTCCACCTAACATTTATATGACCTAGTCAAAAAATGATGTCACCAGCACCTCAAAGTATGGATTTCCATGTCAGCATTCGTACCTTCTCAATCAACCCTGTTAGTTTACTTTTTGTATGTTTGCCCAAAACTTATGAACGTGATAACTTTCTCATACGGTGTTAGATTGAAGTGATTCAAGCGTTGTTGGAATCAAAACGACGAGCTCTACGATTTGAAACTAGTTTCGGGAAATTCGAACACTCTTATTTTTGAGAATTTTCTGGATCCCCTAGATCACTCCTCCCCACTAGAAGCTTTTGGACCACCAAAAGTCTATTTTTATTCAACAAGTAAGTGAGGGTAAAAATACATAACTTTTCTGATCTCTATCCAGTTTGAGGTACTTAGATTGGTACCTTTGATCCTCACACAAAGCTACTCCACATTGCCCCTGCATGAAGTCCTTATTTCCCCATCAAGAATAGTGTATTCGTACAACTCATTGAAATATTCAAGAGAAAAATATTCTATAGATGGAATATGAACATTCTACTCTTGATCAATGATCATAGGAGGCTCATACAATCTCAAGTTTTCCACATTCACAATAGAATAAATTTTCATGTAAGGTGGAAAATCTAATCGGAAATTGTTGTTACCAATCTTCTCCAATATTTTGAAAGGAACATATTTGATTGGTTTGAGATTTTACCTTTTCCTTGCAATATTTACTTACTAATGTACAACCAAAATTTCTCTCCCACTTGGAAGTCATGATCAACCTGATGCCGATCATGTCTTGATTTGTACTTGGCTTGGCTTTTCTTCAATTTTTTTCTGTAACCTTTGATGCACTAGATAAATTTGTTCAATGAAATTCTTGGCTTTGTCCACATCACTATGTCCATCTACTACAATATTTTTATCAAATATGAAATCCAAAGGAGACTTTGAAAAATAACTCAAACAAGCTTCAAATGGAGATAGTTATGTAGATGAATGCTTGGCATGATTGTAGGTGTTATCGTTCTGTAATTTTTGAGATTGTGAGAGTAAACACAGAAAATAAAATCAAAACCACTTTTAAGTTTAGAAGCTAGCCCTTCTAAAATCAGAGAGGGATCTCTCTGTAAAATTTAACTTTGTTTTATGTCAATTTTAGGCTAGTTATAACTGTGCAATTGTTTGTTTATTTTGTTTGTGATTGATTTGATTGATTTGGTTGATTGAATGATTTATATTTTCATTTGGCTATGGAGTCTATAAAACTAACTGGATTTGCATCAAAATTTAAAGGAGTTTCACAGGGCAAGATAGGTGAACGAGTTGGGTCTTTTTAGAATTAAAATGATATGGAATAGAAGAAAATAAATTTTAAGTAGAAACTAAAGAGAAATTAAGAATCCCTTAGTTTGACTTCAGAAGAAAACATTAAAATTACTTACAACCAGAATAAGGTGTATATTTCAACAAATCCTGATCGTCACCATTTATGTAATGTAATTAAGCTTTAAGAAAGAATAGTAAAGGAAAACAATGAAATAACACATAAACGAAAGAAACATATCACCAATTTGTCCACCACATGAATGCCATGAATAATATCCTTGTATTAATGATTATTCCATCGACTGTAAAAAGTACAATATCTTTTAGAAAATAGTGTTAAACAAGAACCACTTGTGGCCCGTTGGTCGGGGCACCTGTTTCATGAACTGGAGGTCGTGGGTTTGATTCTGTTAGAAAATTATATATTACAGAGCAATTTAACACATAAAATATGCGGAAACACAAACACATAAATAACGTATAAAACAAGAGAGACACAAATATATGTGGTTCACCGAACTTGGGCTACATCCACGGAAACAACCAGTCCTTCATTTCTATTATCCAGCAAAATGAAGAGACACAACCTACAACAGATCTGCTGTAATATCCTCTACTCTCTCACACTGTCCCCATTTCTGGTTCTTACTAAGAATATACACTTAGTACACATCCGAAATACAATACCCTCATAAAAAATGAGGGGTTGCCTTCTAGGGAAAAAAACACTACATTAAACATAACTTCTATTGTCAGATCATCCACCTAATGAATGACCCAGATTGTCTACGAAATTAAAATATTTTACAAGGAAATTTTACATATGTTTTTAGCTTCAGGGGCACTGCCCCAGAAACCCCTCACCAGGGGGGGGGGGGGGGGCTCATAAAATTGCCGTCACCCCTCCCTGAACCGCCCTGACGGCGATAAAATGACGAGCGGCATTGACGCCCCATTAAGAACAGGGGTCCAACGCGGTGATACATCTAAATAAAGAAGATAATTAGGTTCCATACCCAACAGATTCCCAAAAAGGGTGGTAAGTACTTTAAATAAATTTTTTTCACAAAATCAGAAGCAACTTAGTGGCCTCTCATAGGGCCATGTGGCACCCTATGATTGGCCCATGTGGTGGCCTATGATTGGGCCACCTCACTAATTCGTATCGCTAATTCCACTACCATATTCCCTCACGTGATAGGTCCACCTGCCATTCGTACAACCTAGTCAAAAGATGATGTCACCACATCCTCAACATATGGATTTCCATGTCAACATCCGTACCCGCGCAATCAACCCCATTAGTTGACTTTTTGCAGGTTTGCCAAAAAATTTTGAACGTGATAATTTTCTCATACGGTGTTAGATTGATGTGATTCAAGCATTGTTGGAATCAGAACGACGAGCTCTATGATTTGGCACTAGTTTCGGGAGAATTTGAACACTCTTATTTTTGAGAATTTTCTGGATCCCCTAGATCACTCCACCCCACTAGAAGCTTTTGGACCACCAAAATTATATTTTTATTCAATAAGTAAGTGAGGGTACAAATCCATAAATTTTCTGATCTCTATACACTTTGATTTACTTAGATTGGTACCTTTGTGCCCCACACGAAGATACTCCACATTTCCCCTGCATGAGGTCCTTATTTTCCTGTCAATAGTAGTGTCTTCCTACAACTCATTCAAATATTCAAGAGAAAAATATTATATAGATGGAATATGAACATTCTCCTCTTGATAAATGATCATGGGAGGCTCATACAATCTCAAGTTTTTCACATTCACGATAGAATAAATTTTCATGTAAGGTGGAAAATCTAATCGAAAAGTGTTGTTACTAATCTTCTCCAAGATTTTGAAAGGAACATATATAATTGGTTTGAGATTTTACCTTCACCTTGCAATATTTACTTGCTGATGTACAACCAAAATTGATCTCCCACTTGGAAATCATGATCAACCTTGTTACACCATTTTTTGGTCATCTAACCTACTATCATTAGATGGACCCAAGTACACCATGTAAGACCAATTTTACCCTAAGTAAAATTTCTTTCACTATGTAAAATAACTTAATAAAACACATTTATTAGGTTGTTTAGGGTCCTAAACGAGGGAAACCCCCAAAAGGAAATATTAAACAAACCTATATTTGTTTGATTTTCCTCAAGGAATAATTAATTAAACAAAAATTCAATTATTATTCCTGGTCATGTTTAACCCAAAACAAAGAAATTAATTAGATAAATCTTTATTTATCTTATTATTTTCTATGAATAATTATTTAAATCTTATTTAAATAATATTCCTTGTTAAATATGACTAAATCACCCATACATAATTATTTATTTCATTATCTTTCAACCACTTCCTTAAAATGATAAATAAATCATTTATTTATTTATTATTCACAAATAAAGGGATTTGACCCAAGTCAAATACTTTTTCCCTCCAAAAAAAATAATAAAATATTCCATAAAAGGTGGATCTAGAATTGGTTAATGTTATTTTAATCATGCACCAAGATCTAGAATGACCCAATATTTTGTTATAAATAGGAGGGTTTCTCCTACCATTCTTCACCTTTTGTTGCCTATTAGATCACTCTGGATCTATACTCTTGGTCTGAATTTGAGCCATTATCATTGTCATATTTTCCATTATCTGTTGTGTGAGCTCCCTTTGAGTTCTATATTTGTCTGGGTTTTCTACACCAACAGGAGAGAGAAATGCTAGATCTGAAGTGCTGAGGACTTCCAAGAACCCATCCCATTGAGGAGAATTGGAAACACCTTCTTGTTTTCCTCCCAGGTGCCCTTAATACAAAAATTCTTTCAAAAATACTGTTCTTGTCTTGTCTATTGGATGTATGGAGAAAAACCTTATTTTTACTGCTTAATATCTCTTTATGCATAGATTTGGATTTTTGCAGCATTTGTCTTGATCAACTAACTGCAGATCTGAAGATATTGGCAGCCATATTTGATGTTAGGGCTATAAGTTATGCGTAGCTAAAGTGGTCTTTTTTCGTACGCTTCGACAAAAGATTCATACTAACAATTGGCGACTCCACACGGGTTTTCAATTACGACCGCTGTCGTTTTTCATATTCCTGCATATCCAGCTACTTCAGACCCTAGGGTTTCTTTTCAGCTTTTTGTTTTTCCTATTTTCATGTTGTTTTCTCACCTATAATCCTAAACATTAAATTTCCTAACTTCCCGCGTGTTTCGTATTTATTGCGCGGGTGACGGACATCAGCCGGGCCCAGGCGACAACACCGGAAATCGCATGGGACACCAGGGCGCCCCAGTGCGCACCGGCCAGCCCAAACAGACATGTCGCACTTACCGAGGCCATTATCACAGCACACTATGATCAGAACAAACACCGGTTCTGCTATTTTTACCTTTTGCAGGTTTTTAGGCTTAAATAGGAGTTTTCGACCTCATCTCGACTTGGTTGAACTTGTTTCGATGCATTTTGCTCATCTAAGTGGGAACATTTCCCCCTAGGGCTTTAGTACCCTCCACTTTTGG
Source organism: Pinus albicaulis (assembly GCA_034641835.2). Classification (NCBI taxonomy): domain Eukaryota; kingdom Viridiplantae; phylum Streptophyta; class Pinopsida; order Pinales; family Pinaceae; genus Pinus; species Pinus albicaulis. Next base: position 49,614,230 of record CM076579.1, read on the forward strand.
TGGAAGAGTTTTAACTGTTTCAAGTGTTTGATTTTTCAGAGTTTCAGCCTTCCCTTTTTCAGATCTGATACCTCCTTTTCAGATCCCTTTTAATCAGCTCTTTTCCCTTTCAAATCACCTCCTGAAGTTTTGTTTGGATCTACCTTTAGGGCCTCCTCCTTGTCCCTTCTACTTTTTGCTGATTTCCTCCTTTTTTACAGCCACCTTGCCTCTGCCTCTTGGCTGTGTTCTGCACCTCTTTTCAGTAGATTTATCCTTTAGATCCCTGTCCCTCCTGACCTTAGATCTATTGGCCTCTTTTTAGTGTGTTTTGACTAATTGTTTTTCCCTCTTTTCGAATAGTTTTGAGAGACCTGCCTTTTTGGGTTAGATCACTGCATGGTTAGCTGTTAATTTTCTGTTATTTCAGCATTATATACTGTTTTCTGCAGCTTTATTTTTAGTTACACAACACACTTTTTATTTTTCTCTCAAAATGTTTGGGTTTAAAAATTAAAATTAACGCACGCCACACACTCACCCTAAGCGAAGAAGAGCCTGGTTAACACCGCCAAGCAAATACTTTAAAACATTGTAAAATCAATTGACATTGCTCCTTTCTGCCCTTGTTTCGACATTGTAATCACTTGATTCTGCACCTCCCTGCCTTTGTTGGTCATTCTTCTTCCCCTTGTGCCGTGTTTGTGTTGTCACCATTGCACCCCCAAGGCGCACATCCCGGAGACTTCTTGGCCTTCACCCTCAGTTTCCGGTTGGTCGACCTACTCCTTCCCACCGTCGTTGAGTTAGTCCTCCTCCGAGTCCGCACTCCAACTCCTCTTCTGATTCATTGGGTTCTCCTTTTACTTCTAGTTCTCCCCATGTCACCTTCACTATGTCTGGTCCAGGGCCTAACGCTAGCGGTAACCTCGGCCCTAATGTAGGGACTACTACTAGCGGAACCGCCACAGGAACTACCTCGGCTACACCTTTGCTCCCTTACATGGCAGGCCTCAGCCTCCCCGATCTCAATCAGTTGATCAATGAACCTATCCGCCACGATGTTGGTTGGCCTGCTATGCCAGCAAAACCTAGACATCCCTAAGTTCGAAGACGCTAACTGGAAAGATCCAACAAACCATGTCGATCTTTCCACATGTTGGTGTTCCTCCAATTCCATTAACGATGATTCCATCTAGTCTTCGGTTGTTCCAATGGAATTTATGGGTGAAGCTTCTAAATGGTATGTTGACCAAGCCACCTCTTCCCATACCACCTTTGCGACCATTGCCCAAGCCTTTTTATCTTATTTCCAGCTCCCTCTCCGATACGACACTGGTACAGAACTTTTGACTTCTTTCCGTCAAACCTCTTCAACCCGCCTTTCCACTCATGTCCAGGAATGGCGGAGAAGAAGGAGCTTATGTTGAGCTCCCACCTTCGAAGATCGGGTTTATATGGACTAGTTCCTTCACACTCTCTTACCTCCCATTGGCAAAGATGTCGCCTCCCATTTCCCTCAAACCAAAGAAGCCACCCTCCAAATAGCCTTGAAGTATGACCTCATCTACGCTCAGTCTGGTTATGTTCATACCGTCCTTCCTGACCTCCCCAGGCCCGGTGGCGCTAACGCCCCAGGGGCATCTCATTCTGCCGACGGTATCGTTGGAGCCCTTTCTCATCCATATGCTCAACCTCTTATGGGCTATGGTCTCCCTCCGGGAGGGGCCAGCACCTCTATCACTTTTCCCCCTCTAGGTAGCATGTATCCAGGATACGGCATGCCTCATCCTTTTGCCCAACCTCCTGCTTACCTCAATGTTGCCCAACCTAACCATTATCCTTATCCACAACCTGGTGTTCTAGCTCCTCCAGCATTTTCACTTCCACCCCCCTTGCCTTCTCAACCCCAGCAACATCACCTACAACCCCCTCCAAGGCAAGTATTTGCACAGCAGGGCGCGAATAATCCCCCTTCCTCTCAAAGAAGGTGGAAAGGCAATCAAAATCAATCTTCCCCTGGTACTTGTGGACCCAATCCTCAAGGTACTGACCCTAACACTGCTAACCAGCAACAGGGTACTCAGCCCAAGCCAGAAAGGCCTATTCTCACAAATAAGCCTTGTTCGTGTTGCGGTGTTTACGGTCATTACACTCATGATTTTTCCCTTCTACCACAGATGCGGCAGATGTGGGAGTCTCAAGCCAATTTGCGATGACAACATGCCTCCCCTCATGCTCCCCCTACTGTGGCCTCTACTCAACCGGCTGTGTTTACCAATCCTTTCCCCCAGCAAGGATTCGTGGCTGCCCAACCACTTGACGGACAGGTCGCCACTCAACCTTTCCCTTCTGGTTCCTCCGATTACCAGATCCTCATGATGAACTCTGATCCATCTCCAACCGTCGACCTTAACCTTCAAACTCGGTCTCGCCAGTACCCCAAGCCTTCCGCTCAGTCTGCCCCCGAGTCCCCTTCTTCAGGTTTTACAGAGCCTCTTTCGACATCCAATGGTCCCTTACATATCCCTCAACCCAAAGTTGAGCTTCATACCAAGATTCCTAAGGGTCCATTACGTTGAAATGCTGCTTCTGGTCGAGCTGCTCATTTGTATAGCATAGTAGATGATTTGGCGCAGTCTCCTGCTGCCATTTCCACATTGGAACTCCTCCAGTCATGCCCTTCCCAAAAGAAGGCTCTGCTATCTGCCATGGGCGATGTAGATCCTGCTGATGACCAAATGATTGTTTTTGACGCCCATCAATCATAGCACCCTCCTCTTCCTGCTTCCATCGCCTTCCAAATCCCAGTCAAAATCTGGAACGCCAACGTTTCTCGGTGTATAATTGATGAGGGGGCATCCACTTGTGTGATGTCCGCTTCGGTTTGGAAGCAACTCGGATCTCTTGAGTTGGCCCCTTCCACGATCACCCTTCGAGCGTGGGACGGCCATGCCTCCCAGCCCATTGGCCTTTTCCGCAATTTTCCTATCACCCTTGCCGGTAAGACCGTTTGCATTGACGTCGAAGTCATCGACGCCCCTCTAGACTACAACATTCTATTGGGGCGAAGCTACACCTATGCTATGTCCGTCTCATCCGCAGTTTTTCGCAAGATGTCTTTTCCTCACAATGGAAAGATAGTCACCATCGACCAGTTGACTTATCATGAGCCAAAGTCTCAGACCTCCCCTGAGACGACCATCTCTTCTGTAGCCAATAAGCAAACCATCGATTCCTTGACCAGTGTCTCTCCCGGTGTCTACACAGACTCCTCTTTGCTTGGAACTTTCCCTGGTCTCCCTCCTCCTCCTATCTCTGATCCCAACTTATCGAATGTTTGCATGATGCAATCATCTCAGGCTGCCCTTAAGCGACCCACTTCGGCTAGTCAGCAACCTCAGCCTCAACCTCGCCCACCACAACTCGCTCCTAGCCAGTCATCTCAGCTAGCCGGACTTCCTCCTTCTGGCCCTTCTCCTACAACTGGTATCCATGAACCCCTCTATCCTCCTGGGTCGGTTCCCCCAGGCCTCAACCATCTCGGAGCCATCCCTCCTGGTCATTTTCTTGCTGGTAAGATACCTTTCCTCGCTCCCCCTCCCGGAGTCTATATGGTGCCTGTCATGGCCACCCTCTCTCTCCCTAACCTGACCCTGGGCATACTTGTCTGGTACCTTGACCCTCCAGCCGCTACCCCACCTGGTCACCCCAAACCCTATCTTGCTTTGACACCGGTTCAACCGGTCCCCCTCGCTTCCTCCGTTGCCACCATGCCCCCCGCACCTCCCCAGGACCTTGCCCCTGTGGTGACAGCTCCAGGAAAGAAAGGCAAAGCTCATAAGGGGGCATCCAAAGACAAGGCCACCTCGACTGACCCGGCTCCTCCTTCGCCCGCAAAGCCTTGCGCCTTGTGTGATGTCGTCGGTCACGCCACCCATACTTGTCCTAAATTGACCCGTATTCAACCCATGGTTAAAGTCGTGTTCCCTGAGTCTACGGTCCCTGACCCCTCTATTCCATCCTCGTCCGTAACCAAGAACCCAAAGATTATTCACACCAACAAACCCTGTGCTTTGTGTGGTGTGCATGGCCATTACTCCCACCATTGTCCTCACCTGACGCATTACCACGCATCTTTAGAGGTAGTTCGAGAGTATGAGGTTGAAAAAAATCAGTCCGCCTCTCCCATACTTGCGCAGTATGCTTCAGGTCAGCTTGAGGATCCCCCCACTCTCATTGACATCCCCCCCCCTGATGTCCAGATGACAGAGTCTACTGCCACCATTCTCTACCTATCATCCTCTGTGAGACCCTTGGAGAACATTCCCTTTGAATCCTCCCCTGTTGTTTCGCTCGCTCCCCCTTCAGTGACCACCCTGGGCTCAACATCATTTGACCATTTGTTTATCTGTTCTTCTGTCATTCATCGTGATGATCCGTATGTGAGCCTTTCTTCCTCTACAGATGATTTAGGTAGCTTTTCTGCGTCATGTGGTTTCCCTTCCACTCGTCACCCCCTCTTTTCCCATCAGGATACCCCCTTGGAAGCCTTCTCCACCCATGACCTCATCTTCCTCGCCCATACACGGGATGACACCACCCGCGTCTATGTTGACCTTCGCAGCCCGGGTCCCAGCCATACCTCCTATAGCCCTCATATCCCACCATCTAGTTCGTATATGAGTCATAGCCATCCTGCCCATCACACTCCCTCCCGCAGTTGCCGCTCGATGTCTACTATACACTCACGCTGCCGTCATTGTTCCTTCTCCCCCCATTTTTTGTCTTGTAACACTATTCCGCAGGACCTCCCGTCCCCTTCCTATATCGGTTACGCCGATGGTGCAAGTCGTTACTCCCGGAAGATAGCCTCGACAGGTTGGGCCATTTTCACCCCCTTGCATGCCCTTGTTCTCTCGAACGGGGTCTGCATTGGTACTGCCACCAATAATCAGGCCGAATATGACGCAGTGCGTGGTCTCTTAGTCGATGCCCTCTCTCATCGCATCCTCCATCTGCATGTTCGTTTAGATTCCCTACTTATTGTCATGCAACTAAATGGTGTCTATCGTGTACATAATCCTATCCTCTTTCGACGATATCTAAGAGTGAAACTCTTGATACGTGCATTTGAAACCATAACTTTCAACCATGTACCTCGAGAACAAAATCACTATGTAGATAGCATTGCAAACCATGTTCTAGATTGGCATTTATCACACGCATTTTATACAAGACAATAACATTCATAATCATTGAAAAAGATGCATATCCATAATATGTGTCACAAAACATGTTTTTAGAGTCCATCTACTCTGATACATATGACATGCCCATAGCATGTTACAAAAAACTCAAAACTGGGGGCACCACCTGTCCCTACATACACACTGGGGGCACCACCTGTCCCACACCTAATCACTATCTGGCGGATCCCGAGCCAATGGCTTTGCTCCTGCAGCTTGTAGATCACGTATCCCCTGACCGGCCATCGCCATGCGCCGCATGACACCCCGCCATTCCGAGGGTAGACCAATACATGGCTCTATGTACTGGTCGTCTAAGTCTTGCCACCCGCACTCTGAAACACCAGTCAGCAACCTCTTGCATATACGACGGATGTCCTCCAGGAGGGCGGCCGCATCCTCATTATGCACCGCTCTCGATCCACTCGGGCCTGCAGCTCCTGATGCTGCCGGTCGTCCCATATATCCAGCCGGTTTTACCGGAGCTATATCTGCATACCAAAAGTACATGAATCAGTACCCTATCTACTGTTCAATAACTTTAACATGCCCAAAAAAGAGTAGTCACTTGTCACTTACCATCGGGTCCCCATACTCGACCAGGCGGAAGTGGTAGGTCCGGATCCCCATAATAACTCATCCCACTATAGGGATAGTCGTCTATGTATAACGACATCTGATCCCAATGGGCAAAGAACTCAGGTCAAAACACTCGTCCGACCGCCCCTCCTCCTCCTCTGCAGAGTAGTCGCCCCCACCGGTGCATCCTGGGCTCTCTCGGGCCCCCATCTGGGAGTTATATACGAGGTCGTAAGGTAGGGATCTTCTCAAAAAAGAAGGAGCACAATAAAGTCCCATACGAGAAATCGTGGTTCACTTGCCGCTTGCAAAGCGACAGCTGTCGTTTTAACGACACCAACATCATTTGGGCCCACCCATAGTAGGTCCCACTCAACACACTCTCCACAATCATCATCTGCCCCCCAGTGATGTGATGGAGCGCCTGGTTGCCTAGGATCTGCAGTACCGCTACGGCCACTGCACGGGTCTCTAATCTCTCTAGGTCCCTGATCGGTATCCGAGTCCCTTTGACTTGGAGACCCGGTCGACAATGTCGCTCCACAAACTCCATGATGTTCCGCCCCCGCGGTAACACTGGCTGCGTATTTCCCACCATCCCAAGTGGCGGGAGACCAGTCGGGAAATACAGATCTTGGACTGTCAATTTGATCCTGTGCCCCTGCACTACAAATACCTCATGATCTGGATCCCAATAACTGACAATCCGAGCCAACAAGGGCTCCCCTGCTCTCATCAAAGGGTTCTCCAAAAACTTCAGAACCCCAAATCTGGCCAATACACGACAGACACCCTGATCTGCCTGGATCTCTGACCGTAATGTACCCAGGTCTCTCTCTCTCCAGTTGACCCGTATATCTGCCATATCTGCACAAACACATCATCTTTGTCAGTATAAAGATAGGAAACACTGTAACCCATCACAAAAACCCAAATCTCAGCCCTAAAACAGCACTGAAATCTTATTCATCCTCCAGGTCGCACTTTTTTGCCCAATCCTGGGACAGTTTGCAGTTTTTGGCTCAAAACCTGCTTCCCAGGTCGCAGTTTTTGGCCCAAAAAGTGCAACCCGGCCGTAGAGGTGAAAGAGGGTCTGTTCCTGAGATTCTGGGCCCTAATCTGAACTTTCAATCCATCAAAATGAAAGAGTAAGGTTAGGCCTCTTACCTGCAACTGACGGATCTTGATTCCAATGGTCGGTTTGTCCGCTATGCTCGCCGCAAGATTTAGGGCCTTCTCTCCTCTCTACATTCACCACAGCAACTCTAGCAAATGAGTGAATTTGGAGGGAAAACTGCCTTATTAAAAGAGAACCCTTGTTTTTTCTTTCGCCTGCTGCGACCACACCGTAGCTCCGTTTGACAAACCGTCTGCACCGTTGGAAAACTCTCACCGAGCCCTCAAATGGGTATCTTTTAGTTTTTTGTGATTTGATACTTCACCAGGACACATTTTGTCCAAGATGGGTCACTTCACCTCCCCCTAAAATCGAATTTCCTCACTTACAACACTTGTACTTGGGGCACCACTTTGCCTCCATACTTGTCTTTGTTCGTGTCGATTTTCGTCAAGAGATACCATCTTGTACTCCCGTTTTTATGGTCCCCCATGGGACCTTTTCCGTGTGGCAGCACCATCGAGTCACCCTTGTTCAGAGCATCCAAGTTGAGTCATCATCGCTTTCACAGAATCTATCCCGAGTCCCTTTGTACCCCGCTATAGTCCTCCATCCTTCATTGCTTGGTCTCTCTCTTGTGTCGCACATTATGGCCGTCAGTCCCACTATCCCCTATCCCTTATGATACTGTGTCAGTCGCTGCCATGTCATTCATGTCCTTTATGCTCTAGCAAGGGAAGTCGTCCATTTGCTACTCAGTCCCCTCCATTCCATCATCATCATTGGTATTAGTCTATCAGTCGCTCTACTATTTTCTCTCGTGCCTTAGTTGAGGATCTCTCATTGCCTCCCCTATGGCGGACCTCCTTCTGTCGACATCAGCTCCTTCATTCCAGAAGACAGGTCTAGAGGGCGGTGTACCTTGGTTCCATCTTCCACTCTTGTTCGGTGCCTCAGATCAGGCAAAGGGATCTCTCATTTCCTTTTGACTTGATTGTTTCTCCACTCCAGCTCCTTTCAGCATGATCGAGATCCGTATACTTGATGGTTCAGTGATGCAGCAGCAGCTCTTGGTGATTCCCGAGTGTGTGTGAGATGTCTCAGCCCTCATGAGGGGGTGGCCCTGCAGGTAGCCCCCCACATGCCCGGATGACCTCTTCATTGCAGCCTTCGATGCAGCTCCATATATTTGATGATGTCGGCCTTAGCCGCTTGCAGCGCCTCTTTGATTTGCATGTATCAGTCATATTTTGTGAGCCCTTCCCCGCTTATAGGGGGCATTTGGGTTGTATTTGTATCTCATGTACTCAGATATTATTGTATAAGTCCTGGCTGTTATCCCAGGCACAACATGTATATGGGATCCCTCATTGTATTGTTATTTGGCTCATGTTTATGCCGGCTGTACTTTATAGTTCGGTCCCTTGTTTACTGGACACACTATTCTTTTGTACTTTGTCTCGGCGGGCATAGGTATGCCTCCCCCACCGCCTTTAGCACAGGTACCCTCTCATCAAAAGAGACTTGTTGCACTTGTAAGTCTCGCCTCCTCAGGGTCTAGTTCTTCAACACATTACTCTACCTCACATTTCTCTCTCTGACTTCCCTTTTGATGTCTGGTGATTGAGTTCTTACAACGTACTTCGGTCATACGATTTGCTCCTAACACTCGCACGCTGGGGGGCAATCTGTTGTTGAGCTCCAAAAATGTTCTTTCTTTCACCACATTCCACTCCATTTCTTTTATCCATTATTAATCCCAGGCTCAAATGATCAATGAAATTAGTTAAAATTGCTTTAAGAATGAATATCGTGGCTAACTTGCTATGTTTTTGTGATTGTGTCATTGTAGTACTTTTTGAACTGAAACTAGCTACATAATGCAGACATTCTGTAGCTAGTTGCCAATTCTGCAGCCAACTTCATGTTTATACAGGTTCCAGATGTCATCTTGGAGAAAAGCACACATGGGTGTATTCCACGTCATGTCCTCATCATTTGTTGTCCTCCATGGAGGTTGAACGAAATTCTGTACGTGGTTAAGCACGTGGAAACTCAAATTAGGAGGTAGACTCCTAACAGAATAAGGACAGTCCAGATTCTGTTACGTGATCATGATTAGAGTCCTAGTTTAGTTTCTATTAGGAAAGAAAATAATCCCCGTATTATCTCAAGTTTTGTTATGTAAATTTTCTATAAATATGCTCGGGAAACCGAGAGATAGAGGTTAGATTTTGGCTAGATTTTATGGTTGACTGCTAGATCTTTGAAGTCCGTGAATACTCTGTTTTGAGGTGATTCCTCTTTAATGAAAGAAGCAACCTTTTCTTGAACGTGTTGAGTTGATTTTGAACTAGATTTCGTGCTACTCTGGTGGTAGAGGGCCCCTGCCTCCTGAGCGGCCTTGTTTATACAGTAGATAAGTATTTTAGTTTGCTTTTAATTCAGCTTATGTTTATATTTGTTTATATTTACTATCACAGCCAAACTTACTCTAATCAACTCTTCCAAAATATCATTATGAAGAATGAGGCACAACTGTGATAGTGTAGGTTGTAGTTGCATTTACTTTTTTTAGTTATCACAGTTAAAACTTACTCTAATAAACTTTTCCAAAATATCATTATGATGGATAAGGCATAACTGTGGTATTTTAGGTTTTAGTTGTTAGTTTACACCAAGTGGCATAGCCAATCTTACTCTTACAGAGCTCCTCCAAAATATCATAACAATGAGTAAAGAAGTAGCTGTGGTGTCTTGGAATTTAGTTGTATTTGCTTTCAGTCTTGTGTTTATGTTCAATTGCTTTGAATGATACATCCATACTCGTTCTCAAAAAATCTTCCAAAACATCATTCATACTGAACGGGATGAACTGTAGGATTCCTTAGGTTAGTTGCATGATAACTTAGTCATAGCACTCCGGAGGTAGAATGCATGTGGTTTAGTTCTGTCATTTCATTTTCAGTTTGATAATGGCTTTTAATTTAACACTGTTCACTGTAGACTAGTAGTACCCTAGTTTAGTCCTAACTTAGCTCACTGTGTTAACATTCGAGTGTAGTTGCCATCCATTGCATTTCAAATTGTATTAGTTGTTAAATTTAAACACCACGGTCTTCATTATTTACAAAACTTCTTTTGTTCCAAACTCATACTAAAACATAATTATCTGGACAGAAGGTAGTATCAGTCTAAGACCTGGAGTATTTTTGCAACCTTTTTACCATTTCACAAACAAGCATTTTCTCAAAAGACCATTCTAAAAAGGAAATCTATAACTTCTGAGTGAGGCCTAGTGGTGTTAATTTGAGTTGCAGGACATAATTAGAAGCTAGTTTAGAATAGAAATCTTATGGTGCTACAAATGTTCTTTTCCAAATATATTTCAATAGACCTTTAATCATGGATGAGATGTTGTAACATTGTAAGTTGATTGTTTGATTGTATAGTTAGGAGAATTTCATTTACACTTAGCTGCCCATTTCTCAAGCTCTTCCAAAACATCTTTAATGAATGAATTGGACAAGTTAAGCTCATGTTGTGATTTATTTTTTTGAAGTCATTATCAAGCTTTGTAATTTCCTAGCCATAATTCAGGCTTTGTTTTGTTTCAGTATTTGCATTTGTCATTTGTCATCCATAATTTAGGCTTCACTCTGTTTTTAACCAGTAGCTTCTTTCCACCAGCATTTAGTTCCTTCCCTTTCCAAACATAAAACCATAAAACCAAAAACATCAGAAAAACACTAAACACAACGTGGTAAGAAACAAATACCTAGGCACATACAGTGCACCACACTTCAGCAGTTTACCAACCCTGGTTGACAATTAATGAACTCAATTTAGGAGACTAGGTTGAGCACAAACATCTGTTACACCATTTTTTGGTCATCTAACCTACTATCATTAGATGGACCCAAGTACACCATGTAAGACCAATTTTACCATAAGTAAAATTGCTTTCACTATGTAAAATAACTTAATAAAACACATTTATTAGGTTGTTTATGGTCTAAACAGAAACCCTAAAAAGGAAAGATTAAACAAACCTATATTTGTTTGATTTTCCTCATGAACAATTAATTCAACAAAAATTCAGTTTATTATTTCCCGGTCATGTTTAATCCAAACAAAGAAATTAATTAGATAAATCCTTATTTATCTTATTATTTTCTATGAATAATTATTTAAATATTATTTAAATAATATTCCTTGTTAAATATGACTAAATCACCCATAAATAATTAAATAAATCATTATTTATTTGATTATCTTTCAACCACTTCTTAAAGTGATAAATAAATAATTTATTTATTTATTATTTACAAATAAAGGGATTTGACCCAAGTCAAATATTTTTTCCGTCCAACAAATATAATAAAATATTCCATAAAAGGTGGATCTAGATTTGGTTAATGTTATTTTAATCAGCACCAAGATCTAGAATGACCCAATATTTTTTTATAAATAGGAGGGTTTCTCCTATCATTCTTCACCTTTTGTTGCCTATTAGATCACTCTGGATCTATACTCTTGGTCTGACTTTGAGCCATTATCATTGTCAAATTCTCCATTATTTGCTGTGTGAGCTCCCTTTGAGTTCTATCTTTGTCCGGGTTTTCTACACCAATAGGAGAGAGAAATACTAGATCTGAAGTGCTGAGGACTTCCAAGAACCCATCCCATTGAGGAGAATTGGAAACACCTTCTTGTTTTCCTCCCAGGTGCCCTTAATACAATTTTTTTTTCAAAAATATTGTTCTTGTCTTGTCTATTGGATGTATGGAGCAAAACCTTATTTTTACTACTTAATGTCTTTTTATGCATAGATCTGGATTTTTGCAGCATTTGTATTGATCAATTAACTACAGATTTGAAGATATTGGCAACTATATTTGATGTTAGGGGCTATGTTATATGTGAAGAAAGTGGTCTTTTTTCGTACACTTCGACAAAAGATTCATACTAACAACTGGCGACTCCACACAGGTTTTCAATTACGACCGCTGTCGTTTTTCATATTCCTGCATATCCAGCTACTTCAGACCCTAGGGTTTCTTTTCAGCTTTTTTTTTTCCTATTTTTATGTTGTTTTTCACCTATAAAACCCTAAAACATTAAAATTTCTAACTTCCGTGTGTTTCTGGCCCTATTGCGCAGGTGACAGACATCAGCCGCAACTGAGACGATAACTTTTTCGGAAATCTGCCGCCGGGACACCCGGAGCTTCAGGTCGCACTTTTCAGCCCAGAAACTGCGACCTGGACTACAGGTCGCAATTTTTAGTCCATTATCTGCGACCTGCACAGAAAACAGGTCAGAACCTGCGACCTGCCAGTTTTTCTGCTATTTTTCTGCAACTTTTCTGGGTTTTTTCTGAAGCTTCTGTCAGGGTTTTCCAGCCTCTGTCTCAGCCCGTTTAGACCTGTTTCTGATTTTTTTTGCTCATCTAAGTGGGAACATTGCCCCCTAGGGCTTCAGTACCCTCCACTTTTGGTGGAAGAGTTTTAACTGTTTCAGGTGTTTGATTTTTCAGAGTTTCAGCCTTCCCTTTTTCAGATCTGAAACCTCCTTTTCAGATCCCTTTTAATCAGCTCTTCTCCCTTTCAAATCACCTCCTGAAGTTTTGTTTGGATCTATCTTTAGGGCCTCCTCCTTGTCCCTTTTTCTTTTTGCTGATTTCCTCCTTTTTTACAGCCACCTTGCCTCTGCCTCTTGGCTGTGTTCTGCACCTCTTTTCAGCATATTTCTCCTTTAGATCCCTATCCCTCCCGACCTTCGATCTATTGGCCTCTTTTTAGTGTGTTTTGACTAAATTTTTTCCCTCTTTTAGACAAGTTTTGAGAGACCCTCCTTTTTGGGTTAGATCGATGCATTGTTAGCTGTTAATTTTCTGTTATTTCAGCATCATATACTGTTCTCTGCAAATTTATTTTCAGTTACACAACACACTTTTTATTTTGCTCTCACAACGTCTGGGTTTAAAAATTAAAATTAACGCACGCCACACACTCACCCTAAGCAAAGAAGAGCCTGGTTCACATCTCCAGGCAAAGACTTTAAAACATTGTAAAACCAATTGACACTGCACCTTTCTGCCCTTGTTTCGACATTGTAATCAATTGATTTTGCACCTCCCTGCCTTTGTTGGTCGTTCTTCTTCCCCTTGTGCTGTGTTTTTGTTGTCACCATTGTGCCCCCAAGGCGTACATCCCGGAGACTTCTTGGCCTTCACCCTCAGTTTTGGGTTGGTCGACCTACTCCTTCCCGCCGTCGTCGAATTAGTCCTCCTCCGAGTCCGCACTCCGACTCCTCTTCTGATTCATTGGGTTCTCCTTTTACTTCTGGTTCTCCCCCTGTCACCTTCAATATGTCTGGTCCAGGGCCTAACGCTAGCGGTAATCCCGGCCCTAATGTCGGGACTACTACTAGTGGAACCGCCACAGGAACTACCTCGGCTGCACCTTTGCTCCCTTACATGGCAGGCCTCAGCCTCCCCAATCTCAATCAGTTGATCAATGACCCTATCCGCCACGATGTTGGTTGGCCTACTATGCCAACCAAGCTCCCCTCCGACATCCCTAAGTTTGAAGGCCTTGCTGGAGAAGATCCAACCAACCATGTCCGATCTTTCCACATGTGGTGTTCCTCCAATTCCATTACCGATGATTCCATCCGTCTTCGGTTGTTCCAACACACGCTTACTGGCAAAGCTTCTAAATGGTATGTTGACCAAGCCACCTCTTCCCATACCACCTTTGCGACCATTTCCCAAGCCTTTTTATCTTATTTCCAGCTCCCTCTCCGATACGATACTGGTACGGAGCTTTTGACCTCTTTCAAGCAAACCTCTTCAACCCGCCTTTCCACTCATGTTCAGGAATGGCGACGAAGACGAAGCTTATGTCGAGCTCCCCCCTTCGAAGATCGGGTTTATATGGACTGGTTCCTTCGCACTCTCTTAGCTCCCATTGGCAAAGATGTCGCCTCCCATTTCCCTCAAACCAAAGAAGCCGCCCTCCAAATAGCCTTGAAATATGACCTGATCTATGCTCAGTCTGGTTAGTTTATACCGTTCTTCCTCACCTCCCCAGGCCCGGAGGCGCTAACGCCCCGGGGGCATCTCATTCCACCGACGGTATCGTTGGAGCCCTTTCCCATCCGTATGCTCAACCTCCTATGGGCTATGGTCTTCCTCAAGGAGGGGCCAGCACCTCTAGCACTTTTCCCCCTCCAGGTAGCATGTATCCAGGATACGGCATGCCTCATCCTTTTGCCCAACCTCCTGCTTACCTCAATGTTTCCCAACCTAACCATTATCCTTATCCACAGCCTGGTGCGCCAGCTCCTCCAACATATGCGCTTCCACCTCCCTTGCCTCCACCCCCGCAACAGCACCTATAGCCCCCTCCAGGGCAAGTATTTGCACAGCAGGGCGCGACTAATCCCCCTTCTTCTCAAAGAAAGCGGAGAGGCAATCCAAATCAATCTACCCCTGGTACTCGTGGACCCAATCCTCAAGGTACTGACCCTAACACTGCTAACCAGCAACAGGGCACTCAGCCCAAGCCGGACAGGCCTATTCGCACAAATAAGCCTTGTTCGTGTTGCGGTGTTTATGGTCATTACACTCACGATTGTCCCCTTCTACCACAGATGCGGCAGATGTGGGAGTCTCAAGCCACATTGCGAGGACAACATGCCTCCCCTCATGCTCCCCCTAATGTGGCCACTACTCAACCAGCTATGTTTACTGATCATTTCCCTCAGCAAGGATTCGTGGCTTCCCAACCACCTGATGGACAAGTCGCCACTCAACCTTCCCCTTCTGGTTCCTCTGATTACCAGATCCTTATGATGAACTCTGATCCATCTCCAACCGTCGACCTTAACCTTCAAACTCGGTCTCGCTAGTACCCCAAGCCTTCCGCTCAGTCTGCCCCTGAGTCCCCTTCTTCAGGTTCTAAAAATCTCATCTACCTCAGTGTATTTTGGAAAATTTGGCTTTACCACGAAGATATGATTTACTTCACGCTGAATGTAAAAATCGTTTCCCATTGCTTCCAGGAATGCTATGCCTGTCACACTGCCCTTTATGTTGGCGAATTTGGAGCTGTCTCTGGCCACCTCCTTCAGATTCTTAATATAATATTCTTGGGTAATTAATTTATCATTAATTACAAATACACGTGGTAATCCTTTTTGATTCAATGCTTCAATTATGCTGAAAAACCTATTAACTGATATCTCCAACCATTGAAACTTTTCTTCTTATTGAGTTATGAGATTCCTTTTTTGTTAAAACCTTCTTGACTTCCAATATGGTTTTAGTCCTCTCATCAATTCCTAAGTCCTCCAGCTCATATTTATTATTTGAATTTAGGAATTTGATGATGTTGGAAGCCTCAGTGGGCTTGTTACCTGACTTCTCTTTGATTTATGTAACTGATTATGTGGATTTCTTTATCAGGTCCTTATGCTAAAAAATAATTTGGATACATGGCCAAATCTCATTGATGGAATTTAGAATGTCCATCCATATAATTTTGTTGGCTTGGGCCAAGGTCTGGACAATAGCTGACTCTCTTTCTATTTTTGTATTATTTATAACAACCTTGGGATTTTTGTGCTTTAGCCAGATGTGAAGCTTCACTTTTGGTTTTCTGATCTTGCCGAGCTTTGGCTTGCCCCTGCAGCTTCTTTACCTCCTCAGTTTGAATTGGCATGTTTTCAAAAACCTTTGTCAATTTCTCAACAACATCTGCAGATTGGGCTGAAGGTGTTGTTGATATTGCAACTACTGTAGCGGGGATTGCTATGAGGGGCACAACATCCAGAGGAACCATGGCTATCTTTGAATTATTCTCTGTCTCCTTAATAATTTTTTCCATCTCTGTCTCCATCTGTGAAATTTGAGAATTTTGTTCCATTATCAATTTCATCATGTCTCCCTTCTGTGTTTCAGATTCTTCTATGTATTTGGTCAGTGGATCTTTAGTTGCTAGAAACTTCAGCTGCTTCCTCAATGCTACAATGTCAAAATTCTTCTTCTTAGTCAAATCTTCTACAAATTGTACATTTTCTGGGTCATAGCCCATCTTCACAACCAAATCCTCCAATGAATTGATCCTGGTGTCTTTGGCCAGAGAAGAGATATTCTCCATCTTCAGTTGAGACTGAATTTTTGAAAGTGACACCTGCAATTTTGATATAGTCATGGTGGTATTAGTTAAAGTAGAAAAAATCATCTCTCCAGTTTGCTTGTGCATCTCCATTCAACCAAATCCTCCAATGATTTGATCCTGGTGTCTTTGGCCAAAGAAGAGATCTTCTCCATCTTCAGATGAGACTGAATGTTTGAAAGTGACACATGCAATTTTGATACATTCATGGTGGTATTAGTTAAAGTAGAATAAATCATCTCACCAGTTTGCTTGTGCATCTCCATTTGATCAATGGGATGGATGTCCTTGGTGTCAAACTCAAGTGCTATCTTTTTGTAATCTGCTGTTGTTCTGGGTTGTGGGATTTGAGCCTCAAGGAAGGCCATCTGCATACTCCCTTTTTCTGAATCAAAGGTTGATAAAAGTCTACATTGTGAACTGGAATTCTACTTCCAAAACTGTGTATAAGTGCTCTTCTTAAGAATTTCATTCTTAATCTTGATTTCTTTGTAGCTGTAAAAAATGATATTTTCCTTTTCTCCTTGAACAACCTTTGAAGTCTGAACTATATCTTGTTGACCGTGTGATACTGATGACACTATAAGAGATGCAAAAAATTTTCTGCCTGCTTGTGATGAAGATGGTGTTTCCTTGATAATCATAGCAACTCCTTCTACATTCATCTCTAAATCTACTTTAGGAGTCATCTTAGTCCTATTTCTGTACATGATCTTGAACTCTTTTCCTGCATTGTCTATCACTGATTGTGATTCTTCCTCTCTCTTCCTCTTTCCTACTTTCTCCTAAGGAATAAGAGTCTGTGAAGTTGAAGTAGAAACAACCTGTTCTTTAGCTTCCTGAAAATTATTCTCTGTCCAAGTCAATTGATTTACATATCGTTCAATTTCTGGCCTCTGAGTATGGGTATAAGGAATTTATTTTTTCCACCCTAAACTTAGAAATTATGCCCACAAGATCATAGGACCATATAAAACTCAAACTGAAATTCATCTCTTTAAGAAGTTTGTTTGTTTCTTCTCCTGCAGTCCTACTGTTACACACAAAAGAACCAACCTGTGTCTTGATTATGAATTGGGATTTCTTCTTGGTTGAAACAAAGTGTATTTCATTTGAGTTGATCATCTATCTTCTGTACTCTAATTAAAATACTCTCATTGGGAGGTATTTGGGTAATTTGTACAGTGGTAACTCACACCCATACACTCTGATTTCTGTATAGTTTTGGTACATATACCAATCTCAAGTTTTTTCTTATTTTGTCAAATGTAAAATCCTTTTTATTTCCTCACTGATTCTTGGTTCTAATGAACTGGTCAACATGCTCATTGCTGGATGTATTAACTGCTCAATGTACTACTTTAATGTAAATTCCTCTTGATCTTTCATTACTAGGGAAGTAAAAAATATTACAGACTGCTGATTCCCTTCCTCATCTAACTTCTGCATTGCAATCTTGAATCTTTCTGCCTGATAATAGATAAACATATAAACCAAAATTGAAGTATACTTGAACACTCCTTCAATTAGTAACTTAAGGAGTTGTTCATGTATACTTTCGGCCAAGAATCGACTGAAGTTTAAAATTATGGAAGGCTTGTGATCTGTAGGAAAAAATGATAGGAAGCCTAACAAAGGTTCATCTACACATTGATCAAAATAATAGCCCAAGAGGTAGGATAACACAGAAATAATTTTCTTGGCCTGATCTGGGAAAATAGAAGAGGGGTAAGGTGGATTTTTTCTAGGTAGTTGGGTGTTTTCAAGCAAGAAGAGGTAAAAAATCTATGCTCTTTTATCAAAATCTAGCTTTTGATACAATTTAGTTAATGATTCTATTGAAAATGGAGTACTGGTTTCTACAAGAGGGGCCTGCATCATTCGGTCAATGTTTTTAGGGGTAATGGTGAGTAGAATCTCACCACCAGGGGCTATGATTTCTCTTTGGTTTGGGACATAGCCGGCTTGAAATTTTCTGACAAAGTCAAGGAAGTGAAAGGTTTAGGGAAATATATAATGGGGGAGATTGGACTCCCAGAGTCTAATTTCATCAGTTTTATCTATGAATTTATCCTCGAGCCAACAATAGCGTTCAAAAAGATCGAACTCACACTGACTCTTAGAAATATTGTAGTCTCGGTCAGCAAGGGGAATGTCATATAGGTCTACAAAGGGATGGATCACAGGGTTGAAAGACTCTTCTTGGTTTTTCTTCTTGGGAGGCATACTGTTAATGGAAATTTACAGAGTTGGAATGTAGTGGCGAAAATTTATCACGAATGCGGGTTTGTAGCCGACAAGTGGAGAATTGGGGATTTTCGTACTTGATCGAATGCTTGATTGATAGGAGAATGACATTGTGCATTTGAAAACTTGGAAAATGAAGATGAATTGAGAAAATTTGCAGCAGGAAAGGAAAAATGGTGTCACATTCATAACTTTATCATTTTTGGGAATTTTCTGCTGCGGGCGCGGGTTCGCTGGATTTCAAACGGTTACATGGGAAACATTTATGAATTAACAGCAATCCTCGAGAAATTAATTGATTGGCTAATGACTATAGCCACGCAACATGATGTGAGTGGAGGGGAGCACGTGGGAAGGGAGAGCGGGAAAGGACGGTGGTCGAAGATTTTCGGAGGGGGTCAGAGCGGTAAGCGGTATCATGAAGGGGGGGGGGGTGCGAAATGCTGAGGGCGCGCCATGTTGCGTAGGACTGGCGGGAGGAAAAATGCCTTTTCAAACCCCCCTGACGGTAAAGGCATGATGGAAAGGGGGGGGCGAAAAGCATTGTCCGCTGTAGATCTGATGGTGATGTTGATCAGGCGGCTGGAAAGTGCACCTCTGTTAAACCGCAACCCGACAAACACTTTTGTCATTTTTCCTTTCACTTCATAGCAGAAAATTTGGATAAATTTTTTTAATGAATCTCAAACATTAGGCCAAAGCACATTTTACATAATATTTTTGAAACTTAGGATAAAATTTCACAAATAAACCTTTTGAAGTGGAATTAATGAAATTTTACCCTTTTAACTTCAATTTTTCACCTAATCCTAAAACTAAGCTTTTTATTCATTCCTAAGGGTGCATTTAGACTTGTAGACCCTTATTTTAGTTCTTTTGAAAAACAAAAACCTAATCTATTCTATCCACTTATTGCTCCATCGATTTAGCTTAAAAATTTGAATCAATATTATTTTTCTACCTAACTAACATTAGCCAAGATTAAACAATTTGGCTAACCTTATTCTTCAATCTAATTAACAAAAATTTAAACTTCTTTAACCACGATTAAGCTGTATGATGAAACAAATGACTAAGGATTGTGGAATTTTGAACAAGCTGCAGACAACCTTCATTTTATTTAACATAATGAAACTATCTATCAAGTAGTGGCGTTTAGATTTGCAACACTTTCAATATTATTTTTTTTTGTTTTTCTTTTGTGGGGTTCTCATCTTTACTTTTTACTCTTTCATTGCTTTTATTTTATTTTCTGTTGTCTCTTTATTCTATTTTTTAAATACCCTCTTTTCATTATATATATATATAAATGGAAATTGTTGATCATGTCAGCCCCCTATTGAATTTTGACAAGCAATCCCCTTTAAAAACCCTTTCAGACTCCCTCTTTTGGCCTAAAGAATTCTTTTTCTGCCTATCGTTACCTTTCCTACCCCCAAATTACATTAAAAAAAAGGCCGCAAAACCCATATTTGAAAATCTATAAGGCCTAGCCCTCTCGATCCTAGCCCCCTCTATCTTTTTCACGTGACCGGGGCGCTAGAACCGAGTGCTAGCCATAAAGGCGCTTACCATATATATATATATCGGGCACAACTAGAGCCATCGATCTATACAGATTTGACTGCATTCGCAAGTCTTCATCGCGCCCGTGGCCCACTCCGTTCATCACCCAAATCGTCTGTCCGCTGTCCGTTTAAACCGCAGATCAATGGCTCATAGTACACCTGCCTTTGTGGTCCCCTCGCCCAAAAACACTGTTCAAAACCCGACCGGTTTCTATCACACCGCCTTTGGGCGGCAGGCGGTATTTTATTTTTCGGAGCGATTCCATACATCGTGTGACGCGTGTCTCACGCACTATTTCAAAACCGCCTGCTCATTACGTGTTATAGTTCGACAGCGGACGTGGTGCAATATGCACGTGAGCCGTCCGATCTAGAGCGGCCCATCCGACGGCGATCGCTCCTCGAAGCTGCGTGGAAGTTAACATGGGGAAACCGTACCCCTGGCCCACGGTCCATCGCCCTCCAACACATTTTCAGCCGTCGATCTCTTCCTGAGATCTAACGGTCCAGATCACTTACCTCTCCGCCAGTCGACTTCGTACTTCCACGTCACCCGTTCCATGTGTTTGTCGTATTTCTCCTCCGCCCTTATACATTTAATCCATTTGTCAAATTTCAAATGTTTTACATTGAAAACTTACAACAGTTCATCCTCCATCGTTTCATTGCATTTTTTCCCCACCCTGCATTGTTCCACCATTTCGCCATGTCCGCACGACCATTTTCATGGACCCCGCCATATCCACCATCCCCATGCATGGTTTTCCTAATGAGTTTGCAGGTTTTGCAAGGTTACATCAGCAGAAAATGGCCATGATTTACAGTCTTGATTGCAGTAGCAAAGCACATCAAAGGACTATTTTTCAGAGGCTGGAATTATGGAGAAAGGCCTGGGAAGGTAAATCGACAAGACTTCCATTAAAGAAGTAGGGTTAAAATCTATCAAACCCTGCAGGGTCATTCAAAGCACAGATTGTGCAGATGGAGATATTAATGGAGCAGCAGAGAAATATCAATGGATGATCGAGGAATTCAACGGTCAGCATTGAATACCTTAAACCTTAATTCAGGGTTTAGAAGGCAGAGGGTACCATTTGCAGAAAAAATACCTTAAATCTTTCTTTTCAGCACCATTCTCTTTCAGGAAAGGACGGAATGTCTATGAGATTTTACTTCTTTGCCATGTCCCTGAATAGATTTCTACCTAGTGCATTTATTTCAGTAAGCAGGCAGCAGAGTACACCCAAAATTACAAAGTCATCAAAAAGTATGGGCGTGCAAGTTTCAGCCATCCTGTTTTAATTAGGAAAATTAAATGATCATCACCTACTCCTTTTTCGAGCTTTCTTGCTCTCCTATAAAGCTCCTGAAGAATAGATAATTCCGAGTTCCAGATTTTATCAGAAAATTATGCAGTGAAAGGATTTTTGTATACATTTTGTAGAACTCTTGTATGAAGGCTTAGAGCCCATAGGGTTTCAGTGAGGAGGAGTTCCATCTGTTAAAGAGGATTCCGGTCTTTGGTATTTCACAGTCTGTAACTTTCTCTTATGTGTTATTTAAATAGATCATTTCATTTCATCCATCTTTCCTGTATCATGTTTTGGAATGCGAGTGGCTCACTGATTTTGGGTATGGATTTATCCTAGTTGATACCCATGCTTGGATTAGTCAAGCGCTTTAAATATGCCTCATGCATGATATTCTGTTCCACTATTCATCTAAACCGTATTTATGCTATATTAGTTTCTTTGGGAGGGTGTTTTTAAAACGCTATTGTCATGTATGGATTCTTAGATTGGTAAGCCCATGCATGGTGGTATTGTGTATCTGGATATCAGCTCAATGACAACTAATATTCTCTCAATATTTCTTTCACTACATACACCTTCTGATAATTTATTTATGTGAGGTATTTCTGAATTGGCCCTCTTTGCAGTAAGCTGTCTCTAAATTGTCTGTTGCTTTTGTATTTGAGTTTTGCATGTTGCCTCTGCATTATTCCTATCTATGTATAAGTTTTCTGAAGGTCTTGGTCCCATTCAGATTAATATTCCTTGTTTTACAAGAGATAGCATGAGAGCTTTTTATTGATGACTCCCTCTGTTATACCATATGCTCCTTGCTATATAAGATGACCTAGGCACTGGTCTATCACAACTCTAGGCTGTCTCTAGGAGCGACAACCTCTTTTTGGTGCCATTTCTGGGGATCGTGTTGAGATTGCAACAAGATGATGAGCTTAGTGGAAAGGAGTCACCTTCACTAAGTGGGTCCGCAGGGTATTTTTGGCGCAAAGTCTATTTTTAGACTATGTCTATTTTTATACATGTGGATCATGATCCTATGAGTTGCATGATGCTATTTGTGGAGGGTTGGTCAATTTGGAAAAATAGATGGACTTCTATTTTTAGGCATACTGGGCGGAATCTATTTTTAGATTGCCAATCTAAAAATAGATATGTCGAATATTATTTTCTCTTAATAATATTTGGACTCTAAACATTATCTTATCCTCTTGGAGCACTTCAGTTTGATGCCTAGATGTGGCACATGCAGCTGACAGAAGGAATTACGCTATTCCTAGGGTTTAGTGGAGTTTGCTGCATGGTTGAGTTCAAATAGAACTCATGTGACAGTAGTTTGGTGGAGTTGATGAGACAGCTTAATGGAGTTGTGTTCAGCTTAACTTAGTTGAGCTTTGCTATATTCAGTCTAACCGATTGATACACCAGTGAGTGATACACCAGTGAAAGTGGTGTGAATTAATTATTAATTAATTCACTAATTATTAACTCATAAATCAACCAAAGAATACACGCTAATCCCTAATGGATGGGGCCAGTGGAGAGAAAGCTTAGAGGTTAGGGTGAAAGAGTGTGACTACTGGCCAGACTATACTCGGTGCATGATTTGTACACACATTGATGAAGAAGCCAATGAGGATTGCGCAGTACATCTTGGTGGGATTTGAACCTTGATCTCATGATTATCCATATTGGATTCCGCAGTAGAGGCTGGCTAACAGGTGGAGGAGATTTGAGCATGTGACTTGCTTGATCTGAGCTTGTGTAGCGTGTAGCATGTGAGATAGTGTTGAGAGCTTGTGAGGAGCTTTGTGTTATTATTGTTACATGAACTCTATCATTATAATCTACAGATAGTTGGGGGTTTTCAGATTTAAGCTTTCCCATAAACACTGTGTTTATATGTGTGATTGTTTATGGTTTTAATGTGCGCATGCGATTGTTTAATTTCCGCAAATTAATGATCAATAGTAGAAGAGGTTATGTATTATGCATGAAGCTCAAATAGTGTGTGATCGGGATAATATCGGTGAATAATTTAACAGTTATTCAAATTTCTACATGGTATCAGAGGAGTATTGATCATTGGAGCAATTGCAAAACATTGAAGCGGTTGAGTTTTGTGCTGGTGGAATTCGAATTTGCAGCAGTGTTTTCTTGGTGTCGAAGTTGAAATGTCTTTCAACGGATTGCGATTGGAGTATGCCCTTGAGGGAAGCTCGAATTATATTGCATGGAAGGACAGGATGGAGGCGGTGTTAGATGACAATGGGTTGAAGGAGTTCATAGATGCTGAAGTCCCAAAGCCTACTTCTAGCGATGCTGCCGTAATTGAGGCTTGGCAAAAGAAGACAACAAAGTGTCGAAGGATTCTGTTGGAGGGCGTGAAGGATCACATAGTGTCCAGCCTGCATGGTAAGGCTTCTCCATTCCTGATGTGGAAAGCCTTGACAGATTTATTCCAAAGCAAGAGCGACCAGAGGAAGTTGGCGCTCAAGGACAAACTCAGGAACATAAAGATGGAGAAAGGCAACAGTATGCCCAAGTACCTCACGAAGTTCATCCAATGCAGGGATGAGCTGGGAAGTGTGGGGGTGACTGTTGATGATGAGGACTTGGTGAGCTTGGCTCTCCTAGGGCTTCCGAAGAGTTGGCACTCCTATCAGGACTCTGTCAATGGTCGGGAGAAATTGCCAGGATGGGAGCGACTTTGGTCGGATCTTGTGCAAGAGGAGATAAGGCGGAGTACCAGGGACGGATCTTCATCAAAGGCATCTGATGAAGAGAATTGCGCTTTGGCTGCCAAAGCAAAGAAGGGGAAGAGCAAGAAATCTTCTCAATCCGGTGCGAAAGGCAAGAAGCAAGACATGTCCAAGGTGAAGTGCTTTCACTGTCACCAACACGGACATTATGCCACAAATTGTCCGCAAAAGAAGAAAAATAAGCAGGCTGCTGGATCTGCAGCTGGAGAGGCCTTAGCCTTGCAGTTTGAGCTGGATTTTTCGCTGATCGCATGCTTGGTCTCAAGTGTGGCGGGATCAGTGTGGTTTCTGGACAGTGGTGCGTATTTTCACATGACAGGAGATCGAGATTTGTTTACTGATCTGGATGAGAAAGATCTTGGAGTGCACATCGAGATGGGCGATGATGGTAGAAACAGTGCGACCGGTATCGGTACCATTTCCTTTGAGAGGGAGTCTGGTAAACCCTTCGTATTAAAGGAAGTGATGCATGTTCCAGGATTGAAGAAGAATCTTATCTCTGTGGCGATGTTAGAAGACAAGGGATATGATGTTGTCTTTAGCGAGGGAAAGGCTTTCCTGCGCAGTAAGGCAACTGGTGAGACCCGGAGGATAGGGGTTCAAGTTAAGAACCTTTATCAATTGCAGGTAGATGGTTGCGCAACAATGGCAGGCAAGGCAGAAGGAGTGGTGAGTCGGGATGATGGCGAGTTGTGGCACCGGAGATTGGGCCACCTTCACCATGGAGCTTTGAAGATACTGCAACAGATTTCTACTGGGCTTCCTAAGGGTACTCTTGCGCAGTCAGATCAGTGCAAGGGGTGTACCTTGGGAAAATTTGTGAAAGCCACTTTTCACGAGAAGGATAGTTGCGCCACGACGATCCTTGAGAGAATTCACACAGACGTGTGTGGACCTTTCTCAGTAGCTTCGACAGCAAAGCACAAGTACTATGTGATCTTTGTTGATGATTTTTCTCAGAAGTGCTGGATCTTCTTCATGCAGAAGAAGAGCGAGACATACTCAAAGTTCTGTGAGTTCAAGGCACTGGTTGAGAAAGAATCGGGGAAGCAGGTGAAGGCTCTTAGGAGCGACAATGGTGGTGAATTCATCTCTGGAGAATTCAAGGACTTTTGTAGCGCAGAAGGAATTCGAAGAGAGCTCATAGCACCTCATAACCCACAGCAGAACGAGGTTGCTGAGCGGAAGAACAGAACGATCGTGGGTGTTGCACAGGCGATGTTGCATGATCAGGGCCTACCCATTCACTTGTGGGCAGAGGCATGCAATACTGCAGTATATGTGCAGAACCGTTGTCCTCACAGGATACTTGGCATGAGTACACCCAAGGAGGCGTTTTCTGGTAAGAAGCCTGATATTTCCCATTTGAGGATTTTTGGTTCACCTGTTTACATTCATGTGACGAAGGATGCCAGGAAGAAGCTGGAGCCGACTGCGGAGGTTGGGATATTTGTGGGGTACACTGATACACCCCACAACTATCGTGTGTATTTTCCAGACAGTCGCAAGACTGTTGTGCGACGGGATATCAAATTTCAGGAGGAGAAAGCCATGAAGTGTTCGCTTGAGAGGGAGCCACACTTGCATGCATATGAGGAGCTATTAGTTCCTAAGGATGAGTCTCAGGATGTGGATCAGCCACAATATGAGGTTCATGGAGTGGAAGAGACCACTCATGCAGCGCCAACCATCAGAGGGCGGAAGCGCACTACAGAAGCTGAGCGACTGGCTCAAGATGCAGAGAAGGTTGTAGGAGCACCTACATCATAGCGCAGACAGAGACAGTCACCTGACCGGTATACCGGATACATGGCTCTTATGAGCAAGTGTATCGTGACAGAGCCATCCTCTTCGAGGAAGCCGTGGAGGACCCCGGATGGGTAGATGCCATGGTGGAAGAGTATGATTCGATTGTCGGAAATAGCAGCATGGGAGATTGTCCCGAGGCCGTAGGGGAAATTTCAAGAGGTTCAGATGGATCAACAAAGTGAAGCAGTAGCCGATCGGGAGGTGGAGAAGTACAAGGCAAGATTTGTTGCCCGAGGCTTTTCGCGTATCGAGGGGATCGATTACAGTGGAGACCTTTTGAACTGCCGTAAGGTATTCTTCTTCCATACGGAAGATCCTAGCTCTCTTAGCGTATCAGCGTAGATGGGTGGCACATTCATCAGATGGATGTGAAGACCAAGGCTCTCAACCCGAGTGATTGAGGAGGAGGGGCACATAGAGCAAACTTCAAGGTTTTTAGATCTTCAAAGAACGAAGCCGCATGTGCAGGCTCAAGAGAGCGATGTATGGGTTGAAACAAGCACCTCGTGCTTGGTACACACAGATAGATAGTTATTTCACCAGACTTGGATTCTCCAAGAGTGAGGCGGATCCTAACCTATACCAGATTGTGGTGGAGGGTAAGTTGCCGATCATTGTACTTTATGTAGATGATTTGATTTTGACAGGTGATGAACTGTTGATACACTCATGCAAGGCTGATCTTGCAAAGGAGTTTGAGATGAAGGACTTGGGCCTCCTTCATTATTTCCGGGGATTGGAAATTTGGCAGCGCAGTGATGGACTGTTTGTTTCTCAAGGCAAGTATGCCCGGGAGATACTGGAGAAGTTCAACATGCATGGCTGCAAGCCTATTGATACTCCTCTTCCTGGTGGTTGGAGGAAGGAGGATGCTACTTCAGCGGAGGTAGTGGATGCCACTGTTTATCGACAGTTGGTGGGGTCGCTTATGTATCTGGTCAATACACGACTTGATATATGTTATGCAATGAACCGACTTTCACAAGCTATGGTTAAGCCAACCAAGCTCTTCTGGAAGGCAGGCAAGCATGTAGTGAGATATCTCAGAGACACATATCACAAAGGCACATCGGGATATGGATCATGGTTAACATAGGAGGATCAGTTGAGGCGGCATGGATTCATGGATTGGTATCATCATATCAAATATTGTGTGCAGCGGAGAATCATGTTACTTTCATACATTCCTACGGAGGATCAGGATGCTGATATCTTAACGAAGGCGCTCACCAGGAGCAAATTCGAATACCACAGGGGCAGGATAGGGGTTCATCCATATCTTGTTGAGAGGGAGTGTTGAGATTGCAACAAGATGATGAGCTTAGTGGAAAGGAGTCACCTTCACTAAGTGGGCCCGTAGGGTATTTTTGGCGCAAAGTCTATTTTTAGACTATGTCTATTTTTAGACATGTGGATCATGATTCTATGAGTTGCAGGATGCTATTTGTGGAGGGTTGGTAAAGTTGGAAAAATAGATGGACTTCTATTTTTAGACATACTGGGCGGAATCTATTTTTAGATTGCCAGTCTAAAAATAGATTTGTCGAATATTATTAGCTCTTAATAATATTTGGACTCTAAACATTATCTTATCCTCTTGGAGCACTTCAGTTTGATGCCTGGATGTGGCACATGCAGCTGACAGAAGGAATTACGCTATTCCTAGGGTTTAGTGGAGCTATTGCATGGTTGACTTCAGTTAGAACTCATGTGACAGAGTTTGGTGAAGTTGATGAGACAGTTAATGGAGTTGTGTTCAGTTTAACTTAGTTGAGCTAGTTGTATCTAGTCTAACTGATTGATACAATTAGTGAGAGTGGTGTGAATTAATTATTAATTAATTCACTAATTATTAACTCATAAATCAACTAATGAATACATTAGTTAACTGCAGTGCATGGACAGTTTCAGTGGAGACCAGTGGAGAGGTTAGGTGAAAGAGCAGTGTGACTATCAGTTGTGACTATACTGGTGCATGAGATTTGCACACACATTGATGAAGAAGCCAATGAGGATTGTGTAGTACATACTGGTGGGATTTGAACCTTGATCTCATGATTATCCATATTGGATTGCGCAGTAGAGGTTGGCTAACAGGTGGAGCAGATTGGAGCATGTGTTTTGTATGATCTGAGCTTGTGTAGCGTGTAACAATTGGAGATAGTGCTGAGAGCTTGTGAGGAGTTTGTACTATGATTGTTACATGATCTCTATCATTATAATATAAAGATAGTTGGGGGTTTTCAGCTTTAAGCTTTCCTATAAATACTGTGTTTATATGTGTGATTGTTTATGGTTTTAATGTGCGCATGCGATTGTTTAATTTCCGCAAATTGATGATCAATAGTAGAAGAGGTTATGTATTATGCATGAAGCTCAAATAATGTGTGATCAGGATAATCTCGGTGAATAATTTAACAGTTATTCAAATTTCTACAGATCGAAGTTGAGAAAATATAAATCCCTGGGCCTCGACAAAACCTAATTCACTCTTCAAGTAGGTGAGCATGGAGAGTTGAGAGTTGTAGATCCCTCACCTTGGCGACTCCACATTCATTTATTAGATAAATTCACTACATAACTCCCAAAAGACCAAATGACTCCACTGGTAGAAGACTCTGAACTGGTTGAGAAGATGTAGTGACCATCTTTGCAGAAACATTGATCCAAACATGGATATGGATACAAAGCTAGATACTTTGTATGATCAATTATATGAATTAACAGAGAGGTTTGATAAAGTGCTGGAGATGTATATGGCTAATATGAATGAAAATGAGGATTATTTAGAATATCCCATGCCTCTTCCAGAACAAGAACAAACTCAAGACCTAGATAATGAGCAAGACATGTATGACGCTTTAAAACCTATGGAAGATGAGGAGGGAAGCGATCAAGAACTGCCTGATTGCTTACCCATGTCTTGTGTTACGCTAATCAGAGAGTATCAGGACCTAATAGCAAACGGAAATAGGGAATGTTGCTTGGAGGAAACAAGAGACCACATAGAAGATGCAGAACCTGATGTGGAGGAAGAAACCACTCATGAGCCTTGTATTCTAACCGAGTATCATCAGGTTCATGAGGACTGGTCTGAATCAAAGAGAGATCAAGAAACATTTGAAAATCCTGAAGTTTTTCCTACAAGCATAACTGAGGATATTCTAGAAGAGGTTCAAGAAGACATCCTGCCTCCAAATCAGCTAGTACAAGAAACAGAGAGCTGTTGCTCTTCTGCACAAAGGAACACAAAACAATCTTCTCCTTTGACAGAAGAAGAGATTGATCAGATATTAAATCAGCAGCACACCTCAGAAATCTTCTATGGAACACACTCTTACCCATTCATCTTATGAGTTTGGTTGTACAGATCCAGAAAGCTCCTCTGCGGATCAAAGTGAAGAAGAACTTGCTGATAATCCAGTATGCTCAGTTGGCAGTATTACTTATATTCATGATTTTTCGATTTCTGATCTATCTGATGATGATGTTTTCCAAACAGAAGATAATCTTGTAGTGTCATCATTAGTAGATCTATGGGAGGAAAATCATTTCCCTTTACTTCCAGAGAGTAATAAGCCAATGCAGGCTATTTATGATACTAATGGGGAGAGCTACGATAGTATAATAGTAGATGAAGATTCCTTGAATCTTCATTCTGCTTTACCACAGATCATCAGTGAGACCGGAAACCATCAGCCTTCCTTTTCAGAAGATGAGGAGGTAAGCAAAGAAGAAATTCTTGAGCAGATTGAAATTAAGGGGACTTCTCTTGAAGAGGAATAAGAAATGAAACATACCCCTACTCAAGAATACATAGATCTGTTCACAGAGCTCAGCTCATCAGAGCAGAACATATCAGAGCTCCAAGAGGACATCACTGTCATATATGATGAGTCCTCCTGTTTAGAAAGTGAAGAAGATGAGGGACATCCTCTCTCTCAAGAGAGTCTTTTTCTTGATCCAGTGGAAGAAGAAGAGATCCTGGTTGAAGCCTGCCTGCCAAATATTCATAGCCAGGTATCTTTTCGTGATCCTTATGTTCATTTCCTGCACACATTTGAAGAAGGATCAAGCGTCTTTTTGAGCAGCATGTTGCAAGCAGAAAGAATTTTTTTCAAAGCTGCTATTATGGAACAAAGAGAGTGGGAGCTGCCCTGCCTTTCCAGCCTGCTCAAGGAGCTTCGCAGAACAGACCAGTCATGGGATCACTTGATGGACTGGTTGCATTGGAAGACAATGTTTGTAGGATAGACTTGTAAATAATCCAGTTAGAGTAGAGTAGGTAGGAAGTCTGAAATAAAGCTCAGCTTGTGAGCATGTAGTTAGTTGTTTTAATATCTGCAAAGTCCAGCAAGCCAGACAGTCTAATCCTGGCTTGGCTATTGTTCAATTTCTATTTTAGAATAAGAGAAGAAATCTGCTAGACAGTTTAATCCTAGCAGATGTAGTTTAGGTAGAGAAAATGTGAGACCAACAGTTTAATCTGGTCTCATGGAGTAATAAGGGTAGAAGTAGAATAGATTTATTTTTCCTGTATGTGAAAATTGATGATGTAGGTGGTCTACGAAGTTCTCGACACGCCCAAGGATGAACGTGCCATCCCCAGGCGGTAGGCGGTATTTTATTTTTCGGAGCGATTCCATACATCGTGCGACGTGTGTCTTGCGCACTATTTCAAAACCACCTGCTCATCGCGCGTTATAGTTCGATAGCGGACGTGGCGCGATATGCACGTGAGCCGTCCGATATAGAGCAGCCCATCCGACGACGATCTCTCCTCGAAGCTGTGTGGAAGTTAACATGGGGAAACTGTACCCCTGGTCCACGGTCCATCGCCCTTCGACGCATTTTCAGCCGTCGATCTCTTCCTGAGATCTAACGGTCCAGATCACTTACCTCTCCGCCAGTAGACTCCGTACTTCCACGTCACTCGTTCCACGTGTTTGTCGCATTTTTCCTCCGCCCTTATACATTTAATCCATTTTTCAAATTTCAAATGTTTTACGTTGAAAACTTACACCAGTTCATCCTCCATCATTTCACTGCATTTTTTCCCCACCCTGCATTGTTCCACCATTTCGCCATGTCCACACGACCATTTTCATGGACCTCACCATATCCACCATCCCCATGCATGGTTTTCCTAATGAGTTTGCGGGTTTTGCAAGGTTACAGCAACACAAAACGGCCATGATTTACAGTCTTGATTGCAGTAGTAGAGCACATCAAAGGAATATTTCTCAGAGGCTGGAATTATGGAGAAAGGCCTGGGAAGGTAAATCGACAAGACTTCCATTAAAGAAGCAGGGTTAAAATCTGTCAAACCCTGCAGGGTCATTCAAAGCACAAATTGCGCAGATGGAGATATTAATGGAGAAACAGAGAAATATCAATGGATGATCGAGGAATTCAACGCTCAGCATTGAAGACCTTAAACTGTAATTCAGGGTTTAGAAGGCAGAGGGTACCATTTCCAAAAAAAAAACCTTAAATCTTTCTTTTCAGCACCATTCTCTTTCAGGAAAGGATGAAATGTCTATGAGATTTTACTTCTTTGCCATGTCCCTGAATATATTTCTACCCAGTTCATTTATTTCAGTAAGTAGGCAGCAGAGTACACCCAGCATTACAAAGTCATCAAATAGTATAGGCGTGCACGTTTCAGCCATCCTGTTTTAATTAGGCAAATTAAATGATCATCACCTACTCCTATTTCGAGCTTTATTGCTCTCCTATAAAGCTCCTGAAGAACAGATAATTCCGGGTTCCAGATTTTATCAGAAAATTATGCAGTGAAAGGATTTTTGTATACATTTTGTAGAACTCTTGTATGAAGGCTCAGAGCCCATAGGGTTTCAGTGAGGAGGAGTTCCATCTGTTAAAGAGGATTCTGGTCTTTGGTATTTCACAGTCTGTAACTTTCTCTTATGTGTTATTTAAATAGATCATTTCATTTCATCCATCTTTCCTGTATCATGTTTTGGAATGTGAGTGGCTCACTGATTTTTGGTATGGATTTATCCTAGTTGATACCCATGCTTGGATTAGTCAAGCGCTTTAAATATGGATCATGCATGATATTCTGTTCCACTATTCATCTAAACCGTATTTATGCTATATTAGTTTCTTTGGGAGGGTGTTTTTAAAACAATATTGTCATGTATGGATTCTTAGATTGGTAAGCCCATGCATGGTGGTATTGTGTATCTGGATATCAGCTCAATGACAACTAATATTCTCTCAATATTTCTTTCACTACGTACACCTTCTGATAATTTATTTCTGTGAGGTATTTCTGAATTGGCCCTCTTTGCAGTAAGCTGTCTCTGAATTGTCTGTTGATTTTGTATTTGAGTTTTGCATGTTGCTTCTGCATTATTCCTATCTCTATATTAGTTTTCTGAAGGTCTTGGTCCCATTCAGATTAATATTCCTTGTTTTACAAGAGATAGCATGAGAGCTTTTTATTGATGACTCCCTCTGTCATACCATATGCTCCTTGCTATATAAGATGTCCTAGCCACTAGTCTATCACAACTCTAGGCTGTCTCTAGGAGCGACAACACAAATCATTTACAAATTGAAATATTATTTACAATATCATATAACTGAGATAAAATTTCCAATCACCTTGAGATCCTATAAATTATAGGACCCTAATAGTAGGCATGCTATATGTAATGCAAATGCTCATCTTAAAGTTTAGGATGCTTAACAAAATATCCTTGAAGGAGATGCACTACTATTCTGTTCACTATCTCTGTTTGACCGTCGGTTTGTGGATGAAATGTTGGGCTCTTCTTCAAGTTTGTGTCCACGAGTTCCCATAAACTTGACTAAAAATTTCCAATAAATCAAGAATCTTGATAAGATACAATAGAAGTAGGTAACCCAAAGTGAACCCAAACATTTTGGAAGAACATCTGTGCAATTTGTTCAGCTGTGACTTGCTTCTTACAAGGTATCAACACACACATTTTGCTGAAACGGTCCACTAAAACATAGAAATAATCGTGAACTTTTCTATACATAGGTAGCCCCCCTACAAAATCCATACAAACACTTTCCCAAGGACGAGAAGGGATAATAAGTGGAGTTTACAAA
The DNA here is from genome assembly GCA_034641835.2 of Pinus albicaulis. Lineage (NCBI taxonomy): Eukaryota > Viridiplantae > Streptophyta > Pinopsida > Pinales > Pinaceae > Pinus > Pinus albicaulis. Next base: position 49,647,139 of record CM076579.1, read on the forward strand.
CCTAATTTCCTATTACTTGGCTTACTAGTAGCGCATATAGAACATCATTTTACATATATTGATATAGTGCCATTCACACGAGGCCAATAACAATACCTATGTAGTTGAGTAACTCTTTTCCCTACACCAATGTGACCAACTATAAGAGAAGTATGGGCTTCCCTTATGACATTAACTCTTTCACCCTGTGGAAAGCACAACTTGCTAAGATGATACAACAACTTCTTATGAACATGATAATCCAACAGTTCAACATGATTGCCTTGACTCAAAGTTGCATAAAAATCTTTGAAATATTCATCTTGAGCATACTGTTCAATATAAATTTCATGCATGATTGAATTATGCTTAAGAATGATAGATGCATTAAAAATAAGCATTGACAACATATATACAACTTTGTTGTAGATGCCTTTATTATACCTGCTAACCAAATGAAATTGCTATAGAAATCCCATCCATCGAAATGTCTAGCTTGTTGTAGCTTGGTTTTCAATTGAATAGTTGCGAAGGTTGATGGTTAGTATGAATAATCGTTTCTTTACCCATGAAGTAATGCTTCCACTTCTTCACACTTTGTACCAAAGCATACAATTCTTTATCAAAAGTTGGGTGACTAATTACTGCATTGGAAAGGGTCTCATAATGATAACATTTGGTTTACTATATTGCATCAACATGTTGTTTCCCTAACAACCCCTTTTTATTTTGAGAAAAATAAAGGGTCCCTCATATAAAATTTTGAAGTCGCCTTGATTTAATTTGGATTCTTATTTTTAGTGATTTTTTTTGTTTATTTATTTTACTATTTTTGATATTTCCATCATCGTCACCTCATTGAGACGTTTCTAACGATATAAAATTTATCGATTTTTGACTCCTAGATCAAGAAATACACTTATTTGAGGTTTGTGTTTTTAATTGTTTTTTATTAATTTTTATATTTATTTAATTTAGTTTAATTTTTATACTAGTCAGAGATTCAACTATATTAATTATTATATGATTTGATTTTATTATATTTGACTATATCATGATTTGATTTTGATTTTATCATATTTCAGTATATTATGATTTGATTTTATCATACTTGACTATATTATGATTTGATCATATTTATTATGATTTTGATTTGATTTTATCATATTTGACTATATCATGATTTTAATATATTTGAGTACTTATTATGTGATTTAATTTTAATTTATTTTGATTTTTATGTAATGTAATTATATTATATTTTAATTAATTTTGACAAGCATTTACATCGATAAGCTAGAAGGTTTTTTAGAGGAAGCAAGATGTGCTGGCACGATCTTAGCTGGGATAGTCATCATCCTTCTTCTCTATGCAGACGATATTGTTCTTCTCGCAAGGTGCTCATCTGATCATGATAAGAAACTTAGACTTCTTAAGGATTTCTGCTTTACCATGGGCATGTCTGTTAAAACTGACAAAACAAAAGTTATGATTATCAAATCCAAGAAGGACACTTACGCTAATTTTATGTATGACAATAGTAACTTGGAGGAAGTGCCTTCTTACAAGTACCTAGGAATTGATATTCATCACAAGCTCAACTGGAACTATAGCATTCAGAAAAGGATTAATGGGGGGTGGAAAGCCTATTTTGGTCTTGAAAATAATTGTAAAAGGAAAAACCTCGTAATGTGGGATAGAAAGAAGTTCCTCTTTGAAAATTTAGTCACTCCTATTATCTTATATGGATGTGAGGTTTGGGGTTACAGCATCTCTAGAGAATCCTAGAGAAATATTGAGCAAATCTAGAAGCGTTTTATAACGTATAACCTTAAAATTAAAAGCAATACACCCTATCCTATTCTTCTTATAGAAGTGGGTCTTTCCCCTATCGAGAGCCTAGCTATGACTAGGCTTCTGTTGTACAAGCACAAGCTCAATAGCATAGGAGACCATAGAATTCCTAAGCTAGCTTTAAATTCTAGCCAAAACCACCTAAGGCTTAAACGAGGTTGGTATAAAGACACCAGGGCTTGGTTAAACCATTGGGAGATCGACGAGAATGTTGCATTGCAAAACATCAATAACTTTAAAAAAATTGTTATTTCTAAGTTCAAAGAAAAAATGTGGTGTGAGAAAGATCTAGCAGCTAAAAGAAAATTAAGGTATGATAAGGAGGTCATCAACCCCACCTTAGAAGATCAAAAGTATCTCTGTGTTTTAACTAGCTCAAAGAAGAAAATTAATATAGCCACGATTAGAACGAACTCTCATGAGCTCCATAGTGAAATAGGTCGTTGGACAATTCCTAAAACACCATGGATGGAAAGGATCTGCCATCTCTATGAGAATATGAACATCGAGGATGAAAATCGCTTTCTCTTAGAGTGCCCGACGTACAACCACATTAGAGCTCAATTTCATAATATTTGTTGCAACACTGACCTTCTTAGCCTTTTAAGATGTCAAAATTATAGTGAGCTGGGGAGGCTTCTCTCCAAGCTTTTTGAGCATAGGAATAAAATCTTAAATCAAATTAAATAACTCTTTTCTTTAGGTCTGATATGTTATCACTCAGATTTTCCTTGAAGTTGTTGGGAAGAGGAAAGGAGTCCGAGGTAACCACAAACCAACTTTTAGGTACATAATCTAGCCAGTTTGTACCCAGAGAGGGCTCTCTCTGTAAATTTAGCTTTGGTTTTAGAAGACATTAGGCTAGTTATAAAGTCCAAGGGTTTTGATTTGAGTTTGGGTGATGGAATTCAATAGCTAAGGGTAAGATTGAGTAATTTAGGCCATTGGGCTAATGGAGTAAAAGAAAATAGCTTAACCGGATAAAGTTTCTTAACAAAAGGTGGTTTCACAGGGCAAGATAATCAAATAGGGAATAATTATAGATCTAAAATGAATGGGATGAAATCAAATGGATGAAGGGAAATTAAGAATCCTTCAACACGTTCAAAAGAGGGAAATTGAGTGATTATTAATAAAGAGAAATTAAGTATTCTTTACTAAATAATCAAAATTCTTAAACTAGAGAAACAGGAGCAATTAAGAATTCATTGTTTAAACCAGTTGCAGAAGAAAACATTTAGAATAACAACGACTAAAATCAGATTACACTTAAGCACTTTCTGATTTATTCCTTTTCGTTAATCATTCAGAAATGAAACACGGATGATATAATAAACAAATATAAAGACTTCAACACATAAGAGATAGATGACTTATTGATCCGTAGTTTGACACAAGAATCCTGTAAAAATTCTTTCGCATCAATTCCTCATCCAGCTAGCCACACAAAATTTCTCCAACAGCACTTTATTCCAAAATAGTCAATGTTGCAGCAAAGTCTAAAAAAGGCACCTCTCAATACTTCGATTGAGGGAGTATTTATACAAAAAAATTATAAAAAATATCTCATAACAACTTGAGATATAATCTAGGATGACTCATAAGTATTTTACAACAAACTAGAGACAGATGGTCTCGTAGATAAGAGAAATGATTACTGATTTTGTGTTGTTTCCTTCTTTTGAAAATGTGTTGGAGGCAGGCCCTATGATTTGGCTTGCTGTTGCCCTCTTCAGTAATTCTGTGCTGGCTTCTCCGTTTAACTGATACTCTTTAACTGCACTGATAGTCTTTTATCTTTCTTTATCATGACTTACTGTAGTACATAATCAAAAATTCATGTAAGGATAGTTTTTACAAAAGTTCTAACATTTATTCCCACCATTTTTCTTCCGATATTCTGGTTCTTTGCAGCTTTCTGAGAGTTTAAACAGTCTCTGTATACCTAAAGAAAGTAGGTTGAATTTGGAACAAATGCTTTACTTCATGCTCGAGATAAAACAAATTTTCCAATCTATCATGAAGACTTTTTCTTGTAGGCAATGCTGCTATTGATGAACTAGTTGAGGTACTAGCCTGATTTTCAGCATGCTTGTCCAATTTTTCAACATAAATTTCAAGGTCCATCAATTTATCCTTTGAAACTAAAGGACTGGGCAATCCTTTATTCAACAAAATATCAAATCTTTTCATGAAGGCAATAATTTATTCTTGCATATCAAAACATCTTCGTTCTAGATTTTGCATCAGAGTTCTTTTGGTAAAAACACTTTTTATTTCCAACATTTTTCCTGTCCTGTCTTGAATGCCAAGTTCTTCAAGTTGATGCTTTTTCAGAGTATTTAAAAAATGGATAATTTCATTGGCTTCTTCAGGAATGTTTCCCAATTCTTCTTTTGCCCTTAGGACTTCTACCAGAGCCAATTTGACTAAATCATTATGTTCATACATTATTCGAATTGAGGGCCAGACATCTCTTATTGACTGGATGATGTTGTCCCAAAGAATTTCATTTATTTCCTTTAAAGGCTTCTCCAATGTGAGATCCTTCTCTAATTTATTGACCAACTTTTCTAATCTGTTGACCTCTCTTGTTTTATCTGCAGCATTCATCTTCGAGAGATCATATTTTTGTTCCAAAGTGGTGAGTGGCATCTTTTTTCTCTGTAGCTCTGTCACTTGGAGTTTAAATTCCTCCATTGACTTTATTAACTCTTCGGTACTTAAATTGGAAATATTACCCTGTGATAACTCTGTTGGCTGACCTGTTGTTGTAGTACCTGCAATCACTTCAGTTGTATATGCTAGAGCACTAGGCTGCTTGTCTTTCAATGCCTTTTCAAGCTCTTTTTCAGTTTCATTAAGTTTCTCATTCAGTTTCAAGAGAAAATCCATCAATTCTTCTTCAGAATTTTTCTTTATAATTTCTGCAGTCTGTGGATGTCTTGAGGCTGGTAACTTCAGTTGTTTTCTCAAGGCTACAATATCATCATCTTTTTTCTTGATCAAAGCTTCTATACCTTTGACATCCTTGGGATTATGACCCAATCCAATAATGATTTCCTCCAAAGTCTTTGTCCTGTTGTCCTTAGCCTGAGAAGAGGATTTTTCAAGATTTAGTTAAGCATTAGTGTTCTCCAAAGAATCCTGCAATTTCTGGGTCATCATTGATTTATCTGTCAGAGTAGAATAAAACATTTCACCTATCTGTTTATGCAGCTCAATTTGATCCAAAGGATGAATATCCTTTGCTAAGACTTCAAAATTAGTTCTGATATAATTTGCAGTTGTTTGAGGTTGCTGCACTTTGGGTTTGAAGTGACTCATTATCATTTTACCTTGTTGAATGTCGTAGGCTAACATCAATCTTTGTTGATTCTTAGGAGCCATATTCAAACATTGATTGTACACTTGAAGTCTGAGAGGATCATTTCTGGCCTTCATATTTATGAATGTTCTTTTAATGTCCCAGGCATATTTCACAGGTGGTTTGAAAGATGATACTTCTGCACTTTGCTGCCTTTGCAGCTCTTTTCTCTGTAAAGTAGTGGATGTCCCACTGACTGTACATGTTTCTTGACTACCCAATTCTTCTTGCGTCTGACTATTAGGGATTTCGTGAACAGATTCCACTTCTGGAAGAGGATTCAATTTTCATATTTTAACATTAGGCTGTTCAAAAAATCCACTGACAGAAGTAGCTGCTTCTGCATCTCTCTTTTTATCCTTTTCTACATTAAGACGAGTTTGTAAAATTGACATTTCTGCCACATTGGTCTGAGAAGGAGAATCTGTACTTGACCTTGTTCTTTAGAAGTTTGAGGTTGTTCTGTCATTGTAAATTTCTCGGTAACTTGTAAATCAACTTCTTTCTCCTTTCCTTTAGATGCGACCGTAGCTAATGCACAGATTTCCTGTAAATTTTGCTGAGAAGTCCCGGCAGAAGAAGAACCAATACCTGGTATCTGTACCTGTCCAAAAGGGTCTAGGTCAAGCATTTTTTCAAGGTCTTTCATTACATTTTCAACATTGACCTACTCACTATCTTGTTCTATCAATGTCCCTTCCATCTATTCATCCATATTGGCATACTGTTCAATTTCTGGAATTATTTGATGAATGTATGGTGATAATTTGTTTTTCAGTCTTCTATCACAAATAAAGTTGTTTGGGTCATAAGGTACCCAATAGAAACTTTTTTTAAATTTAAGATAGTCTTCTAAGATTCTTTCAGCTTCCTTTCCAGCATCTCTAGAGTTACAAACAAAGGGACGTAATTGACTTTTAATCCTAAGTTGAGCCTTTTATTTGCATTGAAAAAATGAACTATATCTGAATTAATCATCTGTCTGAAATACTCTAATGCAAAGAGTCTCATTGGGACATATTTTTGCAACTTGAATGGGCATAACTCACATCCATATATTCTTATTTCTGTGTGATTTCGGTATAGGTACCAGTCACCTATCCGGTATTGCTTTGAGAGTTGAAGAATTTTCTTGATTTCACTATTGACCCTCGGAGGGGAGACTCCTGTCAAAAAGGTGGTTTCAGGGTGTACAAATAGGTCAATAAACTCATTGTAGGAATAAGGAGAATCAGGGGAATTATGAGTGATGGTAGACCAAAAGATTACAGACCTAGGATTTCCTTTAGCATCAAGTTTCTTAGCATGGAAAGGGAAACTCTCTGATTGAAAGTAAAGCATGAGATGGTATATAACAGAGGAATACTTGAACACTCTTTCATTCTATAATCTCATGAACTGATCATGGATTTTATCTGCAATGTAGGAAGCAAAATCATACTTGACAGTAGGGGACTGTCCAGGGGTAAAAACTGACAACAATACTAGGGTTAATTGGTCAACATATTCACTAGTATTGAAACCCATTATAGAGGATATCATATTCAGAATAATTCTTCCCACATCAGTGAAAAAGGTATAACCATAAGGGGGAGGGCCTTTGGGCTGATTTTCTGGAAACATGAAGGTATGGCAGAGACGATTTAACTCTTCATGGGACAATTTGGCAGATTTCTCAAGTAATTCTCCCATGGACAGGGGAGTGAGGGCTTGACCAGGTTGAAATTGCAACATCTCATTGATAGACTGAGAAGTTATGGAAAAAAGGACGGTTTGACTCAGGGACAAAAATTCTCATTGATTGGGATCATAATTTGCATGGCAGTAATGGATTATCTCAGGAAAAATATGGACTAAAGGGAGAAGGTACATGGGAAGATTGGATTCCCATAATCCAAAAATGTTAGAACCTTTCAAGTAATTATCTCTGCAGTAGCAAAAAATTCGAAGGAGATTTTCACTGAGAACTAGGTCTTTAATTTGGAAATCTCTGTCTACTAAAGGTAGATAATCTAAATCTCTGTGAGGGGCATTCAGAGGTGCGACATTCAGAGCCACAGGAATTTCCATTTCTGGTTCTTGTGGATTCATAAATGAATTGCGGGTTTTGATGAAAAAACGGGCACAGTCACAGGTTTAGGAATGCAATTGTAGTTTTGGGAATTGAGGAATGAACTAAAGAGAAATATTAAACCCTGTTTCAGTTTTTTTGTGTGGAATTTAAAACAAAACCAGGATTTTTACAAAGCTCAGCGGGAATTTGGGTAAATACCTATTTTCCAGGAACTAAAAAGTGATGAGAAGAGGTGCTAGTTATGGCGGATGAACTCTGAATTACTCGACTGCAGCTTTCTTCGGCAAGGTAACAGTTGGAAAGCTTCAACAGTTGATTTCGAAATTCGTTGCATGGGACACTAGTCATTGTATGAAATAATGTGAAAATGACGCGGGTTCTTTTGTTTTATTCACAAAGTCAAAGGTTGGCGGGGTTTTTTTTTTTTTTTAATGGATGACGTCAGCAAGTACGGAGGCTTCATCATGGGAGGCAGGCGGTAAGCAGTTTCCATCGCACAGCTTTTGGGGAAGAGTGGTTTTCAGTGGAGGGCGAGCGATTCCATACGATGGATGACGCGTGGTGCGGCACTGTTCAGAAAACCGCTTGGCCATCGCGCATTAACTTTCGGACAAGGATGGGTAGCGATATGGACAACAACCGTAGATCTTGAGTTGATCGATCGAACAGTGGTCGGGAAAGGAAGATTACAGGGAATTAAAATTGTGGGCCCAATGCAATTTATTAAAAATAATCGCACCGGGGACGATTTGATTGGCGGATTAGGTTATTAATTAACCTGGAGGGTTAATTAATCCCTTTATATGACGAAGTCGGGTTTATTTATTAATTTTAAATTTCAACCAATTAATGAATTTTAATTTATATATGGTTATTTTTCAACCAACGGGGCAGGATATATATTATATGGGAATTATTTAAATTAATACCGGAAAAAAAGGGAATTTGCATAGGGATTTAAATAATAAGTTAAAAATTAATATGGAAATGAATGAAGCGCTAAGTGTAAAAACATCAAGGTAATTTATTTAGCTTATGCTTTTATGAATACGGTTTTTATGAAATATTGCACGATTTTCCTAAGTAAAATGGGATTTTACTTAGGAAAAGATTTTTTAGAAATGAGTGAATGTCATGATGAATGATTTTAAGTACTTAGGATTTTCCAATTATTGGGCCGAGGGTCTGGTACCTCCAAAAGTCAAGGAAATGCCTTGAGCCCGTTTAATTTTCAAATGCCTTAGTACTTAGGGGAAATTAGTGAAATTTTTAGGGAAAAATGAGCAAGGAAGTTAATAATCTGACTTTGCTTTGTTTGAAATTCTTCCAATATAGTGTCTTCCTTGTGATGAAAGTAAATATTTAACACATCTAGAGTCATTATCCATCACATGTAATTCTGCAACAACATATACCTACCCTACCTACTTTACCCTACCATTTTTTCTTTTTTATTAGGGTGCACTTAGACTAGCAAACCCTCATCACACTTTTTCTTTTACATCTGAAAATCTATCTAGTTCTAACCTTATTACATCCAAGGGCTCAGATAAAACTGTTGAGCTCCTTTTATTTACTCTACCTATCTACTTATCTACCAAGACTAAACAGTTTGGTCAGATTTTATTCTATATCTCTAAAACATAAAATTGAAAGATGAACTAGCCAAGCTTAAACTGTTTGACTATTCATAAATTGTGGCATAAAATACAAGTTGCACACAATTTTATTTATTACATAAGAGAAAAAAAGTAGTGGCATTTAGGCTTGCACACTTTCCTTGGCCTTTCTTTTGGTGGGGTTCATTTTCTTTCACTTTTTTAGCCATTTTATTCTTTTCACCCTTTGATTTTTCTTTTATGGTATACCCTCTTTACATTTTTAAATTTTTTTTTTTTATTTTTTTACAATATGGAAAACCTTTGCAACAAGAAAAGTTATGAACATATTACATAGCTTATCAAGTCAATCATGATATATGACACCTATTGGTATAGGAGTCTAACACTGGCTCCACTTGGGGATGGCTTTTCCTGGTGAAAAGTCAAGAACAGCAGGTCAGTTGCCCTCAGAATGATTTTGACTAAACCATGGAATCTTCTTCTGCTTGTTGCTTTATTGTATGTATGACAGTAATACTTCTGAAGCTTAGGGCCTTCTCCTCGGGCTTCAACTCCAGTAAGTTACTATCCACTCCAAACTGATACATTACAAAGGATATAGTATGTACAGGTTAAAAATTAGGATATCCTAATAAATAGGATCAAAATAATGTTTCAACATTCGACCATTGACTGGTCCTTATTTAGTTTCTGTACCATCCAATTTTTTCAGAAAATATGTATTATTTCCTTGTAAAGCATGAATAATATAAGGTCCTTTCCACAGGAAGTCAAACTTCCCATGTTTTCCTTTATCCTCTCTTCTGGAATCCCATCTTAAAACTTTGTTTCCCAGTTGGAAATCTTCTGCCTTGGTCCTTTTATCAAATATCTTCTTTAGTTTCTCCTGTAATACTTAGGATCTCTGATAAACTTCCTCTCTGGTCTGCTGCAAATTGATAGTCTGATTTATTCTCCTTTGAATGTCATTAGGTTCAACCTGAGCTTCTTGAAGTAATTTCATTACAGGAACTCCTAAAGATGAAGGGAATACAGCTTCAATACCATCGACTGAATCATAAGGATTGGTCCCAATAGATTTTTTAGTGGTGAGTCTGTCTGCCCATAGTGCATTTATAAGTTTCTTGTGCCAATTTCTCTTGTTTTCCTCCAATAATTTCTTAATAATATTGATGAGACTCTTGTTGGAAGATTCAACCAGTCCATTACCCTGAGGGTAATAGGCTGTGGAATGGCCTAAGGTAATATGATATTTATTATAGAAACTTATCAACTTCTTAGATTTGAAGGCAACAACATTATCAGTTATAATTTCCTCAAGACAGCCAAATCTTGACAATATATTGGTTTCTAGGAATCCTATGATCACAGTGTCATTGGATTGTCTGGAAGGAATTGCTTCAATCCATTTAGTAAAATAGTCTGTGGCAGTGAGGATCCATTTGTGTTGGCCAGAAGAAGGAGGATGGATTTCTCCAATGAAATCCAGGCCCCATTGTTGAAAAGGTTTTTCAGCGGAAATTGGTTTCAAGGGTAAAGGTAATAGTTTTCTCTTGCCTTCAAAAATTTGACATTTATGGCAAGCAGTGACAAATTTCTTTACATCAGAGAACAAGGTTGGCCAATAAAATCCAACTCTTAGGATTTTATCTACAGTTTATTTCCAATAAAGGTGTCCACCACAGTCTCCTGCATGGAATTCATTGAGAGCCTTGTCAGCTTCATCTTTTAACAAACAATTCAATAGAATGCCATCATGATTTTTCCAAAAGAGAACATTATCTTAAATACAAAACTTTAAAGATGTCATCTTTAAAAACCTTTTCTTTGTTCTGGATAACCCTGGAGGAGCTTGCAGGTTTAACAATACATAAATTATATCAGCATACCAAAGTGAATCTAAGAAGGCCTAGTTGATTTGTGGAGTCGCCATCTCCTGTTCGTCATCCAGTTAATTAATATCCAGGGCTTGGAAATTTGTTTCTGTCATGAGTTGAGCCAATCCCTGTCCTTTTATAATCTTTGTAGGTTTTATTTCAATATCATACTCTAATATGGTAGCAATCCATTTACCTCTTTTGCCCTCAATTCCATCTTGAGTTAAGATGTCTTTGACAACAACATTTGGTACATAGGCTATCACATGGGAATACAATATATAGATTCTAAATTATTTAATGGCTTTTACGACTGCAAAAGCTTGTTTTTCCATGATGTTGTATTTTAATGATGCATCTCTCAGTGCTTTACTAAAAAAGGCAATAGGTTTTTCACATCCTTGATCATCCTTTTGTAATAAAACAACTGCTACAGTATGTTCTGATGCAAATGAAAATATTATGAAGTCTCTATCAAATTGGGGACTGGTAAGAACTGGTGTTCTAGTCAAAGCCATTTTAATTTCTTCAAATGCTTGTTTGGCTTCTACTGTCCATTTAATGCTTGAATCCTTTCTTAACATGTTACTAAGAAATATAATTAATTCAGCTAAGCTAGATATGAATCTTCTCAAAAAATTGATTTTTCCTATGAAAGCTTGAAGTTCTTTAACATTTCTAGGGTGAGGTATCTGCAATATAGCTTCTATTCTAGCAGGATCGATTCTAATACCATCTTTGGAAATGATATGGCCCATAATTTTACCTTCTTCAAGACCAAACAAGGACTTTTTTGGATTCAAAGAGATACCATACTTTCTGCATTTTATGAATACTTGTCTGAGATGGTCCAAATGTTGCTGATCTGATTTAGAAAAAACAGTTAAATCATCCAGATATATAACAATAAAGTCATAAAAAATTTTGCAAACGCAATGTCCATTGCTCTTTGGAAGGTTTCTCCAGCATTTTTAAGTCCAAATGGCATTTTAACGTACTTGAATGTACCCCATGGTGTTGTAAAAGCTGTTTTTTTCTGGTCATCAGGATGAACCAGAATCTAGTTGTATCCTGAGAACCCATCTAACAGAGAAATCCTTGAAGCACCTACTACCCTTTGTAAAATGTGATCCATTTTGGGCAAAGGGTAATTATCCTTCAAAGAAGCCTTATTTACATTTCTTAAATAAACACATAATCTGATCTCTCCAGTTTTCTTCCTAGTAGGGACTAAGTTAGACACCCACTCTAAAAATCTAATAGGAGCAATTATCCCTGCTTCATACATTCGTTTGATTTATTTTTCAATTAAAGGTAACATTACAAGGTTTATTCTTTTGAGTTTCTGCTTAAATGGTTTCTGATTTTCTTTCAGAGGTATTGTATGTTGAATTATAGAGGTATCATATGATTTCAAGTCTTCATAACTCCAGGCAAAGACATCCTGGAATTCTCTTATTAGTTCAACATATTTTGGTTTTTGATCAGGGGGCAAAGATTTAGATAACTTTATTATTTTAGGATTTTATTCAGTCCCCAGATTATATTCCTCAATATCAGCTTTCAATTGCTCCATTTTGGGTTTCTTTGGAATATCATTAGAGTTAAAAAGATCTTCCAAAGGAGTTAATCCTTTAGGCAAATGATTGTCTTTCAAATTAATGATTTCAGATTCATCTTCTATAATCTCATCAACCTCCATTTGTTTAAGGTCCTGCATTTCTTCTTTGGTGAACTTCGTTGGATGAAGCATTTGAATTGCACTTTCTTTTGAAATGTCTATTTCTTGTTCATTTATTTGATCAGATTCAATGACTGTATCTTCATCTATGTTACTGTTAGAAAATTCATTCTCTAGAGTAAGAAAATTGTTAATCTGATTGTCATTTACAAACACATGCCAATTCTTAAAATTGTCTAGTGTAGCAGGTCTGTGTCTAATCTTAGCTGTGCACTGATGATTAGGTTCAAATGGTAATTTACAAGTGCTAGCAAACATTGCAAGACTATAATCATGCAAATTTTGTTTTCTTGGGATTTTAGCAAGTTGAGCCTATAGAAAAGTATTGAGAATCTCTACAATTGTTCCTCTATATTCTCTTAATCTGGGATATTTTGTCAGAAAGTCACCATTGATCTGTTGAATGATTAAATCAAAATCTCCTATGACGTATACTCTAATTGCCCCTAATTTTTTGACAAGTTTAAGCCCTAACAAAAGAGCTTCATATTCTACCATATTATTAGTGCATTAAAGTTCAATCTGTAAGCACGGCCTTCAGCATGATCATTTTCAAGGTTGTGTATCCAAATTCCAGCTCCTGCTCCTAACTTGTTAACTGAACCATCAAATTCTAAATGCCAAATAATTTCATGTTCATAATTGGTATCAGGAATTTCAGGAACTTTCTTAATAGTGAGATCTGATTTTTTACTTTCTTCTGGTTTTTCTTGGGTATCTGATGTTTCTTTTTCCTCAGAGATTTCCTGGATTTGAACACTAGATTTATTTGCAATTTCTTTTGGTTCTATTGCTGGTACTTCTAATTCAGTGGGAAGATCATATTCAGCATTATAAAGAATAAATGAGTCCATATTAGAGTGTACTGAGTAGATGGGGAAATTTTCAGGTTTCTCCTGACTACTGACTACATATTTCATCAAGGTTTCTCTGTATAGTCTCTTAGGTTGGCCGAACACTGAAATAGTATCATATGACATGTCTAATTGAAGAGATCCTCCAAGTTTTGCACCCCAAGATCTGGACAATAGCATACCATATTTTGGAGGAATATCTGCTACTACTATATCCATCAAAATTGTTTTTGCTGGGTATTGAACCAATGAAACACACAAGTCTTTGATTAATCCTAAACATCTCACCTTATTTGAATCAAAAGAAAAGAGATCTTTGTATGGTCTGGTGATGTCTAAGTTTATTCTCTCCATTACAGATTTTGGCATTAAATTGTGAGATGCCCCAGAATCAAGCATGGCATTATGAAGTATTTTATCATGTATATTCAAACTCACATAGAATGGAGGAGTTCCTCCACTTCCTAGTTTTCCATTTACTTCAGGGCCAAATAATAATCTAGGTTGATCATCGAAAACATTTACTGAGTCATCACTTCCAATAATATTAAGTGATCTATTGATTTGATTTCGATAGACATTATGTTTAGCTAATTCAGACAATGGAACAACTATTTTTAATTTTCCTACTTCAGCTTCCAGATTAAAAGGTTTTTCAGTCTGATTTCTTGTATTTCAAACAGTTGGATTCTCTTTTTCTTCTATGTTTTCAGTGTTTTTCTCCTTTTCAGGAGTGGGGTTGTGAGTTGAAGTTGTTTCTGAATCAACTTTTGGAGGTTCCTCTACATTTCCTTTGGGAGGAAGAGTATTGGAAAGTTTTTTGTTATTTTATTGAGTATCGGATACATCTTCAATTATTGGGTTGGCAGGATTAGGAACTGATCTAGAAAGAATATGTACAGGGGTAGTATTGGTTTTACCTTTGAGGGGCTGTTTTGTAGCTTTCTGTTTACTTGTTTCCGGGACATCAATTCTTCTACTCCTCAAATTATATTTCTTGTGAACTTCGTAGATGGTTGTATCATATCCTTCCTTAAAGTCAAACGATTCTCCTGAATGGGTTTGAAATTGCTTAAGAATATGAGCTTCTTGATCCTCTTGGGTCAAGAAAACTTCTGGTTCATTCTCGCATTCAGTAAAATTATTTATTTGAACATCTTCCGTTGGATCATCAGAAGTTGAGGCTTCAATATAATTTTCCTAGAATGGGGGCCTAATATTTTGGTCATGACCAGTTTTTCTAGTATTTTGATTTTGGTTCCTTCTGCAGTTTGGATTTCTCACAGTATTGTTCGGTTGACCATCCCAAGGAGATTTATTTTCAATTTTTTCTACTCTATCTCCTAGCCTTTCCATTCCTTTGATAATGGCATCCAGCTTCTTTTCAAAAGCTATGGGTTCTTCGTTTAAAGGCATTTTCCTTTCAGCTCTGGCTCTAGCTCGTTTCTCTATCAGGTTGGCTTCAACACTAACAACTATACTTTTCATTTCTTCTAAAGTTTGAGGAGCTCTTTCCCTAAGCTGATATGCCATATCAGAATCAAATCCATCAGGGAATTTGATTAATACTGAATCTGGAGGAGGTCTAATATTTTGGGGAATAGCATTGTAAGCCTCATTAAACTTGGTGACGTAATCTTGCAGAGTCTCATTTTTTCCTCTCTTTAGTTTTCCAAAGTCTGATAAGATTTGAAGAGGATATTTCTTCTTTTCCCATCTGTTTGATCTATAAAGAGCTTGTAAGTCAGCAACACTGTTTGCAGGAAGGGCTCTAAACCAGGTTCTGACTTCTCCAGTAAGACTTTGGACAAATATTCTCATTCTTACATCATCAGCATCTATTTCATAAATTTAAAAATAATCGGTCATCTTTTTAGTATGTTGTTGTGCAGTGTAAGTACCAGAACCATCAAAAGGAGTGATTTTACTTTGATAGTCTTGAGGCATAGCCCCTATATTAGCAGGTAATACCAAAGGAGCATATATGTTTGCCATTGCAGGAGGTAGCGATGAAATAACAGGTGAGTTGGGTCTATGAGTGGTGGATGGAGGAGTAGAAGGGGTATTTTGAGGTTCAGATGTTTGAGGAAATGTTGATGAACTTGGAGAAGCTGAAGTGATCACGGAAATATTTGAATTTCCTTCAGAGGTAAACTCAGATTGTATGGAATTTCGCAAATGTTTATCAAGATGTGAAGTAACAAATTCAAATTTTAAATCTTCAAGAAATACTGGGTCTGGAACCAAATTGGACAACTCAGATTCAGAAAAATTTACAAATAGAGATGCTTCAAACTGCTCGTCAAAAGGTTCGTCCTCAAGATAAATCCACTTCACAGGACAGGATATAGATCTATAGAGAGGTCGAGAACTACTAGATCTTTCTTGACTATCTTGTCTTCGAAGAATTCTGGGGATCAAATTCATATTTTCAAACACAGGCGGTGGATTTGGATCAGGATTAGCCCTAGTGTAGTGAGTCCTTTCTGAAGCCAGTTTTCTAGGTGATATTTTTTGGTTTTTTGGTTTAAATGAAATGAACAATACAACTTCAACAATCTCTTTAAGAAGTTTCTGATATTGGATTTAAATTTTCTTAAAGATTTATTTAACTAGAGGAACTGATCAGATGTTTGAAACCACAGTTCAGTTCATAAACTAGACCGGAGATAGACTGAAGTAACATTTATTTACTATGCAATTGCAGAGCAAAAGCAGTTCAAAGGCTACCTGGCTAACTTCAGGCTTCGTCTGTAGTTTATAAAGTAAACAATAGTGACAATAAAATTATTTAGTTCCCCAGTGTAGTCGCCACTATGTTATCACTCAGATTTTCCTTGAAGTTGTTGGAAAGAGGAAAGGGGTCCGAGGTAACCACAAACCAACTTTTAGGTACAGAATCTAGCAGATCTGTACCCAGAGAGGGCTCTCTCTGTAAAATTTAGCTTTGTTTTAGAAAATATCAGGCTACTTATAAAGTCTGAGGGTTTTGATTGAGTTTGAGTGATGGAATTCAATAGCTAAGGGTAAGATTGAGTAATTTAGGCCATTGGGCTAATGGAGTCAAAGAAAATAGCTTAACCGGATAAAGTTTCTTAACAAAAGGTGGTTTCACAGGGAAAGATAATCAAACAGGGAACAATTATAGATCTAAAATGAATGGGATGAAATCAAATGGATGAAGGGCAATTAAGAATCCTTCAACACGTTCGAAATAGGGAAATTGAGTGATTATTAATAAATAGCAATAAAGTATTCTTTACTAAATAATCAAAATGCTTAAACTAGAAAAACAGGAGAAATTAAGAATTCACTGTTTAAACCAGTTGCAGAAGAAAACATTTAGAATAACAACGATTAAAATCAGATTAAACTTAAGCACTTTCTGATTTATTCCTTTTTGTTAATCATTCAGAAATGAAACACAGATGATATAATAAACAAATATAAAGACTTCAACACATAAGAGATATATGACTTATTGATCCGTAGTCTGACACAAGAATCCTGTAAAAATTCTTTCGCATCAATTCCTCATCCAGCTAGCCACACAAAATTTCTCCAACAACACTTTATTCCAAAATATTCAATGTTACAGCAAAGTCTAAAAAATGCACCTCTCAATACTCTGATTGAGGGAGTATTTATACAAAAAATTATAAAAAATATCTCATAACAACTTGAGATATAATCTAGGATGACTCATAAGTATTTTACAAAAAACTAGAGACAGATGGTCTCATAGATAAGAGAAATGATAACTGATGTTGTGATGTTTCCTTCTTTTGAAAATGTGTTGGAGGCAGGCCCTATGATTTGGCTTGCTGCTGTCCTCTTCAGTAATTCTGTGCTGGCTGCTCCGTTTAATTGATACTCTTTAACTGCACTGATACTCTTTTATCTTTCTTTATCATGACTTACTGTAGTACATAATCAAAAATTCATGTAAGGATAGTTTTTACAAAAGTTCTAACATTTCTTCCCACCATTTATCTTCCGATATTCTGGTTCTTTGCAGATTTCTGAGAGTTTCATCAGTCTCTGTATACCTAAAGAAAGTAGGTTGAATTGGGAACAAATGTTTTACTTCATGCTCGAGATAAAACAAATTTTCCAATTTATGATGAAGACTTTTTCCTGTAGGCAATGCTGCTATTGATGAACTAGTTGAGGTACTGGCCTGATTGTCAGCATGCTTGTCCAATTTTTCAACATAACTTTCAAGGTCCATCAATTTATCCTCTGAAACTAAAGGACTGGGCAATCCTTTATTCAAAAAAATATCAAATCTTTTCATGAAGGCAGTAATTTGTTCTTGCATATCAGGACATCTTCATTCTAGATTCTGCATCAGAGTTCTTTTGGTAAAAACACTTTTTATTTCCAAAATTTTTCCTGTCCTATCTTGAATTCCAAGTTCTTCAAGTTTATGCTTGTTCTGAGTATTTAAAAAATGGATAAGTTCATTGGCTTCTTCAGGCATGTTTCCCAATTCTTCTCTTGCCCTTAGGACTTCTTCCAAAGCCAATTTGACTAAATCATTCTGTTCATACATTATTTGAATTGAGGGCCAGACATCTCTTATTGACTGGATGATGTTGTCCCAAAGAATTTCATTTATTTCCTTTAAAGGCTTCTCCTATGTGAGATCCTTCTCCAATTTATTGACCAACTTTTCTAATCTGTTGGCCTCTATTGTTTTATCTGCAACATTCATCTTCGAGAGATCATATTTTTGTTCCAAAGTGGTGAGTTGCATCTTTGTTCCCTGTAGCTCTGTCACTTGGAGTTTCAATTCCTCATTTGACTTTATTAACTCTTCGGTACTTAAATTGGAAATATTACCCTGTGATAACTCTGCTGGCTGACCTGTTGTTGTAGTACCTGCAATCACTTCAGTTGCAGATGCTAGAGCACTAGGTTGTTGTCTTTCAATGCCTTTTCAAGCTCTTTTTCAGTTTCATTAAGTTTCTCATTCAGTTTCAAGAGCAAATCCATCAATTCTTCTTCAGAATTTTTCTTTATAATTTCTACAGTCTGTGGATGTCTTGAGGCTAGTAACTTCAGTTGTTTTCTCAAGGCTGCAATATTATATAATTTTTTCTTGATCAAAGCTTCTATACCTTTGACATCCTTGGGATTATGACCCAATCCAATAATGATTTCCTCTAAAGTCTTTATCCTATTGTCCTTACCCTGAGAAGAGGCTTTTTCAAGATTTAGCTGAGCATTAGTGTTCTCCAAAGAATCCTACAATTTATGGGTCATCATTGATTTATCTGTCAGAGTAGAATAAATCATTTCACCTGTTTGTTTATGCAGCTCAATTTGATCCAAAGGATGAATATCCTCTGCTAAGACTTCAAAATTAGTTCTGATATAATCTGCAGCTATTTGAGGTTGCTGCACTTTGGGTTTGAAGTGACTCATTATCATTTTACCTTGTTGAATGTCGTAGGCTGACATCAATCTTTGTTTATTCTTAGGAGACATCTTCAAACATTGATTGTACACTTGAAGTCTGAGAGGATCATTTCTGGCCTTTATATTTATGATTTTTTTTTTAATGTCCCAGGCATCTTTCACTGGTGGTTTGAAAGATGATACATCTGCACTTTGCTGCCTTTGCAGCTCTTTTCTCTGTAAAGTAGTGGATGTCCCACTGATTGTACATGTTTGCTGACTACCCAATTCTTCTTGTGTCTGACTATTAGGGATTTCATGAACAGATTCCACTTCTGGAAGAGGATTCAGTTTTTGTCTTTTAACATCAGGCTGTTAAGAAAATCCACTGACAGGAGTAGCTGCTTCTGCATCTCTCTTTTTACCCTTTTCTACATTAAGAGGAGTTTGTAAAATTGACATTTCTGCCACAGTGGTCTGAGTAGGAGAAATCTATACTTGACCCTGTTCTTTAGAAGTTTTAGGTTGTTCTGTAATTGTAAATTTCTCGGTAACTTGTATATCAGCTTCTTTCTCCTTTCCTTTAGATGCGACCGTAGCTAATGCACTGATTTCCTGTAAATTTTGCTGGGAAGTCTAGGTCAAGTATTTTTCAAAGGTATTTCATTACATTTTCAACATTGACCTACTCACTATCTTGTTCTATCAATGTCCCTTCCATCTATTCATCCATATTGGCATACTATTCAATTTCTGGAATTGTTTGATGAATGTATGGTGATAATTTGTTTTCATTCTTCTATCACAAATAAAGTTGTTTGGGTCATAAGGTATCCAATAGAAAAAATTTTGAAATTTAAGATAGTCTTCTAAGATTCTTTCAGCTTCCTTTCCAGCATCTCTAGAGTTACAAACAAAGGGACCTAATTGACTTTTAATCTTGAGTTGAGCCTTTTTCTTTGCATTGCAAAAACTAACTATATTTGAATCAATCATATTTCATAAATACTCTAATTCAAAGAGTCTCATTGGGACATATTTTGGCAACTTGAATGGGCATAACTCACATCCATATATTCTGATTTCTGTGTGATTTTGGTATAGGTACCAGTCACCTATCCGGTATTGCTTTGAGAGTTGAAGAATTTTCTTGATTTCACTATTGACCCACGGAGGGGAGACTCCTGTCAACAAGGTGGTTGCAGAGTGTACAAATAGGTCAATAAACTCATTGTAGGAATAAGGAGAATCGGGGGAATTATGAGTGATGGCAGACCAAAAGATTACAGACCTAGGATTTCCTTTAGCATCAAGTTTTTTAGCATGGAAAGGGAAACTCTCTGATTGAAAGTAAAGCATGAGATGGTATATAACAGAGGAATACTTGAACACTCTTTCATTCTCTAATCTCATGAACTAATCATGGATTTTATCTGCAATGTAGGAAGCAAAATCATACTTGATAGCAGGGGGCTGTCCAGGGGTAAAAATTGACAACAATACTAGGGTTAATTGGTCAACATATTCACTAGTATTGAAACCCATTATAGAGGATATCATATTCGGAATAAATCTACCCACATCAGTGAAAAAGGTATAACCATAAGGGGGAGGGCCTTTGGGCTGATGTTCTGGCAACATGAAGGTCTGACAGAGACGATTTAACTCTTCATGGGAATCTCATGAAATGATCATGGATTTTATCTACAATGTAGGAATAAAGATCATACTTGACAGTAGGGGGCTGTCTAGGGGTAAAAATTGACAACAATATTAGGGTTAATTGGTCAACATATTCACTAGTATTGAAACCCATTATAGAGGATATCATATTTAGAATAAGTCTGCCCACATCAGTGAAAAAGGTATAACCATAAGGGGGAGGGCCTTTGGGCTGATGTTCTGGAAACATGAAGGTCTGGCAAGGACGATTTAATTCTTCATGGGACAATTTGGCAGATTTCTCAAGTAATTCTCCCATGGACAGGGGAGTGAGGGCTTGACCAAGTTGACTTCAGAATAGTTCCTTTGGCTGACAGATCGTCGACCACTTAGCAAAAGGACGTTTTGATTGGGGGAGAAGACTTCTCGTTGATTGGGATCATAGTTTGCATTGCAGTAATGGATTATTTCAGGAAAAATGTGGATTGAGGGGAGAAGATACATGGGAAGATTGGATTCCCATAATCCAAAAATGTCAGAACCTTTCAAGATGTGTTAGACTCCTATACCAATAGGTGTCATATATCATGATTGACCTGATAAGCTATGTAATATGTTCATACCTTTTCTTGTTGCAAAGGTTTTCCATATTGTCAAAAAATCAAAAAATTTAAAAAAATGTAAAGAGGGTATACCCTAAAAGAAAAATCAAAGGGTGAAAAGAATAAAATGGCCAAAAAAGTGAAAGAAAATTAACCCCACCAAAAGAAAGGCCAAGGAAAGTGTGCAAGCTTAAATGCCACTACTTTTTTTCTCTTATGTAATAAATAAAATTGTGTGCAACTTGTATTTTATGCCACAATTTATGAACAGTCAAACAGTTTAAGCTTGGCTAGTTCATCTTTCAATTTTATGTTTTAGAGATAGAGAATAAAATTTGACCAAACTTTTTAATCTTGGCAGATAAGTAGATAGGTAGAGTAAATAAAAGGAGCTCAACAGTTTAATCTGAGCCTTGGATGTAATAAGCCTAGAATCAGATAGATTTTCAGATGTAAAAGAAAAAGTGTGATGAGGGTTTTCCAGTCTAAGTGCACCCTAATAAAGAAGAAAAAATGGTAGGGTAAAGTAGTTAGGGTAGGTAGATGTTGTTGCAGAATTATATGTGATGGATAATGACTCTAGATGTGTTAAATCTTTACTTTCATCACAAGTGCTAAGGCAGACACTACACTGGAAGAATTTCAAGCAAAGCAAAGTCAGATTATTAACTTCCCTGCTCATTTTTCCCTAAAAATTTCACTAATTTCCCTAAGTACTAAGGTATTTGAAAATTAAAGGGGATCAAGGCATTTCCTTGACTTTTGGAGGGACCGGACCCTCGGCCCAATAATTGGAAAATCCTGAGTTCTTAAAATCATTCATCATGACATTCACTCACTTCTAAAAAATATTTTCCTAAGTAAAATCCCATTTTACTTAGGAAAATCATGCAATATTTCATTAAAAACCACATTCATAAAAGCATAAGTTAAATACATTATCTTGATGTTTTACACTTAGCGCTTCTGTTCATTTCCATATTAATTTCTAACTTATTATTTAAATCCCTATGTAAATTTTCCTTTTTCCCCGTATTAATTTAAATAATTCCCATATAATATATATCCCGCCCCGTTGGTTGAAAAATAACCATATATTTATTAAAATTCATTGATTGGTTGAAATTTCCAATTAATAAATAAACCCAAACCTCCATTGTATAAAAGGATTAATTAACCCTCCAGGTTAATTAATAACCTAATCTGCCAATCAAATCATCCCCGATGCGATTATTTTTAATAAATTGCATTGGGCCTGCCATTTTAATTCCCCGTCATCTTCCTTTCCCGACGACCGTTCAATCTATCAACTCAAGATCTACGGTTTTCGTCCATATCGCTGCCCATCCTCGTATGAAAGTTAATGCGCGATGGCCAAGCGGTTTTCTGAACAGTGCCGCGCCACGCATTGTCCATCGTATGAAATCGCTCGCCCTTCACTGAAAACCACTTTTCCCCAAAAGTTGTGCGATGGAAACCGCTTACCACCTGCCTCCCGTGACGAAGCCCCCGTACTTTCTAACGTCATCCATTAAAAAATAAAAAAAACCTTGCCAATCTTTAACTTTGTGAATAAAAAAAAAGAACTCGCATCATTTTCACATTATTTCATACAGCGACCAGTGTCCCATGCAACGAATTCGAAATCAACTGTCTAAGTTTGCCAACCGTTACCTTGCCGAAGAAAGTTGCAGTCGAGTAATTTAGAGTTCATCCGCCATAACCAGCACCTGTTTTCATCACTGTTTAGTTCCCAAAAAACAGGTATTTACCCAAATTCCCGCTGAACTCTGTAAAAATCCTTGTCTTGTTTTAAAATTCCACACGAAAAAATGAAACAGGGTTCAAGATTGCTCTTTAGTTCATTCCTCAATTCCCAAAACTACAATTGCATTCCTAAACCTGTGATTATGCCCGTTTTTTCATCAAAACCTGCAATTCATTTCTGAATCCACAAGAACCAGAAATGGAGATTCCCGTGGCTTTGAATGTCGCACCCCTGAATTCCCCTCACAAACATTTAGATTATCTGCCTTTAGTAGACAGATATTTCCAAATTAAAGACCTGGTTCTTAGTGAAAATCCCCTTTGAATTTTTTGCTACTACAGAGATAATTACTTAAAAGGTTATGACATTTTTGGATTATGGGAATCCAATCTTCCCATATATCTTCTCCCTTCAGTCCATATTTTTCCTGAGATAATCCATTACTGCCATGAAAATTATGATCCCAATCAACGAGCAATTTTTTCCCCGAGTCAGATTTTCCTTTTTCCCATAACTGCTCAGTCTATCAACGAGATGTTGCAATTTCAACCTGGTCAAGCCCTCACTCCCATTTCTATGGGAGAATTACTTGAGAAATATGCCAAATTGTCCCATGAAGAGTTAAATCGTCTTTTCCAGACCTTCATGTTGCCAGAACATCAGCCCAAAGGCCCTCCCCCTTATGGTTATACCTTTTTCACTGATGTGGGCAGGCTTATTTTGAATATGATATCCTCTATAATGGGTTTCAATACTAGTGAATATGTTGACCAATTAACCCTAGTATTGTTGTCAATTTTTACCCCTTGACAACCCCCTGCTGTCAAGTATGATTTTTCTTCCTATATTGCAGATAAAATCCATGATCAATTCATGAGATTAGAGAATGAAAGAGTTTTCAGATATTCTTCTTTTATATACCATCTCATGCTTTACTTTCAATCAGAAAGTTTCCCTTTCCATGCTAAAAAACTTGATGCTAAAGTAAATCCTAGGTCTGTAATCTTTTGGTCTGCCATCACTCATAATTCCCTTGATTCTCCTTATTCCTACAATGAGTTTATTGACCTATTTGTACACCCTGCAACCACCTTTTTGACAGGAGTCTCCCCTCCGAGGGTCAATAGTGAAATCAAGAAAATTATTCAACTCTCAAAGCAATATCGGATAGGTGACTGGTACCTATACCGAAATCACACAGAAATCAGAATCTATGGATGTGAGTTATGCCCATTCAAGTTACCAAAATATGTCCCAATGAGACTCTTTGCATTAGAGTATTTCAGACAGATGATTAATTCAGATATAGTTCATTTTTGCAATGCCAAGAAAAAGGCTCAACTCAGGATTAAAAGTCAATTAGGTCCCTTTATTTGTAACTCTAGAGATGTTGGGAAGGAAGCTGAAAGAATTTTAGAAGACTATCTTAAATTACAAAAAAGTTTCTATTGGGTACCTTATGACCCAAACAACTTTATTTGTAATAGAAGAATGAAAAACAAATTATCACCATACATTCATCAAAGAATCCCAGAAATTGAACAGTATGCCAATATGGATGAATGGATGGAAGGAACATTGATAAAACAAGATAGTGAGTAGGTCAATGTTGAAAATGTAATGAAAGAACTTGAAAAAATACTTGACCTAGACTCTTTTGGACAGGTACAGATACCAGGTATTGGTTCTTCTTCTGCTGGGACTTCTCAACAAAATTTACAGGAAATCAGTGCATTGGCTACGGTAGCATCTAAAGGAAAGGAGAAAGAGGCTGATATACAAGTTACAGAGAAATTTACAATGACAGAACAGCCTGAAACTTCTAAAGAACAGGGTCAAGTACATATTTCTCCTACTTAGACCAATGTGGAAGAAATTTCAATTTTACAAATTCCTGTCAATATAGAAAAGGGTAAAAAGAGAGATGTTGAAGCAGCTACCCCTATCAGTGGGTCTTCAGAACAGCCTGATGTTAAAAGACAAAAATTGAATCCTCTTCCAGAAGTGGAATATGTTCATGAAATCCCTAATATTCAGACGCAAGAAGAATTGGGTAGTCAACAAACATGTACAATCACTGGAACATCTACTACTTTATAGAGAAAAGAGTTGCAAAGGCAGCAAAGTGCAAAAGTATCATCTTTCAAACCACCAGTGAAAGATGCCTGGGATATTAAAAGGACATTCATAAATATAAAGGCCAGAAATGATCCACTCAGACTTTAAGTTTACAATCAATATTTGAAGATGGCTCCTAAGAATCAACAAAGATTGATGTTAGCCTATGACATTCAACAGGGTAAAATGGTAATGAGTCACTTCAAACCCAAAGTGCAGCAACCTCAAACAGCTGCAGATTATATCAGAACTAATTTTGAAGTCATAAAAAAGGATATTCATCCTTTGGATCAAATTGAGCTGCATAAACAGACAGGTGAAATGATTTATTCTACTCTGACAAATAAATCAATGATGACCCAAAAATTGCAGGATTCTTTGGAGAATAATAATGCTAAATTAAATCTTGAAAAATCCTCTTCTCAGGCTAAGGACAATAGGATAAAGACTTTGGAGGAAATAATTATTGGATTGGGTCATAATCCCAAGGATGTCAAGGGTATAGAAGCTTTGATCAAGAAAAAATATGATGATATTGTAGCCTTGAGAAAACCACTGAAGTTACCAGCCTCAAGACATCCACAGACAGCAGAAATCATAAAACAAAATTCTGAAGAAGAATTGATGGATTTTCTCTTGAAACTAAATGAGAAACTTAATGAAACTGAAAAAGAGCTTGAAAAGGCATTAAAAGACAAGCAGTCAAATACTCCAGCATCTACAACTGCAGTGATTACAAGTACTACAACAACAGGTCAGCCAACAGAATTATCACAGGGAAATACTTCCAATTTAAGTACCGAAGAGTTAATAAAGTCAATGGAGGAATTAAAACTCCAAGTGACATAACTTCAAAGAACAAAGGTACAATTCACCACTTTAGAACAAAAATATGATCTCTTGAAGATGAATGTTGCAAATAAAACAAGAGAGGTCAACAGATTAGAAAAGTTGGTCAACAGATTGGAGAATGATCTCACATTGGAGAAGCCTTTAAAGGAAATAAATGAAATTCTTTGGGACAACATCGTCTATTCAATAAAAGATGTCTGGCCCTCAATTAAAATAATGTATGAACGGAAAGATTTAGTCAAATTGGCTCTGGAAGAAATCCTAAAAGCAAGAGAAGAATTGGGAAACATGCCTGAAGAAGCCAATGAACTTATTCGATTTTTAAATACTCAGAACAGGCATCAACTTGAAGAAATTGGCATTCAAGATAGGACAGGAACAATTTTGGAAATAAAAAAAGTTTTTACCAAAAGAACTCTGATGAAGAATCTAGAACGAAGATGCTCCGATATGCAAGAAGAAATCAATACCTTTATAAAAAGATTTGATATTTGTTGAATAAAGGATTGCACAGTCCTTTAGTTTCAGAGGATAAACTGATGGACCTTGAAAGTTATGTTGAGAAATTGGACAAGCATGCTGACAATCAGGCCAGTTCCTCAACTAGTTCATCAGGAGCAGCATTTCCTACAAGAAAAAATCTTCATGATAGATTGGAAAATTTGTTTTATCTCGAGCATGAGGTAATGAATTTGTTCCCAATTCAACCTACTTTCTTCAGATATATAGAGACTGATGAAACTCTCAGAAAGCTGGAAAGAACCAGAATACCGGAAGCTAAATGGTGGGAAGAAATGTTAGAACATTTGTAAAAATTATCCTTACATGAATTTTTTATCATTGACTACAGTAAAGTTATAATAAGAAGGATATAAGGGTAGACAGAGGTTAAAGAGTATCAATGCAGATAAAAAGTATCAGTAAAACGGAGCAACCAGAAAAAAATTACTAAAGAGGACAGCAATGAGCCAGATCTTAGGGCCTGCATCCTTTACATTCTCAAAAGAAGGAAACAGCACAACATCAGTTATCATTTCTCTTATCTGCGAGACCATCTGTCTCTAGTTTGTTGTAAAATACTTATGAGTCATCCTATATTATATCTCAATCTGTTATGAGATATTTTTTATAATTTTTTGTATAAATACTCCCTCAATCGGAGTATTGGGGGGGGGGCGGATTCTTAGACTTTACTGTAACATTGACTATTTTGGAATAAAGTGTTGTTGGATAAAAATTTTATGGCTGGTTGGACGAGAAATTGATGCAAAGGACTTTTCGCAGGATTCTTGTATCAGACAACGGATCAATAAGTCATCTATCTCTTATGTTTTGAATTTTTATACTTGTTTATTATATCATCAGTGTTTCATATCTAAATAATTAACGAAAAGGAATAAATCAGAAAAGTCATCTATCTCTTATGTTTTGAATTTTTATACTTGTTTATTATATCATCAGTGTTTCATATCTAAATAATTAACGAAAAGGAATAAATCAGAAAGTGCTTAAGTGAAATATGCTTTCAATCGTTGTTATTCTAAATGTTTTCTTCTGAACTAGTTTAAACAGTGAATTCTTAATTGCTCCTGTTTTACTAGTTTATGCATTTTTATTATTTAGTAAAGAATACTTAATTGCTCTTTATTAATAATCGTTCAATTTCCCTCTTTCGAATGTGTTGAAGGATTCTTCATTACCCTTTATCCATTTTGATTCCATTCCATTCACTTTAGATCTATAATTGTTCCATGTTTGATTACCTTGCCCTGTGAAACCATCTTTTGTTAAGAAACTTGATCTAGGTAAGCCATATTTCTTTGACTCCATTAGCCCAATGGCCTAAACTACTCAGTCTTACCCTCAGCTATAGAATTCCATCACCCAATCTAAATCTAAATCCCTGGACTTTATAACTAGCCTAATATATTTCAAAACCAAGCTAAATTTTACAAAGAGAGCCCTCTCTGGGTACATATTGGCTAGATTCTGTACCTAAAAGTTGTTTTTTGGTTACCTCGGGCCCCTTTCCTCTTCCTAACAACTTCAAGGAAAATCTGAGTGATAACATAGTGGCGACTCCACTGGGGATCTGAATAATTTTATTGTTACTATTGTTTACTTTATAAACTACAGATAGAGCCTGAAGTTAGCCAGGTAGCCTTTGAACTGCTTTTGCTCTGCAATTGCATAAGTAAATAAATGCTACTTCAGTCTATCTCCAGTCTAGTTTATGAACTGAACTTTGGTTTCAAACGTTTGATCAGTTCCTCTAGTCAAATAAATCTTTAATAAAATTTAAATCCAATATCTGAAACTTCTTAAAAGAGATTTTTGAAGTTGTATTGTTCATTCCATTTAGACAAAAAACCAAAAAATATCACCTAGAAACCTGGCTTTAGAAAGGACTCGTTACACTAGTGCTAATCCTGATCCAAATCCTCCGCCTGTGTTTGAAAATCTGAATTTGATCCCCAGAATTCTTAGGAGACAAGATAGTCAAGAAAGCTCTGGTAGTTCTCAACCTCTCTATAGATCAAGATCCTGTCCTGTGAAGTGGATTTATCTTGAGGACGAACCTTTTGAGGAGAATTTTTAAACATCTTTATTTGTAAATTTTTCTGAATCTGAGTTGTCCAATTTGGTTCCAGACCCAATGTTTCTTGAATATTTACAACTTGAATTTGTTACTTCACATATTGATAAACATTTTCAAAATTCCATACAATCTGAGCTTACTTATGAAGGAACATCAAATATTTCCGTAATCACTTCAGCCTCTCCAAGTTCATCAATATTTCCCCAAACATCTCAACCTCAAACTACCCCTTCTACTCCTCCACCCACCACTCATAGACCAACCTCACCTGTTATTTCATCACTACCTCATGCAATGTAAAATAGATATGCTCCTTTGGTATTACCAACTAATCTACGGGCTATGCCCCAAGACTATAAAAGTAAAATCACTCCTTTTGATGGTTCTGGAACCTACACTGCACAACAGCATACTAAAAAGATGACCGATTATTTTGAAATTTATGAAATAGATGCTGATGATGTAAGAATGAGAATATTTGTCCAAAGTCTTACTAGGGAAGTTAGAACCTGGTTTAGAGCCCTTCCTGCAAACAGTGTTACCGACTTACAAGCTCTTTATAGATCATTTTTAAACAGATGAGAAAAGAAGAAAGATCCTCTTAAAATCTTATCAGACTTTGGAAAACTAAAGAGAGGACCAAATGAGACTGTGCAAGATTACGTCACCAGGTTCAATGAGGCTTACAATGCTATTCCCAAAAATCTTAGACCTCCTCCAGATTCAGTATTAATCAAATTCCCTGATGGATTTGATTCTGATATGGCGTATCAGCTTAGGGAAAGAGCTCCTCAAACCTTAGAAGAAATGAAAAGTATAGTTGTTAGTGTTGAAGCCAACCTGATAGAGAAACGAGCTAGAGCCAGAGCAGAAAGGAGAATGCCTTTAAATGAAGAACCCATAGCTTTTGAAAAGAAACTGGATGCTATTATCAAAGGAATGGAAAGGCTAGGAGATAGAGTAGAAAAAATTGAAAAGAAATCTCCTTGGGATGGTCAACCAAGCAATACTGTGAGAAATCCAAATTTCAGAAGGAACCAAAATCAAAATACTGGAAAAAATGGTCCTGACAAAAATATTAGGCCCCCATTCTAGGAAAATTATATTGAAGCCTCAACTTCTGAGGAACCAACTGAAGATACTCAAACAAACAACTTTATTGAATGCAAGGATGAACCAGAAATTTTCTTGACCCAAGATGATCAAGAAGCTCACATTCTTAAGCAGTTTCAAACCCATTTAAGAGAATCATTTGACTTTAAGGAAGGATATGACACAGCCATTTACGAAGTTCACAAGAAATATAATTTGAGGAGCAGAAGAATTGATGTACCGGAAACAAGTAAACAGAAAGCTACAAAACAACCCCTCGAAGGTAAAACCAATACTACCCCTGTACATATTATTTCTAGATCAGATCCTAATCCTGCCAACCCAATAATTGAAGATGTATCCGATAGTCAACTGAATAACAGAAAACTTTCCAATACTCTTCCTCCTAAAGGAAATGTAGAGGAACCTCCAAAAGTTGATTCAGAAACAACTTCAGCCGACAACCATATTCCTGAGAAGGATAAAAATATCGAAAAAACGGAAGATAAAGAAAATCCAACTGTTCGAAATACAAGAACTCAGACTGAAAAACCTTTTAATCTGGAAGCTGAAGTAGGCAAATTAAAAATAGTTGTTCCATTGTCTGAATTAGCTAAACATGATGTCTACCGAAGTCAAATCAATAGATCACTTAATATTACTGGAAGTGATGACTCAGTAAATGTTTTTGATGATCAACCTAGATTATTATTTGGCCCTGAAGTAAATGGAAAACTAGGAAGTGGAGGAACTCCTCCATTCTATGTGAGTTTGAACATACATGATAAAATACTTCATAATTCCATGCTTGATTCTGGGGCATCTCACAATCTAATGCCAAAGGCTGTAATGGAGAGATTAAACCTAGATATCACCAGACCATATAAAGATCTCTTTTCTTTTGATTCAAATCAGGTGAGATGTTTAGGATTAATCAAAGACTTGTGTGTTTCATTGGTTCAATACCCTGCAAAAACAATTTTGATGGATATAGTAGTAGCAGATATTCCTCCAAAATATGGTATGCTATTGTCCAGATCTTGGGGTGCAAAGCTTGGAGGATCTCTTCAATTGGACATGTCATATGCTACTATTTCAGTGTTCGGCCAACCTAAGAGACTATACAGAGAAACTTTAATGAAATATGTAGTCAGTAGTCAGGAGAAACTTGAAAATTTCCCCATCTACTCAGTACACACTAATATGGATTCATTTATTCTTTATAATGCCGAAATTGATCATCCCACTGAATTAGAAGTTCCAACAACAGAACCAAAAGAAATTACAATTAAAAAATCTAATGTTCAAATCCAGGAAATCTCTGAGGACAATGAAACATCAGATACCCAAGAGAAACCAGAAGAAAGTAAAAAACCAGATCTCACTGTTAAGAAAGTTCCTGAAACTCCTGATACCAATTATGAACATGAAATTCTTTGGCACTTAGAATTTGATGGTTCCATTAATAAATTAGGAGTAGGAGCTGGAGTTTGGGTGCATAACCTTGAAAATTATCATGCTGAAGGCCATGCCTACAGATTAAATTTTAAATGCACAAATAATATGGCAGAATACGAAGCTCTTTTGCTAGGTCTTAAACTTGTCAAAAGATTAGGGGCAATTAGAGTATCAATTATAGGAGATTCTGATTTAATCATTCAACAGATCAAATGTCACTTTCTGACAAATAATCTCAGACTGAGAGAATATAGAGGAACAGTTGTAGAGATTCTCAATACTTTTCTACAGACTCAGCTTGGTAAAATCCCAAGAAAACAAAATTTGCATGCTCATAGTCTTGCAATGTTTGCTAGCGCTTGTAAATTACCATTCGAACCTAATCATCAATTCACAGCTAAGATTAGACACAGACCAACCATACCAGACAATTTTAAGAATTGGCAAGTGTTTGCAAATGACAATCAGATTAACAATTTCCTGACTCTAGAGAATGAATTTTCTAACAGTAATATAGATGAAGATACAGTCATTGAATCTGATCAAATAAATGAACAAGAAACAGACATTTCGGAAGAGAGTGCAATTCAAATGCTTCATCCAACAAATTTCACCAAAAAATAAATGCAGGACCTTAAACAAATGGAGGTTGATGAGATTATAGAAGAAGAATCTGAGATCATTAATTTAAAAGATAATCATTTGCCTAAAGGATTAACTCCTTTGGAAGATCTTTTCGATTCTAACGATATTCCAAAGAAACCCAAAATGGAACCTTTGAAATTTGATATTGAGGAATATAATTTGGGAACTGAAGAAAATCCTAATCTGATAAAGTTATCTAAATCGTTGTCTCCTGATCAAAAACTAAAATATGTTGAACTAATAAGAGAATTCCAAGATATCTTTGCCTGGAGTTATGAAGACTTGAAATCATATGACACCTCTATAATTCAGCATACAATACCTCTGAAAGAAAATCAGAAACCATTTAAAGAGAAACTCAGAAGAATCAACCCTACACTGTTGCCTTTAATCGAAAAAGAAATTTTGGAGAGATCAGATTATGTGTTGATTCAAGAAATGTAAATAAGGTTTCTTTGAAGGATAATTACCCTTTGCCCAAAATGGATCACATTTTACAAAGGGTAGTAGGTGCTTCAAGGATTTCTCTTTTAGATGGGTTCTCAGGATATAACCAGATTCTGGTTCACCCTGATGATCAGGAAAAAACAGCTTTTACAACACCATGGGGTACATTCAAGTACGTTAAAATGCCATTTGGACTTAAAAATGCTGGAGCAACCTTCCAAAGAGCAATGGACATTGCATTTGCAAAAGAAATTCATGACTTTCTTGTTATATATCTGGATGATTTAACTATTTTTTCTAAATCAGATCAACAACATTTGGACCATCTCAGACAAGTATTCATAAAATGCAGAAAGTATGGTATCTCTTTGAATCCAAAAAAGTCCTTGTTTGGTCTTGAAGAAGGTAAACTCTTGGGCCATATCATTTCCAAAGATGGTATTAGAATTGATCCTGCTAGAATAGAAGCTATATTGCAGATACCTCACCCTAGAAATGTTAAAGAACTTCAAGCTTTCATAGGAAAAATCAATTTTTTGAGAAGATTCATATCTAGCTTAGCTGAATTAATTAGATTGCTTACTAACATGTTAAGAAAGGATTCAAGTATTAAATGGACAGTAGAAGTCAAACAAGCATTTGAAGAAATTAAAATGGCTTTGTGTTTGGTCAATTTAGTGTGTCCCTAAATTGCCTAACATAAATTATCAACCGGGATTCGTAAGGCGGCGACGAAGTGTGGCGCACTATATGTGCGAGATAAATTATCTCCTACTTTTTGTCTTTTTTTTGGATTTTTATGAAATTCTAAAAGACAAGTATGGAACAAATATTCAAGGTGATGATGTCCTTCTAATGGTTACCAAACTTCTGAATTTTAAAACACACAATGACAAAATTAATTCCTAAAAGGAAATGAAAATTGCATCACTATTCTAATCAAGCAAACAGTGAACTATTGATCATGAAACTCATTATCTTTGCTGCTGTCTAAACACAAAAGAAACTGTACTCAAAGAAAAGATTGCAAGTAAAGTAAAACTAAAATCAAATTACATCAACTCATATTCTGACCCCTCACCATTAGTCTAGCTATGGCTTTTGGAGGTAATCATAAACAACTTGAGCAATCTGATATCTAATTTGCAGAAAAAGAAACTAATATCAAACTACACACTCATACTTCAATCCCTCACCATTAGTCCAGCTATGGCTTTCAGAGGTAACTGAAAATGACACGAGCAATTTAATATATCTAACTTGCAGAAAAGTAAACTAATATCAAACTACACACTCATATTTCAATCCCTCACCATTAGTCCAGCTATGGCTTTCGGAGGTAACTGAAAATGACATGAGAAATTTAATATATCTAACTTGCAGAAAGTAAAACTAATATCAAACTACACACTCATACTTCAATCCCTCACCATCAGTCCAGCTGTGGCTTTCGGAGGTAACTGAAAATGACATGAGTAGCTTAATATCTAATCTAACTAGTAAAGCAAATGTTCAAAACTGAAATGAATAAAACAGTGCTGGAATTAAAAACTAAGAAAAAGAAATCAGCAGAAGGACAATATTGATTCCATGTCATTAGTCATTATAAAACTATGTGCAAATGCTCGGGCTGCCATGAAAAATTATGCTAAAAGCTATGATTTCAGAAAGTAATCTAAGTAAGGAAATATGACAAAACAGAATTGAAAGCAACTTATCTAGAAAACATGTAAAAGCCTCCTTGGATAGCAGGGGCCCTCTGCTACCAATTTGGTGAAGTCCTTCAGCTCCTTAAAGTTGTAATCAAAACAGCATCAAAGAATTGAATTTCTCTATTAAAAAGAACTCACAAATCTACATCCCATTCCATCTTGAACTTTGTTACAAAAGACTTCTCTACTACTTTTTCATTACTTTCTCATTACCTATGATAGGAGAAATCTTCTCCTATTTATACAAAATATGAGGAGTCATCTCATTAATGGGAGTCCATGAATCTCTCCCTCCATCTCTAGAGTTATAATCAAAATAGGAAATGATAAGACACATGTCTTTCTAGAGTTTCAACACAACTTGAGGAATGAGACACATATCCTCTTAGAGTTTCAATACAACAAGGAAGTGAGACACATATCCTCTTGATCCCATAATCTTCTCCAACCAAATTCGAATTTGGCTTTAGAGTGCCACATAAGGGTCTTCTAGAAGTCTCCTTTTGACCTAGACATGTCACAAAACTCATAACACATATATAGATATATGAAACTATGTTAATTTTCTAGTTTCTAATCATAAATTCACTTAAAATACATAAAATAAATAACTTTGGAAAACAAGGATCTAACCCATATATTTATGAAAATGGTTACTTGATGCAGGGTTTTAGGTCAAATGGCTATGAAATAAGAGCTAAATGGTTATGACATAATGGAAATATGTATGAATATGGAGAACACTTTTGAGACTCAACATACCCCCCAACTGAAGTTGTTGCATGTCCTCATGCAACTATTGCAATGATTCATTTGTCCATGAGTTAATCTTTTATGAGTTTTGACTCATATAGATTCATTCCAAACTTTGCTTCTTGATATTTTCCTTTTTGGCAAAGTATAATACATTTGATTGCAACATTTTTTTTTTTTTTAATGGTTGGTTCTTGTGTGACAACCATTTTTTTTTTTTGAAGCATTGGTTCTTGTGTAACAATGCTTTATTTTCTTTGTTGCATCAAAGTTCATGAAAACATTTAGAATCAATTACTTCATCAATGAATTGATCATTTGCAAGGCATATAATCTTTTGAATCATGTTGCAACAATAGTTGGTTGGGAAGTATATGTGTATGGAAATGAAATGAAAATGTGTGATAGTGTATGACATGTGGATATGAAATGATGTCCCTTCCCCCCCCAACTAAAGATATGACAATGTGGAAAAGGGAGTGAGGAATTTTCCAAAGTTACAATTTTAGCATTCTAATGAATTACATGGCTAAAAATTAGAAAACAACATACCTTCACTTACCTTAAATGTGGATGAGTTGTGTATGTGTGGTGGCTGCAAAATTCTGATCATATTCTTCTTCAAGTGGCTGAACAAGAGGAGTCATGGATAAAGAGATGATATGACTTTTTATTGCTTCTACTAAAACTTGCTGAATCTGCTCCAAAATGCTGAAAATAATAGTCTTCATGTCTTCAAAACTCATTGGCATAATTCCTACTATGTGAAAAGATGTTCTGATGTCGAACATAGTAGGAAATTGTTGACTTAGTGGCCATTAATGAATGCCACTAGTCAACACGAGAACTCTCACCATTGATGACAATGAGAGTCAAGATGCCCAAACACATCTTGCTAGGTACGAATGATTTTGCT
This sequence comes from Pinus albicaulis, assembly GCA_034641835.2. Taxonomy (NCBI): domain Eukaryota; kingdom Viridiplantae; phylum Streptophyta; class Pinopsida; order Pinales; family Pinaceae; genus Pinus; species Pinus albicaulis. Next base: position 49,682,534 of record CM076579.1, read on the forward strand.
GATGTCGAGTCACCTAGAAGATCTGACGAACAAGGGAAATTAATGTATTCCCATTGTTTGTCAGCATGAGAACTTGCCATTAAGGCATGCAAGCCTCAAGGTGTTTTTACAAAGAACTTAGACTCAAAGGACTATGGACTCAATAGTTTGCATTGCAGCAGGGCTTATTTGCGGAATGAAAATGAAAAGAAATGGAAGATGAAAATGGAAGATGGAAATGGAGAGTAGAAATGGAAATGGGCAATAAGCATGTGAATGAGCCTCTTGCTTTTATTTGTGGTTATGAATGGACAAAAAGAAATGGAAAGTGGATGTGAATGTAAATGGAAAATATGAAGTGAAATGAGGTGAATGGTTTATTATGAGGTATGGATGTGATGGAGACAATAGTATCTGAAAGTTTTTCAAGTGTTTGGATCTGATTTTGCATCGGCATATTTCCTCCTCTTTGTTGCTGATCATCCTCTTATGAAACAAATTGGTCTCTTAAAGAGACACCATTCTCTTGTAGTCATTTGTCCTTCCTCCTGGAACCTGCAAAAAAAACTAATACTTCTTCTGCAATGGAATGTAAGATTATCAAAGGGAGAGAGGTGATCAATCTCTCTAGTTATGATATTTACACACACAACTAAGAATTTGTATTAATGAAACAAGTTCTCAAAGGAAAAATCAAAAGAATTTATACCTGTTTTGGAATTAGTGCCTCAAGTTGAATGTAGCTTCTTTTCAGAAATTTATTTCATTATTTTCCATTTCAAACTCTAATGATGGATTTCTCATTGTATAGATCTTGTTGAGACCTTTCCAACGATACTTAAATCATCAAAATCTGATTTTGTATGAGAAAGTTAGGCTGATTTGAACAATGAGGTTTTCCAGCTGCGGAATTGCAGAACAGCGGCGGAATTGGACTTCAGCTGCGGAATTGGAGAACAGCTGCGGAATTGGACTTCAGCTGCGGAATTGAAGAATAGCTGCGGAATTGGACTTTAGCTGCAGAATGTCGACGGTTTCTGTAGCTAAAAATCTTGAATAAAAAGTTAGCCATTCATCCTTCATCATCAGTCCAAAATTAATCAATACCTTCAGAAAAAGTGAACAAATAACTTATTCATTTCATTGATTCAAAATTATTGATTTTTTTTTTTTTTTAAACAACAAAAGAGAAATGCAATTTTTTTTTTAAGTTTCAACAAATGATGCTAAATAAAGCAAACTCAGATACATTGACCAATCGTGACCTTGCAATGACCATAGAATGGTAAGTGAAGATCACATAAGATGAAAAATAATATACTGGTAAGCATTGAAGAACATAAAAGGGCATGATCGCTATTTCAAAATAAAATCTTTCATCTCTTCAAAATTTATTTTTATATCTGTTTGATCCTTGAGGACTATCACAATCGGTAACCGTTCAGGACCACCCCCCTCAGTTGGAATTCCAATTGTAGCAGTTTCCAATACTCTTCCATCCACGCCATTACAGACATGTTCAATCTCAATTGAGCTTACCTGTATGATTCCGTGATTCAGCAGACAAGCATGAAAGGTGGCGCTAGGTTGGTTGATTGGCTTTAATAGAATTTGATTTCAACTTGGATTCTTCTTCCTGGAGATCAGGAAACCGAATTATGGCTGAAATCAAGCAAAGTGCCGTTCAAACTCTCCACTGTGCAAACAGAAAACCGTTTTTCCTCACGCGGCAGGCAAAAATGGCCTTCAAAGAACCGAGAAATTCTCCCAAACCGCCACGAATTTCGTAAAACGATTTCTGGGTTATCTAATTGACCACGTTGGCGAAAAAAATCATGTTTTATTTTTTCCAAATTCATCTCCGTTTGGCCAAATCGTGCTTTCAAAGTTTGACGTTTTTCTCTGTTTTGCGTTTTCCTGAATTGCTACATTCTGCTGTGAAATTGATTTTGAAATTTTTTTTAAGATTCGATCACAGCACAGACAGATGACTGAACAATACAATCATGGCATCCTCCTCTGATTTCAACTTGCCACTATTATCAACAGGGACAGGCATGAGAACAACGAAATTGGGAATATCGGGATCAGTGGCTAAGGCTTCTACTGCCAGCATATTCTTTGCGTTTCAATCTAAGAATGTTGTTGATGATTTCGTTGATCTGCAGATGATTATCACGAGCTTCTTTTCTGAAACCTTCTCTCTCAAAAGGTTGAGGACAGGTTCTCCATATTGTGCCCAATATGATGCCACAAGTGCTTGGGCCTTTAACATGATTTCCTCAGCTATATGGAGAGCCTGTTATGTTTGTCGAATCTGAATCCAGCGTCCAGCAACATAGTTTTCCATCTTTTCATATTTAGATAATTGCTCATGTGCTTTCATTTTTTCTTTATTTGCCCTCAACTCCAATGAACTAACTTCTTTTCTAATAGTTTCGATATTTAGGCTTCAACACTCTTTGAATATAAAATATATTTTGGAATACTAAAGATGCAAGCCTTACGAAACTCGGCAAGCACAAGATTCATTGCAATTCGAACCAGTGAAGTATCTAAATTTGTGTTTTCATCAATAATGCATTTCGAACTATGCTATCGGCCTTTTTCAAATGATGTATTTTTATTTGTTTTATTTTTGTTTTTTGTTTTTTTTTTCAAAGATTTTCAAGAGGCCATGGTTTTTGTTTATTGATTTGTTTGTTTGTTTTTCAATTTTTTTTTTTAATTTGTTTTTGTTAATAAAACTATATGTTATATTTTTAAAAATTAAAAATACACATATATATTTTACTAAGCAAAATGATTTTTTTTTTCTTTTTTAATTTATTTATTTGTTTTGTTAATAAAATTACACATGTTAAATTTTGAAAAATTAAAAATATACATATGTAATTTACTAAACAAAACAATTTATTGAATTTTTTTTTTTTTAAATGATTTGTTATTAAAATTATATATATATTTTCAAAAATAAAAATATACATATATATCTTAGTAACAAAACAATTTAATTTTTTAATTTTTTTTTTTTTTTTTTAAATTGATTTGTTTAATAAAATTATGTATGTGATATTTTCAAAAATTTAAAAATACACATATATATTCATTAAACAAAACAATTTATTGAAATCAAAGTTTTTCATGAAAACAATTTTTTTTTTTTTAAATTGTTGAATCAATTGAAATGATGAAGTTTTATTTTGTCTCTTTTTTTTTTTCTTTTTCACATAACAATTCTTTTTCTGATCCTCCAGATCACACAAAGTGCAAGAGGAGAGCATACTCAAGAATTATTAATTTTTTTACATAACAATCATTTTTCTGATCCTCCAGATCACACAAAGTGCAGGAGGAGAGCATACTCAAGAATTATTAATTTTTTTAGATGTAAGAAATAAGGCTACCTAGTTACACTTCCCCGGCAACGGCGCCAAAATGTTTGGTCAATTTAGTGTGTCCTAAATTGCTAACATAAATTATCAACCCGGGATTCGTAAGCTGACGAAGTGTGGCGCACTATATGTGCAAGATAACCTATCTCTTACTTTTTGTCGTTTTTGGATTTTTATGAAATTCTAAAAGACAAGTATAGAGATAAATATTCAAGACAATGATGTCCTTCTAATGGTTTTCCAAACTTCAAAAGAATTTTAAAACACACAATGACAAAATTAATTCCTAAAAGGAAATGAAAATTGCATCACTATTCTAATCAAGCAAACAATGAACTATTGATCATGAAACTCATTATCCTTGCTGCTGTCTAAACACAAAAGAAATTGCACGCAAAGAAAAGATTGCAAGTAAAGTAAAACTAAAATCAAATTACATCAACTCATATTCTGACCCCTCACCATTAGTCTAGCTATGGCTTTCGGAGGTAATCATAAACAACTTGAGCAATCTAATATCTAATTTGCAGAAAAAGAAACTAATATCAAACTACACACTCATACTTCAATCCCTCACCATTAGTCCAGCTATGGCTTTCGGAGGTAACTGAAAATGACATGAGCAATTTAATATATCTAACTTGCAGAAAAGTAAACCAATATCAAACTACACACTCATACTTCAATCCCTCACCATTAGTCCAGCTATGGCTTTCGGAGGTAACTGAAAATGACATGAGCAATTTAATATATCTAACTTGCCGAAAAGTAAACTAATATCAAACTACACACTCATACTTCAATCCCTCGCCATTATTCCAGCTATGGCTTTCGGAGGTAACTGATAATGACATGAGTAGCTTAATATCTAATCTAACTAGTAAAGCAAATGTTCAAAACTGAAATGAATAAAACAGTGTTGGAATTAAACAAAAACTAAGAAAAGTAAATTAGTAGAAGGACAAGATGGATTCCATGTCATTAGTCATTATAAAACTATGTGCAAATCCTCGGGCTGCCATGAAAAATTATGCTAAAAAATATGATTTTAGAAAGCAATCTAAGTAAGGAAATATGACAAAACAGAACTGAAAGCAACTTATCTAGAAAACATATAAAAGCCTCCTTGGATAGCAGGGGCCCTCTGCTACCAATTTGGTGTAATCCTTCTTCAGCTCCTTAAAATTGTAATCAAAACACCATCAAGGAACTTCTTTATTGAAAAGCTTCACAAATCTACATCCCATTCCATCTTAAGCTTTGTTACAAATCTACTTCCTCATTACTTCCTCATTACCTATGATAGGAGAAAGCTTCTCCTATTTATACAAAATATGAGGAGTCATCTCATTAATGGGAGTCCATGAATCTCTCCCTCCATCTCTAGAGTTACAATCAAAATAGGAAATGATAAGACACATGTCTTTCTAGAGTTTCAACACAACTTGAGGAATGAAACACATATCCTCTTAGAGTTTCAATACAACAAGGAAGTGAGACACATATCCTCTTGATCCCATAATCTTCTCCAACCAAATTCGAATTTGGCCTTAGAGTGCCACATAAGGGTCTTCTAGAAGTCTCCTTTTGACCTACACATGTCAGAAAACTCATAACACATATATAGATATATGAAACTATGTTAATTTTCTAGTTTCTAATCATAAATTCACTTAAAATACATAAAATAAATAACTTTGGAAAACAAGGATCCTAACCCATATATTTATGAAAATGGTTACTTGATGTAGGGTTTTTAGGTCAAATGGCTTTGAAATAAGAGCTAAATGGTTATGACATAATGGAAATATGTATGAATATGGAGAACACTTTTGAGACTCAACACTTTGACTAGAACACCGGTTCTTACCAGTCCACAATTTGATAGAGACTTCATAATATTTTCATTTGCATCAGAACATACTGTAGCAGTTGTTTTATTACAAAAGGATGATCAAGGATGTGAAAAACCTATAGCCTTTTTTAGTAAAGCACTAAGGGATGCATCATTAAAATACAACATCATGGAAAAACAAGCTTTTGCACTTGTAAAAGCCATTAAAGATTTTAGAATCTATATATTGTATTCCCATGTGATAGCCTATGTACCAAATGCTGTTGTCAAAGACATCTTAACTCAAGATGGAATTGAGGGAAAAAGAGGTAAATGGATTGCTACCATATTAGAGTATGATATTGAAATAAAACCTACAAAGCTTATAAAGGGACAGGGATTGGCTCAACTCATGACAGAAACAAATTGTCAAGCCCTGGATATTAATCAACTGGATGACGAACAGGAGATGGCGACTCCACAAATCAGCCAGGCCTTCTTAGATTCACCATGGTATGCTGATATAATTTATGTATTGTTAAACCTGCAAGCTCCTCCAGGGTTATCCAGAACAAAGAAAAGGTTTTTAAAGATGACATCTTTAAAGTTTTGTATTTTAGATAATGTTCTCTTTTGGAAAAATCATGATGGTATTCTATTGAATTGTTTGTTAAAAGATGAAGCTGACAAGGCTCTTAATGAATTCCATGCAGGAGACTGTGGTGGACACCTTTATTGGAAATCAACTGCAGATAATATCCTAAGAGCTGGATTTTATTGGCCAACCTTGTTCTCTGATGTAAAGAAATTTGTAATTGCTTGCCATAAATGTCAAATTTTTGAAGGCAAGAGAAAACTATTACCTTTACCCTTGAAACCAATTTCCACTGAAAAACCTTTCCAACAATGGGGCCTGGATTTCATTGGAGAAATCCATCCTCCTTCTTCTGGCCAACACAAATGGATCCTCACTGCCACAGATTATTTCACCAAATGGATAGAAGCAATTCCTTCCAGACAAGCCAATGACACTGTGATCATAGGATTCCTAGAAACTAATATATTGTCAAGATTTGGCTGTCCTGAGAAAATCATAACTGATAATGTTGTTGCCTTCAAATCTAAAAATATGATAAGTTTCTGTAATAAATATCATATCACATTAAGCCATTCCACAGCTTATTACCCTCAGGGTAATGGACTGGCTGAATCTTCCAACAAGAGTCTCATTAATATTATTAAGAAATTATTGGAGGAAAACAAGAAATTATTGGAGGAAAACAAGAAAAAGTGGCATAAGAAACTTACAAATGCATTGTGTGCAGACATAATCACCACCAAAAAATCTATTGGGACTAGTCCTTATGAGTTAGTTTATGGTATTGAAGTTGTATTCCCTTCATCTTTAGGAGTTCCTGTAATGAAATTTCTTCAATAAGCTTAGATTTAACCTAATGATATTCAAAGGAGAATAAATCAGACTATCAATTTGCAGCAGACCAGAGAAGAAGTTTATCAAAGATCCCAAATATTGCAAGAGAAAATAAAGAAGATATTTGATAAAAGGACCAAGGCAGAAGATTTCCAACTGGGAAACAAAGTTTTAAGATGGGATTCCAGAAGAGAGGATAAGGGAAAACATGGGAAGTTTGACTTCCTATGGAAAGGACCTTATATTATTCATGCTTTACAAGGAAATAATACATATTTTCTGAAAAACTTGGATGGTACAGAAACTAAAGAAGGACCAGTTAATGGTCAAATGTTGAAACATTACTTTGATCCTATTTATTAGGATAGGCTGATTTTTAACATGTATATACTATATCCTTTGTAATGTATCAGTTTTGAGTGGATAGTAACTTACTGGAGTTGAAGCCCGAGGAGAAGGCCCTAAGCTTCAGAAGTATTACTGTCATACATACAATAAAGCAACAAGCAGAAGAAGATTCCATAGTTCAGTCATAATTATTTTGAGGCCAACTGACCTGTTGTTCTTGACTTTTCACCAGGAAAAGCCATCCCCAAGTGGAGCCAGTGTTAGACTCCTATACCAATAGGTGTCATATTTCATGATTGACTTGATGAGCTATGTAATATGTTCATACCTTTTCTTGTTGCAAAGGTTTTCCATATTGTCAAAAAATCAAAAAATTTAAAAAAATGTAAAGAGGGTGTACCCTAAAAGAAAAATCAAAGGGTGAAAAGAATAAAATGGCCAAAAAAGTGAAAGAAAATGAACCCCACCAAAATAAAGGCCAAGGAAAGTGTGTAGGCCTAAATGCCACTACTTTTTTTCTCTTATGTAATAAATAAAATTGTGTGCAACTTGTATTTTATGCCACAATTTATGAATAGTCAAACAGTTTAAGCTTGGCTAGTTCATCTTTCAATTTTATGTTTTAGAGATAGAGAATAAAATCTGACCAAACTGTTTAATATTGGCAGATAAGTAGATAGGTAGAGTAAATAAAAGGAGCTCAACCGTTTAATCTGATCCCTTGGATGTAATAAGGATAGAATTAGATAGATTTCCAAATGTAAAATAAAAAGTGTGATGAGGGTTTGCCAGTCTAAGTGCACCCTAATAAAGAAGAAAAAATGGTAGGGTAAAGTAGGTAGGGTAGGTAGATGTTGTTGCATAATTACATGTGATGGATAATGACTCTAGATGTGTTAAATCTTTACTTTCATCACAAGTGCAAAGGCATACACTACACTGGAAGAATTTCAAGCAAAGCAAAGTCAGATTATTAACTTCCCTTCTCATTTTTCCCTAAAAAATTCACTAATTTCCCCTAAGTACTAAGGCATTTGAAAATTAAAGGGGCTCAAGGCATTTCCTTGACTTTTGGAGGGACCGGACCCTCGGCCCAATAATTGGAAAATCCTAAGTACTTAAAATCATTCATCATGACATTCACTCACTTCTAAAAAATCTTTTCCTAAGTAAAATCCCATTTTACTTAGGAAAACTATGCAATATTTCATTAAAAACCCTATTCATAAAAGCATAAGTTAAATACATTATCTTGATGTTTTACACTTAGCACTTTATTCATTTTCCATATTAATTTTTAACTTATTATTTAAATCCCTATGAAAATTCCCTTTTTCCCGTATTAATATAAAAATTCCCATATAATATAATATTCCGCCCATTGATTGAAAAATAACCATATAAATTTAATTAATTGGGTGAATTTCCAATTAATAAATGAAACTGACACTCTGCTGTATAAAGGGGTAATTAACCCTCAAGGTTAATTAATAACCTAATCCACCAATCAAAACGCCCCCGATGCGATTATTTCATAATAAATTTCATTGGGCCTGCCATATTAATTCCCCGTCATCTTGCTTTCTCGACGACCATTCGATCGATAAATCCAAGATCTACGGTTGTCATCCATATCGCTGCCCATCCACGTCCGAACGATAATGCGCGATGGCAAAACGATTTTCTGAACAGTGCTGCGCCACGCATAGTCCATCGTATGGAATCGCTCACCCTCTGCTGAAAACCACTCTTCCCCAAAAGATGTGCGATGAAAACCGTTTACCGCTTGCTTCCCATGACGAAACCATCGTACTTGGTGACATCATCTATTAAAAAAAAAAAAAAACCCGCAAGCCTTTGACTTTGCAAATAAAACAAAAGAACCCGCGTCATTTTCACTATCTCATGCAGTGACCAGTGTCCCATGTAACGAATTTCGAAATCAACTGTCGAAGTTTGCCAACCGTTACCTTCTTGAAGAAAATTGCAGTCAAGTAATCTAGAGTTCATCCGCCACATTCAGCACCTGTTTAGTAATTATTCATTTCCCGGAAAACAAGTATTTACCTAAATTCCCGCTGAGCTCTATAAAAATCCTGGTTTTTGTTTTAAATTCCACACGAAGAACTGAAACATGGTTCAAGATTGCTCTTTAGTTCATTCCTCAATTCCCAAAACTACAGTTGCATTCCCAAACCTGTGATTGTGCCCTTTTTTTCATCAAAACCTGCAATTCATTTCTGAATCCATAAGAACCAGAAATGGAAATTCCCGTGGCTTTGAATGTTGCACCCCTGAATGCCCCTTACAGAGATTCAGACCATCTGCCTCTAGTAGATAGGGATTTCAAAATTAAAGACCTTGTTCTCAGTGAAAATCCTCTTCGAATTTTTCGCCGCTATAGAGATAACTACCTAAACGGCTCTGACATTTTTGGATTATGGGAATCCAATCTTCCCATGTATCTTCTCCCTTCAGTCCATATTTTTCCTAAGATAATCCATTACTGCCATGCAAATTATGATCTCAATCAACGAGCAGTTTTTTCCCTGAGTAAAACCATTCTTTTCCCAATAACTGCTCAGTCTATCAAAGAAACGTTACAGTTACAGCTTGGTCACGCCTTGACTCCCCTTTCCATGGGGTAATTACTTGAAAAATCTGCCAATTTATCCCAAAAAGAGTTGAATCGCCTTTGCCAAAACTTCATGTTACCAGAACATTAGCTCAAAGGCCCTCCCCCTTATGGTTATACCTTTTTCACTGATGTGGGCAGGCTTATTCTGAATATGATATCCTCTATAATGGGTTTCAATACTAGTGAATATGTTGATCAATTAACCCTAGTATTGTTGTCAATTTTTACCCCTGGGCATCCCCCTGCTGTGAAGTATGATTTTCTTCCTACATTGCTGATAAAATCCATGATCAGTTCATGAGATTAGAGAATGAAAGAGTGTTCAAGTATTCCTCTGTTATATACCATCTCATGCTTTACTTTCAATCAGAGAGTTTCCCTTTCTATGTTAAAAAACTTGATGCCAAAGGAAATCCTAGGTCTGTAATATTTTGGTCTACCATCACTCATAATTCCTCTAATTCTCCTTACTCTTATAATGAGTTTATTGACCTATTTGTACACCCTGCAACCACCTTGTTGACAGGAGTCTCCTCTCCTAGGTTCAATAGTGACATCAAGAAAATTCTCCAACTCTCAAAGCAATACAAGATAGGTGACTGGTACCTATACCGAAATCACACAGAAATTAGAATATATGGGCGTGAGTTATGCCCTTTCAAGTTGCCAAAATATGTCCCAATGAGACTTTTTGCATTAGAGTATTTCAGACAGATGATTAATTCTGACATAGTTCATTTCTGCAATGCAAAGAAAAAGGCTCAACTCAGGATTAAAAGTCAATTAGGTCCCTTTGTCTGTAACTCTAGGGATGCTGGAAAGGAAGCTAAAAGAATCTTAGAAGACTATCTCAAATTACAATTTTTTTTCTATTGGGTACCTTATGACCCAAACAACTTTATTTGTGATAGAAGAATGAAAAACAAATTATCACCATACATTCATCAAAGAATCCCAGAAATTGAACAGTATGCCAATATGGATGAATGGATGGAAGGGACATTGATAGAACAAGATAGTGAGCAGGTCAGTGTTGAAAATGTTATGAAAGACCTTGAAAAAATACTTGACCTAGACTCTTTTGGACAGGTGCAGATACCAGTATTGGTTCTTCTTCTGCTGGGACTTCTCAAAAAAATTTATAGGAAATTAGTGCATTAGCTACAGTAGCATCCAAAGAAAAGGAGAAAGAGGTTGATATACAAGTTACAGAGAAATTTACAATGAAAAAACAACCTGAAACTTCTAAAGAACATGGTCAAGTACATATTTCTCCTACTCATACCAATGTGGCAGAAATGTCAATTTTACAAACTCCTGTCAATATAGAAAAGGGTAAAAAGAGAGATGTTGAAGCAGCTACCCCTATCAGTGAGTCTTCAGAACAGCCTGATGTTAAAAGACAAAAATTGAATCCTCTTCCAGAAGTGGAATCTATTCACGAAATCCCTGATAGTCAGATGCAAGAATAATTTGGTAGTCAGCAAACATGTACAATCAGTGGGACATCCACTACTTTACAGAGAAAAGAGCTGCAAAGGCAGCAAAGTGCAGAAGTATCATCTTTCAAACCACCATTGAAAGATGCCTGGGATATTAAAAGGACATTCATAAATATAAAGGCCAGAAATAATCCACTCAGACTTCAAGTTTACAATCAATATTTGAAGATGGCTCCTAATAATCAACAAAGATTGATGTCAGCCTATGACATTCAACAGGGTAAAATGGTAATGAGTCACTTCAAACCCAAAGTGCAGCAACCTCAAACAGCTGCAGATTATATTAGAACTAATTTTGAAGTCATAGCAAAGGATATTCATCCTTTGGATCAAATTGAGCTGCATAAACAGACAGGTGAAATGATTTATTCTACTCTGACAGATAAATCAATGATGACCCAGAAATTGCAGGATTCTTTGGAGAATACTAATGCTCAACTAAATCTTGAAAAAGCCTCTTCTAAGGCTAAGGACAACAGGATAAAGACTTTGGAGGAAATCATTATTGGATTGGGTCATAATCCCAAGGATGTCAAAGGTTTAGAAGCTTTGATCAAGAAAAAAGATGATGATATTGCAGTCTTGAGAAAACAACTGAAGTTACCAGCCTCAAGACATCCACAGACTGCAGAAATCATAAAGCAAAATTCTGAAGAAGAATTGATAGACTTGCTCTTGAAACTGAATGAGCAACTTAATGAAACTGAAAAAGAGCTTGAAAAGGCATTAAAAGACAAGCACTCAAATACTCCAGCATCTACAGGTACTACAACAACAGGTCAGCCAACAGAATTGTCACAGGTACATACTTCCCTTTTAAGTACCGAAGAGTTAATAAAATCAATGGAGGAATTGAAACTCCAAGTAACAGAACTTCAAAGAACAAAGGTACAATTCACCACTTTAGAACAAAAATATGATCTCTCGAAGATGAATGTTGCAGATAAAACAAGAGAGGTCAACAGATTAGAAAATTTGGTCAACAAATTGGAGAAGGATCTCACATTGGAGAAGCCTTTAAAGGAAATAAATGAAATTCTTTGGGACAACATCATCCAGTCAATAAAAGATGTCTGGCCCTCAATTCAAATAATGTATGAACAGAATGATTTAGTGAAATTGGCTCTGGAAGAAGTCCTAAAAGCAAGAGAAGAATTGGGAAACATGCCTGAAGAAGCCAATGAACTTATCCGTTTTTTAAATACTCAGAACAAGCATCAACTTGAAGAACTTGGCATTCAAGACAGGACAGGAACAATTTTGGAAATAAAAAGAGTTTTTACCAAAAGAACTCTGATGCAGAATCTAGAACGAAGATGCTCTGATATGCAAGAAGAAATCAATGCCTTTATAAAAAGATTTGATATTTTGTTGAATAAAGGATTGCCCAGTCCTTTAGTTTCAGAGGATAAATTGATGGACCTTGAAAGTTATGTTGAGAAATTGGACAAGCATGCTGACAATCAAGCCAGTTCCTCAACTAGTTCATCAGCAGCAGCATTGCCTACAAGAAAAAATCTTCATGATAGATTGGAAAATTTGTTTTATCTCGAGCATGAGGTAAAGCATTTGTTCCCAATTCAACCTACTTTCTTTAGATATACAGAGACAGATGAAACTCTGAGGAAGCTGCAAAGGACCAGAATATCGGAAGCTAAATGGTGAGAAGAAATGTTAGAACTTTTGTAAAAATTATCCTTACATGAATTTTTGATTATGTACTACAGTAAGTCATGATAAGAAGGATAAAATGATAAACAGAGGTTAAAGAGTATCAGTGCAGATAAAGAGTATCAGTAAAACAGAGCAGCCAGCACAGAGTTACTAAAGAGGACAACAACAAGCCAAATCATAGGGCCTGCCTCCAGCACATTCTCAAAAGAAGGAAACAGCACAACATCAGTTATCATTTCTCTTATCTACGAGACCATCTGTCTCTAGTTTTTTGTAAAATACTTATGAGTCATCCTAGATTATATCTCAATTTGTTATGAGATATTTTTATAATTTTTTGTATAAATATTCCCTCAATTGGAGTATTGAGGGGTGGATTCTTAGACTTTGCTGTAACATTGACTATTTTGGAATAAAGTGCTGTTGGAGAAATTTTGTGTGGCTAGCTGGATGATGAATTGATGCAAAAGACTTTTTACAGGATTCTTGTGTCAAACAACGGACCAATAAGTCATCTATCTCTTATGTTTTAAAGTTTTTATATTTATTTATTATATCATTCTATGTTTCATTTCCGAATAATTAATGAAAAGGAATAAATCAGAAAGTGCTTAAGTGCAATCTGCTTTCAATCGTTGTTATTCTAAATGTTTTCTTCTAAACTGGTTTAAACAATGAATTCTTAATTGCTCTTGTTTTACTAGTTTATGCATTTTGATTATTTAGTAAAGAATACTTAATTTCTCTTTATTAATAATCACTCAATTTCCCTCTTTCAAATGTGTTGAAAGATTCTTAATTTCCCTTCATCCATTTTGAGTTCATTCCATTCACTTTAGATCAATAATTGTTCCCTATTTGATTATCTTGCCCTGTGAAACCATCTTTTGTTAAGAAACTTAATCCAGTTAATCCATCTTCTTTGACTCCATTAGCCCAATGGCCTAAACTACTCAATCTTACCCTCAGTTATATAATTCCATCACCCAAATTTAATCAAAACCCTTGGACCTTATAACTAGCCTAATATATTTCAAAACAAAGCTAAATTTTACAGAGAGAGCCCTCTCTGGGTACAGATTGGCTAGATTTTGTACCTAAAAGTTGGTTTGTGGTTACCTCGGACCCCTTTCCTCTTCCCAACAACTTCAAGGAAAATTTGAGTGATAACACACGTGTGATGACGATGTTACATTGCAACATCGCAAGGTTTGGTGCGAGGCTTTAAAAGGTAAATGCTATGTCATGCGAAGTGTGATATACGATGCGCTAAAAACCACGGGAAACGTGTTAAATGGAGAAAATGAAGGAATAAAAGGAGAAACAAAGGTTCAGGCACATGTTTGATAATCTGTCAAGGTAGATGGGTTCCACCGATATCTTATCGGTGGAAACTTAACATTCGGTGAAGGCTTAAGAGGTAAACGCTAAAATTTGCAGGCTGCGAATTGCGGGAAAAAGGTAAGTCAAAGGTGGGAAAGAGAATTAAATGCATAGTGTGGGTTCGAGTACTCTGTTTCTAATTTTGCATGAAATGCCTTCAGATTTGAGACCTGGGCTTCGTCCTTCCCTGCACAAAAAATTCAATGAAGTGTGGGTTGCTACCAAGATTTATTCATGGTAGTGGTTGGGAGTATAAAAAACACTCCTTCTAATCAAAACTCTCTATCAATCATTCCTAAAACACTTTCGAGAAAAACAAAAATTTTCTGCCCCAATGGCTTTCAGGAGGATATCTACAAATTGTTCCTCCGACCTCGCAATGCCGCAACATAATTTCACCATTGTTAACTAATTCCTTGATGAAATGGTATTTGGCATAAATATGCTTTTTTCTCTTGTGGAAAACATAATTCTTTGACAATGAAATTTATGAGCTATTATCACAGAAAATTGTGGTTCCTTTGTCTTGTTCATGACATAAATCCCTCAGCATCCGTCTCATCCAAACTACTTGACATGTTGTTGTTGTTGCTTCTACATATTCAACTCCTGTTGTTTATAATGAAACTATTGGTTGTTTCTTGGAAGCCCATGAAATGGCTCCTGATCCCAAATGAAAAACATACCCTGATGTGCTCTTTCTGTCATCAACACTTCTAGCCCAATCACTGTCAGTGTAACCAATCAACTTAAAATCATCAATTTCAGAGTATAGAACAAGATACTCCTTTGTTCAATTTACATACCTCAATATTCTCTTAGCTACTTGACAATGTGTCTCCTTGGGTGTCTCCATGAATCTGGATATCAAACTTACTACATACATTATATCGGGCCTAGTTGCAGTCAAATACATTAGACTGCCAACCATGCTTTTGTACAATGTCAGATTGACATTCTTGCTGCAATATTCCATGATCAACTTCAACCCCATGACAGTTGGAGTTGATGATGGCCTGATCTTCTTCATATTTAACCTTTTTAAAATCTCTGCAACATACTTTTCCTGGGAGATAAAAATTCCCTTTTCTGTTTGCTTTACTTCTATGCCAAAAAAATATCTTAACAATTTCAAGTCAATCATTTCGAACTCACTTTTCATGACTGCATTAAAATAAAAAATGAGAGAAACATCACTGGCTGTAAAAATAAAATCATCTACATACAAAACAACAATAAGGATCTTATCTTTATTTTCTTTGATGTAGAGTGTGGGTTCATCATCACACTTGTCAAACCCATTGTCCACAACAGACAAATTCTGCCTAATACTCATTTGGCAAATGCTTTTCCTTCAACATACTTCTTACCATGTCCATGATGGTCCCATTCTTTCTTTTTGCAACACCGTTTTGCTAAGGTGTATACCTTGTGGTAAATTTCTTGTGTATTCCATGCTCCCTGTAGAAACGTAGGAAGTCTTTGGAGATATATTCTCCACCTCTATCAGTTCTCAACACTTTTAGGAAGTGTCCACTTTGCTTCTAAACAAGAGCTTTATAGTGGTATAACTGTTCAAACACTTCACTTTTCTATTTCAGAAAATAGACCCATGTCTTCCTTGTGTAATCATCTATAAATGTCAAAATATAATGACTTCCAGTTAATGATGGTGTTTGCATTGGTCCACATAAATATGAGTGGAAAATCTCCAAAGGTGCCTTTTCCATTATACTCTTTCCTACTCGAGATGCTTCTCTATGTTGCTTTACCAAGATGTAGCCTTCACATAGGCTGTTTGGTTTCTCTATGAGTGGTAATCCCTTTACCCTGCCCTTTCTATGAAAAAAATTCAGACCTACGAAATTGAGATGACCAGATCTCAAATTCCATAACCAGTTCTCATCTTTCACTTCTTCTTGAAATATTTCTTGTGTGAGAGCTGCTACAACACCTCCTTCCTTCAACTCTGATCTGACCTTGAGAGGAAATATTCTATTTCTTATCATATGCACTTTTGCAATGAGTTGTCTACTTGTAGGTCTGTCCATGATTGTGCACACATCATTTTCAAGAAACACATTGTAGCCCTTTTGCACAAGCTGTCCAATGCTTAGAAGGTTACATTTCAAGCCAGGGACATAATAAACATTTGGCATGAACATATTCTCTCCTTCTTTGTCTATATGTTTACTCTTCCTTTCCCCATGACAAAGACCTTGCTATCAGTCCCCGTTGTCACTTTAGATTTTACACTTTCATCTAGATTAGAAAACATTGCTATGTTTCTAGTCATGAGGTTGCTACACCCTAAATCTAAGAACCATACATCTTCTTGTTTTTCTTGTGCTAAATTACAAGCTAAAATCATGCTACCATGGTTCTGATTTTCTTTTGTGAAATTTACACTTGGTTTACACCCATGTCATTTTTCTTATTTCTACATTCATTTGCATAATGACCATACTTTTTGCAATAATGGCATTGGACATGAGATTTATCATACCTTTGTCCTTGTGCTTGATTCTGGCTTGAGCCTTGGCTTGGATTTTGATTATTGCCCCTTCCACTTGTGCTTGCAGGGCTTCTTCTTCCACCTCTGTGTGGGCTTCTTCCTCTTCCTCAATAGTTTGATCTTCCTCGACCTCTACCTTGACCAAAATACATTTGTGTCTTAAATGCATGCTCCAATGAGGATTTTTTTTCTTTTTTCAGTCTGTGATCATGAGACATCAATGATGCATGAAGCTTATCCACTAAAAAATATGAGAGATCCTTTGTCTCTTCTATGGCCACAACTATGGCATCAAACCTTGATGGTAGAATTCTTAATACTTTCTCAACTATTATCCTTTCTTCAAGTGTCTCACCATGAGACCTATTTTGGGTAACCAACCAAATCACATGTGCAAAGAATGAGTCTATATTATCAGACTCTTTCATAGAGAGAGTTTCAAAATCTCTTCTCAGAATTTGAAGTTTTGTTGTCTTAACCTTTGCCATGCCTTGGTAGGTTGTCTAGAGGGTATCCCATGCCTCCTTGGAATTCATTGCTACTGCAACCCTTGGGAAAATACTTTCATGTACTGCTTGGGAAATATAGAAGAGGGCTTTGGAGTCCTTCTTCTTATTGTCTCTCAACAAATCTCTTTCTACTTGTGTCCGAGCATTATATGTTGTTGCATTTGCTGGTTCTTGGAAACTGTATTCCTGAGCTCGTCTCAATATTCCTGAGCTTAGTTTGAATTGGGAAAATGGCCCCGAAAATGATGCCAATCTTGGCAGAATTAATGCCTCAACCACTAGTACCAATTGTAGCACCGATTCTCTTGAGCTGACTTTTTAGCTCTCTTCTGTCGTCCAACCAGTTTTATGTGACCAATTGGAATAATTTAGTCTTTGTGCCTTAATGGGAGACACTTGTGGTGTGGGAGGACCAAGCCAGGGAACTTCATTCTATTTAGCATGAAAAAGAGGGCATACAAGATTCCCATGCCTCACATTATATGAAATGCAAGGAAAATGGAAATTGTAAGAACACTTTGCTGTGAATAAAGTATGCCCTTGACCTGGTTTTATTACCTCAAGGCATATAGCAGAAGTGCTAAGAGAAAGTGAGACACTAGGTTTAATCGAATGAGAATGGCTAGGAGAAACCTGCGAAGACGGTACAAGACCCACCATTGGTTCTTGTACCCCTTCCAAAAGAGCAGTATCAAAAGAACTAGACCGACTCAGTCAAAATAGTCTCATTTGAAGTAAGCCTTTAATTCCTCTCAGTCGAGCGACGATGCATAGATGCAACGCTTCTCTCGCTCTTCTCCACTTATTACCCATCACCCCCAAATCCAACTTTTTCCTTCCAAACACAGTATAATTTCAATCCCCAAACACCTAATTTTTCTCTCTACCAAGGTCTCGATTTCAAAGCTCCTTGTCCTACCTAACCAACCCAAGACAAGAAAACGACAGAGGATTATATGTTCTTTGATCGCATGTTTTTTCTTCCATCTCATCTGAAAGAGCAAGGTGATAGAAATAGCATAACGAGAGTCGTGGGAAACAACTAGTCACCATATATGATGATTGGTTATAGTTTGATGGGCCTTTCAGAACTTTAGATCATATGGGCATTGCATTGAAATGAATGAAGGAGATGAATAGTTTCAGAAAATCAAAGATACGCTAACATGCAAGTGACATGACCAAGCCTTGCATGTTAGTATGAAGGGAAGGAATAGTGCAATAAAATAAAAGATACAAGTGACAACATGACCAGGCCATGCAGATAGACACATGTTTACTTATTTACAAAAGATAAGTTTTTACTCGTTTATAGAAAAGAATTATCCCTTTCCAAGCCATATAAAGCCTTAGAAAGAAAGAAAGGTGCCTTATTAACATAGCATTACTTCATTTGGACGTAAAATTATTTTAATGTATATATCATAAGTTTTGGTCTCACTGGCCTCGATATGAGGCCAATAATATGAAAATGTCATTGATTGGTGAAATGAAAAAAATGGAGATGCTTATTGGCAGAAAGAAAGTGGTAAGGGCACAATATATAACAAACTATAGTTTAAAAGGTAAAGAGTGCCTTGATATATGTGCGAAGTTTATTGTTAAGAACCATGTCGATTAAAATAGTCCCCAGTAGGGCCTAATAATAGTGGTATAAATATGGGAACTTTGACATCTTGTAGTAAGGAATAATTGTTCAATTAAGTCTTTGTTTAATACAAGTTAATCATATCACCTTAAATTCATTGTTATAACACTTCTTAAAGTGATTGTGATAAAGCCTCTTAAGTTATGGTTAGTGAGAGAGTTGGGTTAGTCAAAACGTTAATTAAAATGAAAATATATACTTCAAAACTCATTACCAAGACATATTTTTCATAATCAACAAGTGACAACATTGTTATGATTAACCATCAAATTATGAGATCTTCCTATCACTGTTGAGTAAGGTATTTTAAATCGAAAGTGTTGTTATGGTCAACTATAAAAGTTATAAAAGTAGCCTAAACCATTTAAAATGTAACCCTGCTTCATAGTTTGAAAATATAAATTTATACTGTTAATAGTGTAATAGAATTTAGTTCACTTCTATAGTACATTTAGATGATTAAATAACATATTAGCAATAGAATTATTTTCCATGAAAATACACATTTCATCAATTCACACATAAGAACTAATATTATATCAATCAGTGTATACAGGTTCACAATATTATATATGAGTAATAACCTATATTAATATATTGTATGGACTTTATATAGTCTCAATTTTTCAATTAAAAATCAACAAATACCATTCACTACTAACTTTGAGTTGAAATTTGAGATTTTTATTCACAATATTGTTGACTAGCTGCTCCTTTAACCTTGGATACCATATTCTTTATGAAGTTTATGAATTTGTCTAATAGTGTTTGGTCCTTGTGTATTTTAATTTCTTGTTGTAATGAAGTTTCTTCTTTAACCTTGAATACCATGTTATTTGTAAACTTTATGAATTCCTCTCATAGTGTTTTATCCTTGTGTATTTTAATGTCTTGTTAAAATGAAGTTGTAAAAGGAAATGGATGAACGCTATGTATTTATAAAAGAGTTTAAGAAAGTTCTAAGTAGTTAGAAATGTAAACAAATATCTACTTACCAATCTCTCAATAATGTTTATACTCATGAAATTTTAACAATAAAATAACTATCTAGCTTTAGATTAGGGTTTTATTAATTAAGGTTTAATATTAGTGTTTCTAAAATTGGATTCATGATTTTGGAGTTTATAATATAAGGTTTAATGTTATGGGTTATAATATTGAGTTATATTTTGTTTAGTATGAGGGTTTATAATATATCACGTTTCTAATATAGGATTTATAATATTATAGTTTAATATTAGGGTATATTTATAATATGGTGAAATGACAGTCAATCATAGTCAAACCATATTCAATCATGATCAACCATAGTAAAACTATGGTCAACCATAGTTATACAATTGTTAAGAATAGTCAAAGCATAGTTATTGTTGTTTAAACATGGTGAACATGGACATCTATAGTGAGTTGTGGTCAACCATAATCAAGCAATTGTTAAACATAGTCATTCATAGTCAATACATAGTCAACAATTTTAAGAAGGGTGAACATGGAAAACCATGGTCAACCATAGTCAACCATGGTCAGTCATTGTCAAGATATAAAAATATTTAGTTATATCAATATTAGTACTAATAAACTTGATTAATAATAATAATATTAACATTAATATTTTGACTTTGGAATGGTACTGAAATCTATCCAATATCACAATGAAAAATTACAAAATTAGTTAACCACATATACTAATGTAGTTAACTATGCTTAATATTAATAGTGGTTAAATGTAATTAACTATGTGGTTAAATAATGATTAAATATGTAGTTACTAATTTGGTTAACTATGATTAACATTAATAGTGAAACATAGTCAACCACATTAGTCAACAAAGTAAAAACAGTCAACCTTTATAGTCATTGTTTAAATTGTTAACCATGATCAAACTTTATCGCATTATTACATTACATTGCAATTTATCCAATGTCGCAATGTGACATTGCAAAATTGGTCAACCAAATTTACTAATTTTCTTGACTATGTTCGGTTATGTTTGACAGTCAATAATCTTCAAATTCACTAAAAAATTAATGTAGTGGATTTAATATATAATTTTATAATATTAGGGTTTAATATATGGATTTATAATATTAGAGTTTTATAATTAAGGTTCATAATATTTCGTTTGGTGTAGTGGATTTAATATATAGGATTTTTAGATAGAGAGTTCAGATTCTCCGCAATCATCATTTTTTCGTCTACATTTCGAGTCTAGAACAAGATTCATCTTTCACGACAATCAAGAAGAAAGAGAGGAAACCAAAGAGTATAAATACAACGTGGAGAAAATGGAGAGAAAAAGGAAAGGAAGAGTCGACCAACAAAATTAATAAAATGTCAATGATAAGTTTATATAATGAATTTATATTATAAGCTAATTTAATTTAATCTAATTTGTTACAAATTATAGTTAATTTATATTCAAATTAATATGATTTAATTTATATTTAATTTATTATAATTAGCTTTATTTTATATTTAACTTTAATGTTTTAATTAGATTAGAGAGTAAATGATTAAAAAAATGTATCACTTATTAATGATATTAATTTCAATTAAAATAACATATTATTAATATTAAAAATATAAATAATACCCAATAAAATTGAAAATTTAGAATTAAAATATAATTTTAATAATTAATAAAAATATGAATTAGTTAGAATTTAAAATCTAGGAAAGCTTTTTATTTTGTTTTCTCATAGATTAAATAAAGGATGTTATTGTAAAAGACTATTAATAAAATTAATAATGCTATATTATTAACATTAATGATAATATTACTAGATTAGTAATAAATAGTCATATTACTAATAATATTAATAATCATAGTATTTATTTTTTAATTATAATAATTTTTTTTAATTTTTTATTTATGTTAATGAATATTTAGATTAGAATTTTAAATCTTAATTATTAATAATAGTTAGTTTAATTAAGATATGTTCTCATAAATTTTTGTTATAAGAGTATATTAAAGGGTGAAATGGTTTAGGGAAGAAATGCATGGAATAGGAATACGGGGTGAGATGCATGAAAGACCAGAGTTATTTAGGAATATGAATTTTGTAACTAATTCATATTCCTATTAATTATTTAAATTATATCTTTATTTTAATTTTTCAAATTTATTTGCTATTATTTATATTTTTAATATTAATAATAGGTCTTTTTAATTGAAATTAATATCATTAATAAGTGATAAAATCTTTTAATTATTCACTCTCTAATTTAATTAAAAAATTAATTATAAATATAAAATAAAGCTAATTACAATAAATTAAATCACATTAATTAAAATTAAAATTAAATGTAATTGGTAATAAATTAAATTAAATTACTTTATTATATAAAGTTATTAGTGACATTTCATTTATTTTATTGGTCAACTTTTTCTTTCCTCTTTCTCTCCATTTTTTTCGCCTTGTATTTATACTCTCGTTTCCTCTCTTCTTGGCACGTTTTTTCCTCAAGATGGGTCTTGTTATAGACTCGAAACATACACAGAAAAATGAAGATTGTGGAAAATCTGAACTCTCTTTTTAAAAATCTACACCACAAAAATCTCCAAACTGTCATATATAGGATTTCTAATATAGGGTTTAATATTAAGCTTTATAATATTAGGTTTAGTATTAGGAGTTATAATATTCGGTTTAATATTAGGGGTTTAATGTTGAACTATATTTGACATTCAACGCTCTTCAACTTTGATCAAACATAATTTTCTATTATTACTATTACTATTGATTAATATTAATAGTGAAAGATAGTCAATCGAATTAGTCAACAAAGTCAAACAAAGCCAACCTTTATAGTTATTGTTTAAATTGTTAACCATGATCAAACTTTCTTGCAATGTCATAATCATTATCACCATGTTACAAAAACACAATCTATCCAACACCGCATTACGACATTACAAAATTAGTTAACCATATTTACTAATGTAGTTAACTATGTTTAATTGTTAACACTCTTCAACTTTGGTCAAACCTTAATTTAAGGGTGTTTGATATCTATGACTTAATATATAGGCTCTATAATGTTAGATCTCACACTTTTGTGATCCATAATGCTAAAGAGAATGTCTTTCAGATTAATCATATAATTAAGATTTAATATATAGAGTTTAATCCGAAAGGAATTCTCTTTAGGCTCTATAATATTAGAGTTTAATATATAGAGTTTGTTATTTCGAATTATAATATTGGGTTTAATATTGAGTTTATAATATAGAGTTTATCCAACGCGTAATATTATTATTATTGACGAATATTAATAGTAAAACATAGTCAACCACACTAATTAAAAATAGTCAAACAAAGGAAACCTTTATATTTATTGTTTACATTGTTGAGCATAATTTTCAACTTCACTTAAACATAATCTCATATTAATACTATTGATTAATAACCTTAATCAAACATGTGACATTGGAATGGTACAGAATCTATCCAACATCACATTGTGACAAACATTGTCACAATGAGACAATCATTATCACAATCTTACAGTATATTGCAATTTATCCAATGTCATATTGTGACATTATGAAATTTGTCAACCAAATTTATTAATGTGAATGACTATGTTCAACTATGTTTGACAGTAAATACTCTTCAACTCTAGTCAAATATAATTTCCTATTATTATTATTTATTAATATTAATAGTGAAACATAGTCAATCACATTATTCAACAAAGTCAATCTTTATAGTTATTGTTTCAATTTTTTATCATGATCAAAATTTGTCGTAATGTGTCAATCATTGTTTATAATACTAGGGTTTAATATTAGATTTATAATAGTAGATTTGTAATATTTTGTTAAACATTGTGTTTTAATATCAAAGTTTTATAATATTGAGATTTATATTATAAGATTTATAATATTAAGGTTTAATACATATGGTTAATATAATGGTTTAAAATATTGAGTTTGAATATTAGGGTTTATTATATTGGATTTATAGTATAGGATTTTTAATAACAAGGTTTAATATATAGGGTTTATAATATTGGGTTTAATTTTAAGATCTGTAATATTGAGTTAAATGTTAAATATTGAGTTTATTATATTGGAAAGTGGTAAATAAATTGTAGTGTTTTAAACAAGAAAATTTGAATTTACATGTTTTGAAAATATAATTTTTTTCTATTTAACCCAGTTGTAAATTTAAATATTGAAAATAATTTATTTATTTTAAAAATAAAAAAGTATTTTAAGAGATTGTGTTAAAATGGTAAAAAGATAAATTGTAGTGTTTTAAACCAGAAAATTTGAATTTACATGTTTTGAAAATATATTTTTTTCTATTTAACCAAGTTGTAAATTAAAATATTGAAAATAATTTATTTATTTTAAAACTAAAAAATATTTTAAGAGATAGTAAAAATATTGAAAATAATTTATTTATTTTAAAAAAAAATTAAGGGACTGTTAAAATGATAAGAGGATAATAGGTACACTGTAACGGAATGATATCTAAGCGGTGAAATCATGAAACAATTAAAGTGTGCATGATCTAAAAATTTAGTGGCAATATACTTTTATTTGGTAAATCTAATTATTTTATTATGTCTAAAGTGTATGGTATAAAAATTTAGTGGTGGTTTTTTTTTGGAATTTTTTAAGATATTGTAATTTTATGTTGTTTAAATGCTTTTTTAATTATATAAATGCACATGTTTCCTAAACAATTTGTTTTAGATTTTTTAATGTAATTATTAGTAATATTGTAATTTTATATTGTTTAAATGCATTTTTAATTATATAAGTGCATTTATTTCGTAAACAAAATTGGGACGAGATTGTAAAGCACACACTTAAATCTATAATCCAAACAAATCTTTGGTTGACTTTTAATAAAACTGACCAAAAAAATATGTTTGGAAAAGTACGAAAATCTAAAACACGGAAAGTACGTTGAAATTTCATTATAAATTATATATAAAAATCTGAAAGTTAAAAAAAAATATTTATTTATATAATAACCATCAATAATCATTACGATTTTGCAAACTCAATACACTAGGATTTTGCAAACTGGATATTGTAAACTCAATAGTCACTAAAACTATGCAAACTAAATCAAATTTGAATATAATACCTTGAGATAGTTTAATTCCATAAAAATTAAACCATTTAAATCAAGTGATTTATTTGGGTTGAAAATAAAATTTGTCATAGGATGATTATTTTTCCATTTCTCCAAAAGCTCAGTGTTGTGTCTCTAGGTATCAACAACCGCTCAAGATACGTTGAAAACACTTACCAAAGCTTGCATTGGTCTATTTCGAGTCAATACTAAATGACTCTAATTTTCTAAATAACCGGAGTGAATACTAAATGAACCAGTTGAACAATTGAGTGTTGGTTTCTAAACAGAAATGTAAACGCTAAATACCAACCTAGGAGGTAGAAGAGATCAATCCAAAATCAATAAAAATAAACATTACATGCAATAGTTTAACAGAGCAGTGCACAATATGTTGAGGAAGTTTGAAAATTCATAATCTATGATTCTCCATCACACGGTAACTAGAGTGCAGACCTTGAAAGGAGGTGGCATTGTCGCCGCAGAAAATGACTTTATAATCCGCGAATCTGGGGAAGTAAAGGTGTTGATGGAATCGTCCTTTGGATAGTTGTAGGCCGGAGGGCATTGTTGCTTGAGATGTCTCAAATAATTAGTAAGGGTGCAGAATACTGGGATGGGTGATGTGCACTATTATATAGAAGTAGTGGTTTTTAAGACCATTTTCTTTTTAACTTGAATATAAAAAAAATAAATTGTGTGTGGTTTTAAATATTGTTTTTAAATTAGTGTATTAAATTATTGTTTTAATAAAAATTTAAATAAAGAAATATAAAACACATATTAATATTGTTTCTATAAAACAATATAGAACACTTAATAGACAATTTCATTTTCTTTTTTTAGAAACGATAGTTGGTCCAAGGGGATCATTATTTCTATAGAAGTATATGTCTTTAATTCCAACTATTTTCTCTATGGAAATAATTTCATTTTTGTCTCTCTATAAACAATAGTTGAAATTTTCCCGGATGCGGGTGTACGGGTTGCGTTATGATATGCTGACAAGGGGGCGGGTGGGCACGTGGTCTACCACCACCGCCACCCCTTCGCGCTCCGAGCTCACCTCATATATGACAGTGTATACAGTTATTGCTGCTTTAATGCAGCTCCTCCTGCCTCGTTTTCTCGACCATTACATTGCAATGGCGCCTATACATCCAGTGTTGTGTGTCTCTCCGTTGAATTCCAGTTGTTCTCAGGTAGATTTCGAACCTTGGTTGCGCACCAGCAATGGCAAGAGGTGTCGTTTAGGTTGCTGTTTCGAGCTTGCGGAGGGTCTTCACGTCTCTTGTGGTCGGTTATGTAACTTCCACAGCCCGTCCATTGGTTTTTTACAGTCTCAGAGCTTGCGCTCCTTTCCTTTCTCGATTGCTTGGACAGCTTACCCTTTCATTCTCAATATGCCTCGTCTGAGGCCCAGAATGTCGAGCAGAAGAGGGTCTTCTCGTGGGCAGGTCAATACACCACCTGCATTTCCCTCCTCTGCCACCTCGTCGGAATCTTCGGATACTGAGGTTGGTCGTTCTGCGGCTTCCAGCAGAAGACGAGGTCGAGGGCGTGGCAGACGCCCTTCCACCTCCGCAGCCCATGTTCGCCTTACCTCCTCTGAGCACTTCCATTCGGCTCGCTTCAATTATCCTTGTTCCTTCAACCGCCATGATTTCATTGCTTCGGTCTCCATCAAATTCAGGATCAACCCGACAGCCCAAGCTCCGCCTTCTGCTCCCTCTGGCCTTGTTCAGGAATCTGAAGATGGAATACTGTTTTTCCCGCCAGGGGTCAGTCTGCAAAGTTTTCAGGGTATTTCGGCCTCTCAGCCCGAGCTCCAGCAAGCCAGGCCGAGCGCGCCTTCAGGTCATGCTCCTTCACCCTCTGTAGATGCTGAACTCAATCCGTATGCTTGCCCTGTGGTGGAAGAAGCGCCCTCGCCCACCAACGACGCTTAATGGCTCTCGCTCCTCAATTTTGGCTTTCAGGTACTCAGAAGGGGTTCTTCTCCCTTCTTCTTCACAGTTTTTGTCGGCTTTTTAATGTAATTCTACGTAGTCGACTAGCAGCTCCCTACGCACTGCTATCCATGCTTTCAGGCGCAATAAATAGCTTCAGTGCATCCTTCTGTATGTCTGTAATTTTTGCCATGGATTATGTCTGTCTCGGTCACACTTGTTGTAGCGAGTCTAGCACTCCAATCATCATTTTGGTTTTCAGTATCAGCTGTTTCGACAGTAGGACAAGGTCCTGGTCTTCAAAGTTCATCTCAGTCAGTCAACAGTTATGGTCTTATGATAAGTATGCCTCTTCTCTGGGCTAGCTCTGTGAGGCCTCAGCCTCTATGTAATATATTTTTGTACTAATATAGAAGTAGACAGATTTACAAAAAAAAAAAAAACAATAGTTGAAATTTAAACATATTGTCTCTATAGATGCTATATGATTTCTCTAGAGACAATATGAAAAAATATATTAAAAAACTAAACAATTTTTTTAAATGTTCTTTTAAGGCTGTTTCGACTTTTAAAATTCCCGAATAGTGATTTTAATTACTTTAAATCTATGTTCTTTATGGAAAAAAGAGAGAACAAATTCCAATATTTTAAAATTTAACAACAAAGTCTTTTTAAAATTTAATGAAAAAAAAAATTCCAAAACATAATATTTCTCAAAAGAATCCTTGAAAGTGATAAGGTTGCACACTTATATTGGGTTAAAATACATTCATGTTATTGAGTTGGTTGAAAATCTCTTTATCAATGATCGTAGTCAATCGAGTTTACATTCACAAGCATGGTAATGTGTCCATGTATGTAGACAACCAAACAAAATTCTAGAAATAGGTCTTTGTTCACAAACACTAAGAAAATGTACATGGTTCCACATACTATGATTCGGATTAGATAATTATATATTTTTTCATCCATCTCGATGGATTTGGAGTGGAAAAAGTGGAGGAACAAGCTCACGAGACCATTTTTACTGGAAGGACCCAATTTGGCAAAATGGGGTCTAAAAACCTTTTGGGATCATTTTAAGGCATAAACTGAAATTTTTTGTGCTAAAACTTTTTCTCTTTAATAATAAATCATTCCATGCTATGATACACACAAATATCTTTCCAACGGTGCAAGAAGTGCATCAATCATAGTGTGTATGCAAAAGTTATGTCACGCAGAAGTTGACCTCCCTCTTCTCACACCTATAGTTTGAGAGGATGTCATGTCAACCCCCATTATTCATGGAAAAAGGGATATCCACATGATTATGATGTAAAATGCTCTAGAGGAGTCTATATTGTAACTCTAGTTAAGAGATGAAGAAGAGACATTCCATTCTTTCAAGAGAATTTTATTCCATAGCTTAACAAAGATAGCCAGAATAGATAGGAGGTAGAGCACTGAGAGAGGATATGTGCCCTGTAAAAGCACGCGGGCCACAAGCATTAATTCTTTGTGTCTAAAGCCTTATTTCGAGATAGAGAAAGAGAGCGAAGCGGTCTCACCTTCCAACTGAGTTTTCTCCCGAAAGTATTTTCCAGAGAGCATATATTTTGTCTTATGTGTATCTGAGAGAGTTTATTTTGTCATTCTCTACTTTTTTGCATAATTTCCATTCACATGCATGCACTAATTACAGTTAAATCTACAAATATAGAATATTATTAAAACTATAATAGTGTAAAGTTTATGTATTTTAATATATTATTATCAGATTTGTTT